>CM064883.1:73211534-73391064 GCA_003313485.2 Penstemon barbatus
TGGAGATTTTCCTCGCTGCCTACAATGACAACATGTTCACTTGCATTACAAAAGGTCCATTCAAGTTCACCAAGACGATAAAATCAATGAAGTTGATACCGTGGTGGAAAAGACTTGAATGAAATGACAGCTGAAGAAATCAAGCTGTTCAACCTGGACAAGATTGGAAGATTTATCATGACTAAAGCCCTGGACAATGATCGGTTTGACAAGATCAAACATTGCAAATCTGCAAAAGAGATGTGGGACAAAGTCAGAGATATGAGCGAAGGGAACGACGCCATAAAAGAGCATCAGCTGAGTGTTGCTCTAGAAAAGCTGGATAACTTCAAGATGAAATCCTCTGAAACCATTGATCAGATGGATACAAGGTTTACAAGAATATTAAATGAAGTATTGAAGCTTGGAAAAACCTTCACAGACAAGGAGATAACCATCAGAGTACTGAAGGCCTTACCTCCTAAGTTCAACATGAAGGTGACAGCAATGGAAGAATCAAGGGATCTGGGGAAGATCTCTCTTACAGAGCTGTTTTCTGTACTCAAGGCTTATGAGTATAAACTGCCTAGGATGGGTATTGAAGAAACCTCAACTTCAGGACCCACAGCTGCACTGTTGCTGCTGAAAACACCAGAGACCAGCACAAGAAGCAAGATGTGGACTCATCTGATGAAGCATCACTACTCAACAAGAAGGAGTACACTGCTGGAGATGTAGCACTGTTGATGAACAACTTCAAGAAGTTCTACAAAGAAAAATGAAAACAAATACAACATGCTCTCTACTTCTAAACCTAACTTTCTTCTCAAGATAAAGATGATTATAAATCAAAACTAATGTGTTATAACTGCAGGAAATTGGGACATTCATCAAGACTGCCCATATCCAAAAGCAGAGAAATACACTGAAGAGGAGAAGAAAGTGAGAAAAGAAAGAAAGCATCAGAGAGGGAAAGCAATGATGGCTGAAGCAGAAAAGCTTGCTGCTGTCTACTCATCTGATTCAGATTCAGACACGTCTGATGAAGAATCTTCTGATGAAGAGAAACCTGCTCTCCTCTGCCTGATGGCTAAGGAATCTGATGACTCTGAGGATGAGGTAACTCCTCAAAATAATGAGCTGTTTGATTCTCTAGAGCAAATGATGTTGAATAATACTACTATTGCTGGAGAATTTGTTAAGCTTAAGGAAGAGATGAGCTTGCTAAAAGAGCAAAATAACTCACTGAAACTTAAAGCTGAAAAGCCTAAAGAATCAGTTGAGTACAAACAGCTTGAGCAAGAGCATGAATCTCTGAAAGCTGAATGTGAGGTCTATAAAGGAAAAATCATGGAACTTGAAAAGATTATTGAGTCTCATGATAAGTCAACTGTTGCATCCATGCCTACATCTAGTAAACAGGAGACACCTTTAGAAAAGGATAAATTAGAATTGAATCATACTGAAAAATTCATCTCTGCTGACAATAGTAAGGTCATTCTGTATGTTCAAACCTCTAAACCTACCTCATCTGAGAAAGTGGTAAAAGAGAAGAAAACTCCTAAGGCTAAAAAGAGCAAAGAGCCTAGTGTAGAAAAACAGACTAGTAAACCCAAACAGAAGAGTCCTAGGAAGTCTTCTGATAAGGTTAAAACTAATCAGACTAGTGAGAAAACTAAGTCGTCTGTCAATGAGCAAGTTGTAAGTAAGCCAAAGAAGCATAAGAACAAGAAAAATCAAAATGCTTGGTATGGAAATGAGTCATATTATGTGCAACCTGCTGCATATCATCCTATGTATCATGCACCTCAATTTCCTAGTTACTATGCACCTTATCCTGCTCATCCAATGCATGCATACCCTGCTTATCATGCACCTTACCCTGCTTATGAACACTATTCTTATCATACTAATCATCAACATGACTTATCTGCTAATTATGATGAAAATAAAGCTGTTCATGCTCCTGTCAAAACTCAGAAACCTAAGAAGCCTAAGACTTCAACATCTTGGGTGGTCAAAGGTGGAACTAATCCTTCAGGACCCTCTCAGTAAGGGTACCTAAAACAATTTTTTTTTTTTTTGTAGGTTAGGATTAGGAGTAGGAGTAAAGTAGAGAAGATTTGGTACTTGGACAGTGGATGTTCAAGACACATGTGTGGAAGCATACATGAACTGACTGATGCAGTTGCTGTGGATGGTCCAAAAGTTACTTTTGGGGACAGCAAAGAAGGCAAGATTAAAGCTAAAGGAAGATTAATCAGAGGGAACATAGAGATATCTGACGTCTCATATGTCAAAGGCCTCAAATATAATCTGCTAAGCATAAGTCAATTTTGTGACAAGGGATATTCAGTCATCTTCTCAACAGATAAGTGCTTTGTTGAACAGATTGGTACAAAGAAGGTAATTTTATCTGGAAGACGACAAGGGAATGTCTACATAGTCGACTGGGATTCTGCTGACAAGAATTCAAGTGTTTGTTTGGTGGCATCTGCACCAAGTGAAGTTAGTTGGCTGTGGCACAAAAGAATGAATCACTTAAACTTCAAGACCATAAACAGATTAATCAAGAATGATCTGGTAGAAGGGATTCCAAAAACAGTCATGAGCAAAGACAAGCTCTGTGACGCCTGTCAGAAGGGTAAACAAATCAAGTCATCATTCAAAAGCAAGTAGCACCAATCTTCTGAGAGAATCTTGGAGCTGCTACATATGGACTTATTTGGACCCATTGATCCAGTCAGCAATGGTGGAAAGAAATACTGCCTAGCTGTTGTGGATGATTATTCAAGATATACTTGGGTGATTTTCATGAAGAAGAAAAGTGAAACCAAGGAACATCTTACAAATCTGATGGAACTGATCCAGAATGAGAAGAGTATCAAAATATTTAAGATCAGATCAGATAGAGGGACAGAGTTTACAAACTCTACTACTGAAGAGTACTGTAATATCAAAGGAATACATCATGAGTACTCTGCTGCCAGAACCCCTCAACAAAATGGTGTTGCTGAAAGGAGAAACAGAACACTAAAGGAAGCTGTCAGAACCATGATAGGTGAAGCTAAACTGCCTCAAAGATTTTGGGCAGAAGCAACAAATACAACATGCTTTACCCAGAACAGATGTATGATCAACAAAAATCAGAACAAGACTCCATATGAAGTTTGGAACAACAGGAAACCAAACATTCATTACTTTAAGATTTTTGGTTGTAAATGTTTTGTATTGAATAATGGGAAAAATCACCTTACTGCATTTGCAGAAAAGGCTGATGAAGCTGTTTTTGTAGGATACTCATCTGTTAGTAAAGCCTATAGAGCTTTTAATAAAAGAACATTACTAATAGAAGAATCTATCCATGTAGTATTTGATGAGCCAAGTCAATCTTCTGAAAAGAATCAAAGTGTTAATCAAGATCTGTCTACTGATCTACAGAAGTTAGACATTGGAAGAAAAGAAGAATATGTTCCCATCATACTACCCAATCTAAATTCAGCTGATAACTCAAGTGCTGTTCAGAATCACAGTGCTGATTGTCTAACAGACGAGTTGCAAACAGCTGACAGACCAGAGACTGTTCAACAGACTGCAAATGTTCAACAGACTACTACTGCAACTCCAACGGTAGTGTTGCAAGATCAAAACAGAGGACAACATTCAGACCTGCAACCTGATCTCAGATGGCTCAGAAATCATCCACCAGAGTTGGTGATTGGTGATCCATTAGATAGAGTGAAAACAAGAAGAGCTGCTGCACAAGATGCTACGTTTGTCACTTTTCTATCTCAAATAGAGCCTAAGCAAATTGAAGAAGCTCTAAATGATTCCTTCTGGATAGAAGCCATGCAAGAAGAGTTGAATCAATTTGAAAGGAATGAAATCTGGTACTTAGTTCCTAGACCAAGTCATCAAAGAGTAATTGGCACTAAGTGGGTTTTCAGAAATAAGATGAATGAAGATGGTATTGTTACCAGAAACAAAGCAAGACTAGTAGCCAAGGGTTATTGTCAAGAAGAAGGAATTGACTTTGATGAAACTTTTGCACCAGTAGCAAGACTTGAAGCAATCAGACTGTTTCTTGCCTATGCTGCTTACAAGAACTTCACTGTTTATCAGATGGATGTGAAGTCTGCTTTTCTCAATGGAGAACTGCAAGAAGAGGTATATGTTGAACAACCTCCTGGATTTGAAGTCTATCAAGAAGAGGACAAAGTATATCGTCTGAAGAAAGCCCTCTATGGACTGAAACAGGCTCCAAGAGCATGGTATGATACCCTATCTGATTTTCTTTTAATTAAAGGATTTCATAAAGGTAAGGTAGATAAAACCTTGTTCACAATTGAATGGGAGAATCATATATTAATTGTGCAAATATATGTGGACGATATTATTTTTGGTTCAACTAACCAACAGATGTGTGATAAGTTCTCCAAGCTGATGCAGAATAAGTTTGAAATGAGCATGATGGGTGAACTTAATTATTTTCTTGGTTTACAAGTCAAACAGCTGCCTGATGGAATCTTTATAAATCAAGCAAAATACACAAGAGATCTGTTCAAGAAGTTTGGTATGGAAACTAGCTCTACTGCTACTATTCCTATGTCTACAAGTCTTCGCTTGGATAAAGATGAAGATGGCAAATCAGTGGACATAACCAAATATAGAGGCATTATAGGGTCACTGTTATATCTAACAGCAAGCAGACCTGACATAATGTACTCAGTGGGAGTCTGTGCAAGATTTCAATCAAACCCCAAGGAATCTCATCTCTTAGCTGCCAAGAGGATATTGAAATATGTTAAAGGCACTCAAGAATTGGGATTGTGGTATCCTAGAGAATCTGGATTTGAGCTTATTGGTTATTCAGATTCAGACCTTGCTGGCTGCAAGATTGACAGAAAAAGCACAACAGGTGCTTGTCAGTTCTTAGGTAGTCGTCTGATCTCATGGATGAGTAAGAAACAAACTTCAGTTTCTATATCTACTGCTGAAGCTGAATATATAGCTGCTGGAGCTTGCTGTGCACAGATACTTTGGTTGAAGCATCAACTGGAAGACTACAATATCAAAATTAGTGGAATTCCAATCTACTGTGACAATACAAGTGCAATCTCACTTACTCAGAATACTACAAGTCATTCAAGGACTAAACATATAGAGATCAAGCATCACTTCATTAGAGATCATGTGGAAAAAGGCAATGTTATGATAGAGTATGTTCATGCTGACAATCAGATTGCTGATATCTTCACTAAACCTTTAAGTGAAGTAAGGTTCTCAACTCTAAGAGCTGAGCTAGGACTACTAAATTTGGATGCATAAGCTGAGGGGGAACTCATCAGAAGACTGGAGTTCAACAGCTTAGTTATCCGTTATTCTATTCAAGGATTAACTTTCAACAGACTAGTTAGCTTATGGATTCTTAAAGACAGGGGGAACGTGTAAGACTAGCGGTACTTCTGTTCTAAAGATGAAATCTGTTAATGTCAGTTAGTGGAAGTTATATTATCTGAAGATCTCTTGAAGACTGAAGATTATTTTATCTTGCTGGATTGACAAACAGCAGAGGAAGATTACTAGCTATTGGCATTCTCTAGTAATATCAGATAACAGATCACTCGTCTGTCAGATAAGTTGAACTCTACTCATCTGATATCTTATATAAGCATGGTCATAAATCGTATCATAAGAAACGCGCTTTTATAAGTAACAGATTAGTGTCGATAGAGTTTCCCGCCCATCTGACGTTAAAATAATTAAATTGAAATCCGCAACTCTTATCCACACGATTAATAAACTGTCAGATTAGATCAACGTTTCAGATTAATCACGATAACCCAAAATATAGAAACGTATAAAGTCCGATCTAAAACAGTGTAGTCGTCTTACGCACTCAAATATTCTCAAACTCTCTAACTCTCAAACTCTCCTGCTTCGAAAGTATATTGTTTTTGCAGATTCCTGCTCACTAATCTCAGAGATGGATAAGATTATTGATGGAAGATACCTAAGCTACAACAAGTTTCACTTTTCGGGTACTGATCTGATGCGCTCACTCCTGGAGAAAATCAAAGAGGCATCACTTGTTCCAGTCCTGGAAGCACATGAAGAAAGGGTTTACGTAGAAGACGTCTATCACTTCTACACAACCAGGGAATTCAACGATGATGAAATTGTGATGACTGCTGTCATCGGTGGTAAGAAAATTGCTATCTCTGCTGCTGTTCTTAGTGAAATTTACAAGCTATCAGATAAGGGGGGAGATGTGACCAGTTTAGGGTCAGAAAAGGAGGATGAATTTTGGGCAATTTGTGCAAAAGAGGGAGAAGAGATGACTGGAACCCTAATGAAAACTCAGTTAAAGAGTGAGTATCAAAGGTTCGCAGACATCATTGCGAAGGTGTTAGATTGTAGCACAAGCTCACTAGATGGGTTACCCAGAAGGAGGTACTACACCATGGTTTGCATTTACTATGGTCTGAAAGTTAACTGGGCTGCTCACGTCTATGAGCTGCTGAGTGATAAAAGGCTCTCTCATGCCATCTTACTCAGTAATCTGTTTGCATCACTGCGATGCCCTATGGCTGGTGGAAAGCCTACTCATGCCACAAAGGTGTTCAAGCTTTATGAACCAGTGAAACAATTGGTGGCAAGACCAAAAAGAAAGGCCACTGGAAAATCCAAGAAGACCCCTTCTAAGAAAAGCAAGAAGGAGGGTCAGACTAGTCAACCTGCTGAGCCAACAGCACAGTCTGCTGTTGAGACTGGATCAGCACAATCTGAAGATGCAATTTCAGAAAAAGAGATTGAAGATTTCACCAAGGAGATTGAGCAGATGAAGACTGACTCCTCTCCTGAAAGGACTGAATCAGAGGAAGAAATGCCTCTTCAACGATTGAAAAGGTTAAGAACTAGAAGTGAGGCAAGGGGACCTCCCACTGCCAAACCCCCTGCCAAAAAGATTGCCAAATCAAAGGTTAAGAGAAAGGTTAATTTCTCTGAGGAACCAGTGAAAACAGTAAGAGAAACAACAACATCAGCTGAGAGGCCATTAGTTATTAAAGAACCTGTTGATAAATCTACTGAAGAAGTTGTTTCCACAATTGGAGTTCCTACTACAGACTCTTCTGCTGTAGTATTTGCTGAAGCTGGAGAAGATCAGCAGACTGCCACAACAGGTGAAGGAGAGACACTCCTTCTGCATCCAAACCCTGTTGCTGCAACTCCAATACAAGCAGTTGAAAGTCCTGAATCAAGGAGAAAAAGGACTGGGAAAATTGCAACTTACTTGACTGCTGCAGAAAAGAAAAGACAAGATGATGCTGAAAAGCAAAGGATAGCTGCAGAAAAGGCAGAAGAAGATAGGCTGAAAAGCCTAGAGTTAAAAAGGCTGGAAGAAGAGGCCAGCAAGATGACTCAAGAGCAGAGAGATGCTGTTGAGGCAGCAGAATTGGCTGCTGTTATTGAAGCAAGCATCAAGGATGCTCATGGAAATCAGCATACTGGTGGGCTAAGTATTGGTGAACAGAGGGATCCAAACAAACCAATACCAGCTATGCCTGCACCAAAGATAAAGCCAAAGAGAAGAGAGGAAATCAGATTAGCTCTAGAGATTGTCAGGGATGATCCTGCTATCTTTGAAGAATTTCTCAAGAGGCTAGATGCTGAAAATGAAAGGATCAACCGTCTGACACTCTTCCATACTGAAAAGATCAAATACAACAGATGGAGGGAATTCAGACTGACAAAGAGCCCTGAAGAAATGGCCAAATGGAAAGGCTTCAATGCTGCAGAAGCCTGGGTACTGAAGTGGCTAGAAACTGGATCTTTAATTCAAGCACTTGATTCAGAATTCTTTCTGGACAGGTTGAGGCTAATGATAAGTCACACAGTCAAGGCCGAAGCAAAGAAGATCTTTGAATCTGTTCCTGAGGATTATGATGAATCAGAAGACCTCAAGGAAAGATCCATAAAGTTGGCTATTGCTCAAGCAATGGAGCTTTGGGCAAAGAAATCAAGGAAGTTAAGGGGACAACCAAGCTCATTGGTCCCTCTTCCAAACATCAAACACATTGTCTACGGACCAAATATCAAACCTTATGAAGAGCTGCCTGAGGAACCTTCATCCACTTTTATTCCTCTTGACAATTTTACTTGGATTTCTAACAGGTCAGCTGTGGACAATGAAGGATTGATGAAGACAGTTGAGACTGTCAAGAAGATTATATCCCCTGCTGATAAAGAAAAAGCAAAGTCTTCTGATCAACCAGAGCAAAAGGAGGGTACATCAGACCCATCTGATCAGAACAAAGCACAGGGTGATAAGTCTGATGCTGCTGATGATTCAAAGAAAGAAGAAGATATTCCAGCAGATCAGATCAAGGACAAAGAAGTTGCTGCTGAAGGAGATGATCAAGCTAAGGAGAAGGAAAGCACTCCAAGCCTTGCTGGTAGTCCAGCAGATCAGTCCCTTGCATTAATAACTCAACCAACAGAGCAACTTGTCAAAGAAACACTTCCTGCTACAACAAATATGCCTTCAACTTCTCAAGGTGCTCAGACAAATCTGTTGGACTCCATCCAACAACTGATCATCAAATCTATGAAGGATATGAAGGAAGAGTTAGCTGCAGAAGTGTTAGCTGCTGTCAAACAACCAAATCAGAAAGCTGCTGCTGTCCCAACCGATCTGATAGAAGACACTTCTCAGAATGTTAAATCCATCTGTCAAGACATGGATATACTTAGAAGACGGACTCAGAGCACTACTGAAGGTTGGAGACAGATTGAACAAACAGTTGAAACGGCCCTCCGAGCAGAAGATGAAGTCATGGGAAATATGATGAAAGACTTCACTGCTTCATCAAATTGGATTGTGGGAACTCAAATTCAATTGGGTGATCAAGGAGAAGACTTGCTCAAGGAAGTCAAAACTGTTAAGGCCAATCAACTCAAACAACAAGCTCAAATAACTGCCATGGAAGAGAACATCAAGCTTCTCTGTGACTCACTTCTGATTACTCCAATCTTACCAAACTATCAAATCAACCCTGCTGATGATGACAAAAAGGGGGAAGAGAGGATATTTGGACAGAAAAGAGTTGGAACTTCTTTTGTATTGGAAGCTGAAGATGATGCTGAAGGAACAGAAGTGTTAGAAGAGTCTGCTGATGATGATGATAAGAATGATACAGCAAATGAAGGCACAAGCAGATCAACAGATGAAAAGATCACAGAAGAAGAAGATGAAGCTGCTGAAGAAACTGAAGCGGAAGCAAAGGCTAAATCTGATAAGGAGATAGCTGCTGCTATGGACTCAGCTGAAGAACAGCTTGATCCTGATACTAAAAAGAAGAAGTTAGAGCTGTTGAAGCAGAAATTGGAAGCTGGAACTTCCAAACCTGCTGAAGAAGATAAAGAAGACAAGCTAGGAGATTAGTCATGTTTATTTACCTATGAATCTCCTTGTAATTTTCCTTTACATTTCATCTGAACAAACTTGTAATATGTAATCAGTTCAATATCTATAAAAACTGCAAGTTTTAATCCAACAGACTATTTCTATCTCAGAAATTTTTGAGGATCAAAACTTTAGTTTAGGTACAGGTACTTAGCTGAAGTTTTGTCATCATCAAAAAGGGGGAAATTGTTGGATAAAGATGAAGATAAAAGAAGTCAGAAATTAAGGGAAGGTTTTGATGATTTCCAAAACATCATAATCAACTAAGTATGGAAAGCTTAGTTCCCTTAGAAGGATCTTTGAACAAGTAAAGAAGATATCAGAAGAGTTCAAAGACCAGAAGACTAGTGATCTCTTGCTGAAACATCGAACAGAAGGGTAGGTCATCAGCCGAGTCAAATCAGATTAGTTCAGTATTTGATCAGCAGAGTACCTATCAGAAGGGTTGCTTCGATCAGCAGAGTGGAAGAGATCATAAGATCAGTTCAACGGTAATAAATGCACTTGGTGTAATAAATGCTGGAAGAGAAGGGTAGTAATGGCAAATGATTGAAGATATCCTCGTATCAGCAGAATGCATTTAATGCAGCATTAAATGTGATGGACAGAAAAGTACTGTACACAGTACGGATTGCTGCAGGGAGCCGTTTCAAAAGAGCTGAAGGATGGATTTGAAGACTTGATTTGCTTCAACGGTCATAAATTCAAATCCGAGTATAAATAGAGCAAAGTTCGAAGAGAGAAACACACAACAACAATCAGAGATTTCGATTTTGAAGCAGAAATTTTCTAAGTCTCAAAAGCTCGAACAGCTCACTCGTCTGGTGGAAGTCATCTGTTGACAGAAACCAAGTTGAAGAAAACAGAAAAACATTATCTGAGTGATTTTGTAATAGCTGAGTGTTGTGCGAAGTGAGAATCCGTCTTTGTGAGTGATTCTACTTCAGAGGATAGGTTTTCTTTGTGAATTCCTATTGTGAGCTTATAGCCTTTACATTTGTTGTCTAGGTATAAGTGGAGAAATATTGTAATCTTTGTGATTATAGTATAACCCAGAATCTGAGTGATCTGGAAGAGTGGACTAAAGGATTTTTATCCATATAACCACTATAAAAATTCTTTGTGTTATCTTGCATTCAAGTTTTCTTGCATATTTAAAGTTTGCATATTTAAACACTTTGAATTATTTAAAAGATTTTAAAAGGAGTTTGTAAAACTGGGGATAAAATCTTTTAAGAACTTAGTCTACTTGTGAAAAACACTTTAAAACAATCCGCTGCAAGTATACTCTTTGAAAAACTGTTTTGCTGTTAAACAGCTAAGTAACTGTAAGAAGAGTGGTCACTCTGCTGTTCAAGATTTGTTCACGATCAGCATAGTCATCTGTTCTTCATCAGCTTAGTCTGCTGACAGAACACTGAAAAGTTTTTAAGTTCAAAAATTTTCAGAGGTCTATTCACCCCCCCCCCCCCTCTAGACCTCATCTGACCACTTGGGACCAACACTCCAGATACGAAGACTTATTGGAAGGGTATAAGGAAAGAATTCAACAAAAAAGGGGCTTACAAAACGCTTATTTTCAGGTTCAGGAGGTTCGTCAAGTGAAGGAAGAAGTGATTTTGATCTTAATTAATTAAAATCTTGTCATATCCTATTGCCGATGGTGTGTGTTCTTGTATTTTATTTTATTTTTCTTTGTTGCGTGGTAGGACTTTTTTTAATTCGATGATGTATTTTCGTGTTGTACTCCGACAATTTAATGAATGTTTTTATTATTAATTTATATTATAATTAATATTATTAAAATTAAAATTATTATATTTGTTATTATTATTAGTAATAGTATTATTATTATTATTATTATTAGTATTGTTATTATATAATTATTATAATGGTGAGAGTGAAGAAGAATTAAATTGAGATTAAATAAAGTGGAAAGCCCCAGGGTTAAATTTGAATAAGCAGGGGGTGGAGGCAAGGGCAGGGGCAGCTGGGGAGCTTCGGAGCTCGATCCCTGGCCCCTAGCATTGGGTTTGCCCTAACATATTTTAAATTAGTCCTCATCTTTGACCAGTAATGACTCTGAGCTTGAAGATACTCCAAGTTTGGCATTGAAACTCAAAACATAAATTGTAGTAAAATCATATCATTCTACAACAACATAAGGTGCAACTATATTATTTAATGCAATCTCATAAATATATCAATCAAGCTACTCTAGACTCGACTCGAACTCATTCGATAAAAGCTCGTTTGATCTCGATTCGTCGTACTTATTAAACAAGTTTATATAGTATTCTTCATCTGATAACTGTTGAAGCTTTAAATAAAAATTAACATAATACGTGTAAAAATATCAAGCTACCCAATACTTGAGTTCGCTTCATTTCATAATCAAATAGAGCTCAAATACTATTTTAAGCTCAATACAAAATTCAAAAATTTTGGATACTAATCAGCTCATTTACACCCCTAACCCCAATTCAAGAGATAGTGGAGAATATAATACATTAGCAAAGAAAATGGATAAAGGAAAAAAGCCAATAAGCAAGTCCATAGTGGATATGTGGAGTTTGAGTATGCCAGAAGCCCTATTATTGAACACACCACCAAAATTGTTAACACTTCAGCAGAATAATCCCATTTCAAGCCCTTTATATATATAATTGCCAATAGTGTTGACAATCCCATCATGTTGTTCATTACCACTCCACCGTAAATCTGCAATAAAAAAATTTGGAAACTTCAAATTCTCTAAGTCACTAAGTTATTATGATAATAATTATTGTCACTATAATTGTTACTAAAAATATGTATTGATCGTTAATATTGACAAGTTAAATTATGAAACAATTATTATGTATAATTTTTAAATAATTCTTGGCATTATTATACTTGATACAATAGATAATATTGTGTCAAAACTAAACTTCTAGTAATTAGACTCGACTTAAACAATGTATTGTTCGACTAGACTCGACTCGACTCGACTGAACTCATTTACATCATGTAAGAAGTATTTTGTGTGAGAGTTAATTAGAGAAACATTAATTACCTCAGAAAATGTCAAAGAAGAAGTTCTTGAACTCTTTTGACTAGCTGGAAATATTGCTAATATTGCTGACCTTGCATTCATTGCAACTGGAACAATGACAAATGAAATAAAGAAAGAAGGAATTCCAATTGCATCTGAGAATTGTTGGATGCTATTCATTAATGGTCCAGAAAGAAAGGTCAATATTGCAATGCCTAAAACTATTTGAAGTACACATTTGCTCAAATCCCATGTCAAAATCTTCAACTTGGCATCCTCATGATTCTTCCCCACTTCATACACTAAGTCATCAACTTCTCCCCACATGATCTTCATTTTTTTTTTAAAAGAAATTAAAATCCTATTAGTAGAATTAAAATAGATGAATATCTTTATATGTTAAGTTGTTGGTACAATTGAACAAAAAGCTAATATCAATTTACCCTTGTAATATTCAAAATATTTAATTTACCCCCCTGTAATTTGAAAAAGAACAATTTACACCCCCCTAAAAATTTGAAAGGAGCAATTTACCTCGCTTTCAACCGGAGAGTATAACACACTCGCCAAAACTGAAAATGAACATGAAAAGTGTTCGTGTAACATGGGTTGGTGTAAAGTGCAACAATTATCATAACTTAGGGGGTGGGGGTAAAGTGCAACAGTTATCATAACACAAGGGGTAAATTGCCATATTTATATAACACAAGGGTCAAACAAGTGTCACATTTAACATAACACAAGGGTCAAACAAGTGTCACATTTAACATAACACAAGGGGTAATGTTCCACATATATGCAGGGTGGTTTTGTCAATTTATATTATTTTAAAGTGTAAAAATATCAGGGAGCGGGTGTAACTTTTTTTATAAGATTACAGGAGGTAAAACGTTCTTTTTCAAATTACAGGGGGATAAATTTAACATTACGCATATCTCGAGGGGTAAATTGTCATTAACTCATTAAAAAATGTTTAATTAATTATATACCTTGTCAAATTCTTCAATGGACCTTTTTATATCCTTGCATTTAGTAACATCAATGGCTTTATTAAGCCATTTAGTCACACCATGAATGAACTCTTGTTCATCAATAATATTGTCACCATCAATATCAAAATCTTTTATCAACTTCTTCACCATTTCTTGATAATTCTGTTGTGATTCTCCAAATTTGACACTACTAATTAGCTCTTCTAATTCAGACAGTGATAACGAGTTGTTCTTGTCCGTGTCGTATTTCTTGAAGAGGCTTTCGGGTCATTAACAAAGAAAAAGATAAATATATATACCAAATTTGGTGCTTAAAATGAGATTGACAAAGAAAAACAGAAAAAAAAAACTATATACATACCTTCTAATATGTTTTACATTAGGCCTTCCATCATCTGTGACAAGATTTTGTGCTTCAAGTTCTTGACTTTGTGCATGCTTTAAAAATTTTGCCATTACATGTTCAATCTCAGCAACTTCAATTCTTTTTTTCTTAGAAAATTCCTCAACAACCTGATTAATTATGGAAATCCCACTATTAGTAAAGTGAGTTATTGACAATCTAACCCCCCATAAAATGCATAATGCTCAATTTACCCTTCTGTGATTTAAAAATAACATCTTATCCCTTGTGAAAAATTTAAAGGAGCAACTAACCTCCTTCAGCCCGCAAGTGTAACTCACTTGCCAAAATTGAAAGTATTGTGTGCGTAATATAGAGAGTAAATTGTCACATTTATCATAATACAGGGGGTAAACTGTCACATTTATCAAAATGCAGGGGAGATAAAATGCCAAATATAAAATATTAATGTGAAAATTTTATGAGATTATAGGGGATAAAGTGATCTTTTTTAAATCACTAGAAGGTAAATTGAATATTACGATAACAGAACGGGTAAATTGCCATTAACTCTCAATAAAGTCGATGTACATGTTCTTATAAACATTTAGGGGGTGAATCAGTAATTTCATTCTACTTGCCTGGCGTAAGGAATTATTATCCGAATCCGAATCCGATGTAGAGACTCGATTTGCAGCCAAGTGAGTAGCCTCATTTATCCATTTTGTGCATCCCTCTATGAATTCTTGTTCCTCTATTCTTCCATTATTATTAAGATCAAATGCCTTTAATATTTCAGAAATAGCATAATCTTTCTCTACCTGCACCTTTCCTGATTGAATCTCATGTATCAAGTTTTCTAATTCAAGAAAGGTTATGCATTTGTCAGCATCTTTATCTGTCTCATGAAATAATCTGCAAAATTAAGATATAAAAATCAACCCTTTTTCAGCAAACTAAAATAGAGTTAATGCCAATTTGCCCCGTGAAATGTATAATGTTTAATTTACCTCCCGTGTTGAAAAAATATCAGTTAACTCCCCTGTGAAAATATTAAAGAAACAATCTATATCTCCTTAAGAAACAATCTATATCTCCTTCAGTCGGCGAGTGTAACTCACTTGTTGAAATTGAGAGTGTGCATGAAAAGTTTTTTTGTAACATTGAGGGTAAATTGTCACATCTATCATAACACATGAGGTAAACTGCCACATTAATCATAACATAAGGGGTAAACTATGACATTATTATAAGAGGGCAAACTACCACATATAAAAATGTCATAGAGGCGATGTGAAACTTTTATTAAATTATAGGAAGGTAAAACACTCTTTGTCAAATCACATGGAGGTAAATTGAATATTGTGAATATCAGAGGGTGTAAACCACTAACTCAACTATAAACGGAGAAATGTATTGAATAGAAAATCACTTTTCCCCTCCTGGATTTATAGTCAAGTTGCACTTTCACCCTAAAACTTAATTTTTTTCACCGTCCACCCTAAATTTACATTATGGTTGCACTTTTCCCCATAAACTTTTTTCTAGGCACTTTTCTGGCCAAAGTAGGTCACACGAGAGGCATATGCAAGTTTTGTTGGGTATCTTTATATATCATTTAATATTAGGAAGAAATTACAACACTTAAGTTTAGGGTGAAAAATGCAACAATGAAAGTTCATGGGGGAATTGCAGCTTATATGTAAGTTTAATATTTTGCAATCAATTATAAGTCAAAAAGGCAAAAAAAATGGAATTCTTAAAATTATGTATAATTGCAATAAACTATATTATACAGAAAATCAATAAATATAAAGTAGATACAACCATATTAGTTAGACATTACAGAGTGGAAGATGGGTGTAAAATCTAGCATACATAATATTTTTTATATTTAGTTTCATCTCGCAAGTTTTATATTACATTCTTCAAATAAGGTTTCAAGTTGTTAAATTTTGTAAAAAATAAATTAGGTTGACAATATGAAAACTTGGATTTTCTAGTTGATAATTGACATTTGAAGAATAAAGAGGTAAACTTATCAAATAAAAAAACAAAATTTTATTTCCAGTTAGAAAATCACTCTTTTCCCACTGAACTTAGAGTCGAGTTGCATTTTCCTCCGAATTTACACCCTTGTTGCACTTTCTACCTTGAACTTATGTGTTGCACTTTCCACTCTAATTTTAAATGACAAAAATATCCTTTAAAATGAGCACGTGCCTCTCATGTGACCTACTTTGGCCGAAAAAGTGCTCAAAAAATAGTTCAGGGTGAAAAGTATAATATTAGTGTAAGTTTAGGGTGAACAAGGCAAAAAAATCAAGTTCGGGATGAATTGTGAAATTTTCTCTATATTGAATGATAACTTAGTTTGCTTCAATCAAGTACCCTTTGAGGACAGGAATGTTTGGTTGCCCACTTTCATCAATAAGCTTCCCTTTTGCATGCCTTTGTACATGATGTAAAAAGCCAGCTAGCAAATTCTCATACTTTGAGTATTCCAAACTTCTTTCTTGAATCCATGGATCAAATATCTGTGGAAAGAACTGTTTAAATTAACCACAAGTCCACACTATATATGCATAGGAAATTGCTATCATCAATAACTTTTAGCACAACTGCAGACACTCGATTCCACAATTTTGTTCATAGTAAATCACCTGATATAAGAAATATGACAGGAGCAATGCTGTCGAAACTATGAGAGCAATCAAAATAACCATTCTCGTTCCAAACAATGAATCGACAAAATACGTAAGTTGCACTATTACATAGGGTATTAAAGACAGTAGCATAATTCCTGCAGTATAACATGTCTTCTTGTCAATTGTGATACCAGTATCTGCAGTTAAGAAACATTACTTCTCAGTTTTCTTGAAAAATTACGTACAACAATGGTTAATTTCTCTTAGTTCACGATCGAGTTAAAGAAGAGTTAAACCTTTTAATTTGTCAATCAATCCATAACCATTGGAAGAAGCTGGCTTTGCAAAGAAGTCCTTTCTGCCAAATATAACACACATACCCCATAGCAATGTGAGATTAAAGACAGTGGAACCGGCATATACGCCTACTCCAAACGAAACCTTAACTTGAGCATTCTCTTTGCTCTTAAGAACACCAGATACTGCAAAAGAACAAAGAGAAATTAGTTGATGACAATTTACCCTTATGATATGCATAATGTTCAAATTATCCCTCTTGTAATTCAAAAAAGAGCATTTCACCCTCTGTAATCTTATAAAAGTTTCACACTTCATTTGGCGAGTAAGTTATACTCTCCAGTTGAAGGAGATAAATATCTCCTTAACAATTTTCAAAGGAGGGTAAAGCGCTATTTTCAAATCACAGGGACATAAATTGAACATTATGCATATCACAGGATTAAACTGACATTAGCTCAAAGAAAATTTAATTAAACTTTATGTTTGGTCCATTACATATTAAATAGAGGTATTGAAACATATGGCTTACCAATAACCATTGCCATTTTTGGCAACACGGTGAGGATTCTAAAAATAGTAGCACCATAAACACCAGTGCCTAAGATATTGAACATAGTTTTGCTCCCTTTTGAGATAAGTTTTCCTCCAATTATCAGCAAATATTGGTAAATAATTATTTGGAAAATGTATCCTCCTATGTTATCAGCACATGGAAAGAAACCATAAAAGTGCACACATGTTCTTAAGGACTGTTTGGATTGGAAACTACTAATAGATTCAATCCCATCTGAAATTAGACGACTACCGAAAGAAGAATTCAGTCTTAAAACTCGACCACCGACAAATTCGAGCATGAGAAAGTATAGAAATAGTACGAGGAGAGACATTAGCAAACAAGTTGATGTAGTTTGCAAGAAAGAGAGGAATATATATACTAGTAGGCGGATCTACCTAAGGACAAGGTAGGTCTATAGACCATTGGGTAAAGGAAAAACACAATTCCTTTTATCCAACCCACTTAGAATTCTAATTCTTACTTATCTCAACTCAAAAATGACTATCGAACACCATTACGAAATTGAGAGATTCAATTCTATAATAGATAAGCAAATGCAAGAGTTAAACAACAGTTTCATTAAAGTAAACATGGAGCTGATTCTTTATGTTGCATGATTAAACTCATCCGATCTCTTCATCGCCTTTGACAAAAGAAAACTTTTTCGTCTTGAAAAACTTAATCCTTGCGATTTCTCTTTTTGTTTAGTTCTCAGCCTTGCCCAATCAACTTGAAAATTATATTAGAGATGTTCGATCAAGTAATGATATTTTCTAAATGAAAGGAACTGGTGATCTTGCTAAGAAATGATTGCAACTAAAAAGGCATGTCGCATTCTCATTGGTTAACAAACTTGTGACATTGACACATATTCTCCCTGTTGCACATATTCTCTCTGTTGCAACTGTGCGCATCAGTAGAGAGAGCTTTTTCAGCAATGAAGATAATGAAGAATCGACTTCGTAACAAATGAAAGATCAATGGCTAAATGATAGTTTAGTTGTCTTTATAGAGACAGACATATTTAGTAGTATTTCAAATGATGTTATCATGGATCAATTTCAAAAGATAAACAAATCGTCGCGGTCAATAATTAATGTAAATAAGTAGATGTATTGGGTTCTTTTCAAGTCATATATAACGGGGTATCATATTTAATTAAAATAACTTGTGGGGTTATTTTTGATAAACTTTACTTCCTCGTCTTTGTATCTTGTCATATGTTTTCTCATAAATGAAATATATTTTTAAAGTTTAGCTGTTTGATTGATTTTTCTCTTATATTTATTTTAGCCCCTGGATAAAATTTCTAGATCCGCAATTATTTTAATTTTGAAATGTCCCTCAATATCGATTCCTTTAAAAAATGGATTCTTAAAAAAATACTCTTACTAAAAATTTTTTTTGACACTACTGATTATTAACCACTACTTTAAAAGACATAAATATAAATATACACAATATTTTCACTTTTTATATAAAACACCATTCTAAAAGTGAAATTAGCAAAGAAAAATGGATGGAGTACTATAATTACCATTAAGCCAGCCTGAGAATATTAAAAAATTGAATAGTTAGAATAACTTTTGCCTTTTTTGGAGACACGTTGGCTACACTAACCTCCTCACAAACTCACTTTTGTAAACAAAAAATTCTCAATTGCGGAATACATGATAGATCACAATCAGTAGATAAGGATAAATACAAGCAAAAATAAATTCGATACTGAGAAGTAATTTTGATCGACCGATTTTATATTGATGAGGAATTTTGTGGTTCACATCATGGTTTAAAATTTTTCGAGTGTATGTTTTAGTTTGAAATTTTTTCGAAAAAACTAAGAAAAATTGTAAAAAAATTGTTGGAATTTTTTAATCGAGACATGCAGTCATGATGCATCCCTCGTCTATGTATTTTGTGTATCAATTATGGCTATACGTATTTAATTGACCAGTCACTTTAGTGGTTTAGAGAGTCTTTATTTTCTTGGAGTTGTTCAATTACATTTAAATACATTACTGGGACGGATTCAAGATCAAATTATTGGGGGGGCCGAGTTTGACTGTCGCCGAAAGCAGATGATAATAATATTCCATATATTTTATTTATATAAGAACAAATTATCTACGGAAAACATATTAAATTCAAAATGCTATAAAACAAAATAAAAATTATCGAATGTACATAAGAACTCGGAGAAAGAATATGTGATTCGTAATTGGGTACATCTATATATATAGATGAGCAACAAGTGATACTTTTTTTTTTCCTTTTTTTTTTTTTTTGAATATGAAAAAGGTAAAATTTTTCTTTTGTTCTGTAAACTTAAGTCAAAATTAAAAAATAAATTTTGATGACAAAATACTAGTTATTTGACATACCATAATAAATACAGTATATTATATACATAACTTGTAGTATTATTACATATTATGAATACACAGTCACTCACATAAATCTAAGGGGGTTTCAATGAATTAATTGGGTTTAATTGGGAATGAAATAAACAAACTGATTTTTCTCCAACTTGTTCAACAATATGAAGGTAATTAATTTTTTGGACACATAAATAAATAAATCGAATTACTTTTGATATGATCAATTAATAGCTTCAATGCATAAATAAAATTTTAATAATCATACAACCATACTACAAAAGGGGTCCATGAATTGGTCATAATCGATAACATGTAAATATATATGAGAATACGAAATGTAAGTAATTTATAAAGATGCAAAATTAAAATTTTGAAAAAAAGAAGTGAATCTTTTAAAGTGGGGGTTCTAGGCCTTTGCCCAGTTAGTCTAAGCATTGGCCGGCTCTGTTTGAGTTCAATTCTTATCAGTGTGATTTCTTCTAAATGTATATTAATATTGGATAGAATTTAATACTTGGTATCATAAGTTACAAAGTCAACAGGTTTGATAATCAAAGTTTGCTTACACATTTGGTACTTTCCGTCAAGTTTTTGATGGGATCGCCGTTAACTTTCAATATTGGAGGAAAAATAGATGGAAAATTTGCAGAATCAGTGCCATAATTAAAGATTATTGACAAAGTTTGCATCACATAATTTCTAGGAAAATGTGCACCAAAATTCACAAGTTTAAAGTATTTCAGTCCCAATAACAAAAATTA
This sequence comes from Penstemon barbatus, assembly GCA_003313485.2. Taxonomy (NCBI): domain Eukaryota; kingdom Viridiplantae; phylum Streptophyta; class Magnoliopsida; order Lamiales; family Plantaginaceae; genus Penstemon; species Penstemon barbatus. The sequence goes on from CM064883.1 coordinate 73,231,992, forward strand.
GAAAAATTAGTTCAAATATATTATTATTAAATCTCTTAAACTAATTCGAATTTAAAATATAATGTATATAAATTAAAAAATATTTTCTATCAACCCTATAAAAAATAAATATCAAGTAATATTAATTATTTGTAGATTTCGAAAAAAAAATCTTTTAAACAAATTTGATTTTATATTTAATGTATATAAATGAAATAATAAACCAAAACATATTATTATTAAATCTTTTAAAATAAATCTAATTTACATATAATATATAAATTAAAAATAATTTCAATCAAATCTGAAAAATAAATATCAATTAAACATAAATTTTTTAAATTTCTAAATAAATCTTTAAAATAATTAGATTTTAAATTTAATGTAAATAAATTATATAATATTTGTTACAAAATCCGAAAAGAAGTCTTTGTAATATTACATAAATATTAATAGTCCTCAATATTATAACTAAAAAAATAAAAATCCTAGCCCCCTCACCCACCCAATCCCCCCCCTCCCCAAGATATAACCTAGGCAGCCTGAGTTTGCCAAGTCGTTGTGGCCTGGGACTGATGATCCCTGGTCGTGGTGGCATGGGATCAGCAAACTCAAGTCGTCGGTGGCCTGGGTTTCATCTTGGGGGGGGGGGGGGAGGGGTGTTAGGGGTTACGTGGGTGAGGGCCGGGGCTAGGATTTTGTAATAATGATATCAATAATTTATGATTACTAATATTTATGTAATGTTATTTAGTTTACATATTTTTTTATAAAATCTAACTAGTTTAAGAGATTTAATAATGATATATAAATTTAATTAAATAGGATTGATAATTTAACTATTTTTCCAGTTGGGACGATAATGCTTCAACTTTTGAATTGTGGGGTAAATTTGTCGGTCAGAAAATATGTGGGGCAAACTTTGCTAGTAATCCTTATATGAGTTCAATTCTGCAAAATTTTCAACTATTTTCCCTCTAAAATTGGAAGTTAACAACGATTCCATCAAAAATTTGACGGAAGTATCAAATATGTTAAGCACCTTTAACTTTTGGTATAAAATGTGTAGGCTTTTGTAACTTATAGTATCGTAATTTTAACGTAAGGTCAATTATGGTACAAGAGTGAATTCTCTTTTATTTTTGTTGTTTGTTATTTTTTGTACTTGGAATTGACTTTGATGTAGTGATGATGTATTATTGGATAAATTTTGATGAGGATGAATTGTTGGATAAATTTTGATATAATTAATGTAATGACATATTTACCAAAGAAAGAGGCTCTATGTCATAATAATATATTTACAGTAAATTAAATATGAGGAAATAGGACTCCATTATTAGTTCAATTTCCAAATAGAAATTGTAGGACTTCATAATCTTAATAATTTGTAACTGAAATCAGATATTAATAATCTTTAACTGATTACATACATAATATATGGCAATAATGCAAAGTTTGTGAAGCCGGGCAGAATAGTGATTATTCTGCAGGCAAGTTCCATCAGAGAAATTGCTGCAAGAACACGAGAAGTAGGCACCCATGAACCTTTGAGAGAACAAATCTCTTCTTTTTCAAAACCTCATAATCATCAATATCTGAAAATAGTGAAGATTACAACTCTTTTTATAAGACTTTAATCCTAGGCAACTGAAAGGAAATAAAACTCTTAAGGAAACTGAATAACTCCTTGACTCCTATAGAAACTAAATCACAAAAAATAAGGAAAATAAATAACTAACTAATAAAAATCCTAATCCTAAAAAATTAATAAAAAGATAGATTGCCTTGGATGCTCCTGCATCAGTCGCTCTGGGTTGGAAAGAACTCGTCATCGAGTTCACAGCAGTGTCATCAAGATCCACAAACCAGGACAAACTAACGATGATGGTTAATCAAGCCTTGTACTTGGGTCTGTCCTGTCCCTCCCGTGAATGCCTTAGCTATTTCCACCACGTCGTCTGAAGTTGGTTAAATCCTCAACTAGCCTCTGCAAATCCTCAATCTTTACTTCCTTGGAGTGAACTCTTCGATCACGGTGTGGACTCCTCAACATCACCATGACTCATTCATTTAAGCTGGTGAGAATTTTGCCCCAGGAAGAAAGAAACCCAGTATTAGCCAGAGGTTGGGTAAATCTGCGACTTGCTTGGCAAAATATCGAACTTCCCAATCAGTGATTATAGCATTGCCTTGTCGTTCACAAGAATGGAGCAACTGCTCCCACCAAGCAGAAGCCCTACCCTTAAGTTTGACCGCAACTAACTTAACCCTTGTCGGAAAATTCTGAAGCTCTGATACCAACTGAAGTCGGGCAGAATAGTGATTATTCTGCAGGCAAGTTCCATCAGATAAATTTGCTACAAGAACACGAGATGTAGGCACCCATGAACCTTTGAGAGAACAAATCTCTTCTTTTTCAAAAACTCATAATTATCAATATATGAAAATAGTGAAGATTACAACTTTTTTTATAAGACTCTAATCCTAGGCAACTAAAAGGAAATAAAACTCTTAAGAAAACTGAGTAACTCGTAGACTCCTATAGAAACTAAATCACAAAAAATAAGGAAACAACTAATAAAAATCCCAATCCTAAAAAACTAAGAAAAAGATAGATTGTCTTGCATGCTCCTGCATCAGTTTGCACCACATATTTTCTAGGAAAATTTGCCCCACAATCACAAGTTTAAAGCATTTCAGTCCCACTTACAAAACTTACAAAAATTAGTTCAAATATATATCATTAAATCTGTTAAACTAACTCGAATTTATATATAATATATATAAATTAAAAAATAAAAAATTAATATCAATTAAACTTAATTATTTTTAGAAAAAAATCTTTTAAACAAATTTGATTTCATATTTAATGTATATATATTAAATAATAAACCAAATATATTATTATTAAACCTCTTAAATAATTCGAATTTATATATTATATAAAATAAAAAATATTTTCAATCAAATCTGAAAAAATAAATATTAATTAAACTTAATTTTTTTAAATAAATCTTGAAAACTAATTGGATTTTACATTTAGTGTATATAAATTAAATAATATTTGTTACGTAATCTGAAAAAGAAGTCTCTGTAAAATTACATAAATATTAATAGTCCTCAATATTATATATAAAAAAAAGATAAAAAATAAAAAGAATCCTAGCCCCCTCCCCTACCCAACCCTCAACACTCTCCCCCGTACCCCCAACATAGAATCCAGGCGGCCTGGGTTCGCGAAGCCGTGGTGGCCTGGGACTAATGATGATGTATTATTGGATAAAGTTTGATGAGGATGAATTATTGGATAAATTTTGACGAGGATGAATTGTTAGATAAATTTTGATATAATCAATGTAATTGGATAAATTTTGATATAATTAATGTAATGACTACATATTTACATCGCACAAAGAAAGAGGCTCTATCGGGCAGGGGGTGAGGGGCGCCCGGGGCAGAGATTTCACCTTTTGGAACAAGAAAGAGGCTCTATGTCATAATTAAAGATTTCTGCAATCTCTAAAAATGGCAGTCAATTAAATACTAGTATGAGGGAATTAATCGGACTCCATTATTAGTTCAATTTCCAAATAGAAATTGTAGGACTCCATACCGAAATCAGATATTAATAATATGTAACTGAAATCATGGCAGCAGATCCTCTGTACCACTTATTTGTACCACTAATGTGTACTACCAATATAAAAGAGACACGTATTCATATTAATTGTATAATTATTTGAGTTAACTCTAATAATTAATGTGGTTAAGTTTAATTTGAATTAACTCTACAATTAATATGGACATGTGTCAGTTTTATATTAGTGGTACAAATTAGTGGTAGAGAGGATCTGCTGTCTGAAATCATTCATATATGGCAATAATTTCAGAATCTTTTGGTGAAATAATGCATATAGTATAAATAAATTGGAACAGGGCTTCATTTTTGTCAATTAGGAAAAACTACTCATAATTTTCGAAGCACTGGAAACCAAAAGAGTTATTACAACACCTCTTTTCGTTGGACTAGTTTGCATGGCATTGCTCCTCAGTTCTGGTAAATATGTTTCCCTCTAGTTTTACACACAAAAATACTATTATTATTATTATTATTATTATTATTATTATTATTATTATACCAGGTATATTATAGTATAATTAAACCTTTCTCGATCATCGTGCCCAAAATATTCAAAATATTTCGATGTTTACTCCCTTTATACCATTTCAATTGTCGTTTTAGGGTTTTGCACGTGTGTTAAGAAAACTAATAATTAACTTAAAATTTAAAAAAAAGATTATATCTAAAATAATCATATTCTCTCTATATTCTTAAAACATAAGAGAGAGAGAGAGAAAATAATAAGAGGAAAATTGGAAGATATGTAATTTATGTTGCGCTGAAATCCTAAAACGACAATTAATTTGGAACGTGAAGAAATCTCTAAAGCAACATTAAAATGAAATGGAGGGAGTATGTGATTGGATGGTAGTTCCAGAAAAATTAATATTTACCATTCAGTTTCACAACTTTATTTCATGATATGTAGGTTTATGAAATTTCGATATTTCATATTTTTTTGTATTTAATATATATATATTTTTTAATATTAAGTAATATTCTTGTTATGTTTTATAGTGACAGGTAAAAGGGAATGGCATTATATCATCGGGCCATGTTCAAAATTTCCGGACTGCAACGAAGAATGTAAGAAATTGGGATTCAGGCCGGCTGGTGGAAAGTGTGTTAAAAATAGTACTCACAATTATAATTGTGTATGCATACCCGGTTGATTTATTTGTATGTTGCATGGGTATGAAATCATTTTTGCAAATTTCCCGAATCAAAATTGAGATAATGAAATAAAAAAGGATCTTTTATTTATTTGCAGTTAGTTATACAATCTTGAATTGAGTTCTTTATAGGACAAAAAAAAAAAAAAAAAAAAAAAATTGACTTCTTTATTTATATTTGTTTAATGTTAAATTTTGAAATTCGACTGAGGAAAAAATATACTTAATTCAATTACAGATATGTAAAACATATAATCGTCAAGTTGCATGTGAGATTCATGTCATATATCAACAAGTCATACTAGAAAAATAAAAATACTTTTTCATTACACGAACTTTTAATCAATTTCATCTAAGTATATAAGTATATAACTAGTCAATGTTTAACGTGTTTCTAAAAAAAAAAAATAAATAAAAAAATTGCTTGAGGATCTAGATCACGAGTTAATTAGCTTAATTTCAGTTTCCTGTCTTTAAATTAATCTAGATCATTTTGATTTCCCCTCCCAATTGAACGCAAAATTTAGGCAAAAGGTTAAAGAACAAAATATATTAGCTAAACCAACAACCACAAATTTCAAGATTTTCAATTTCAAGGGTAAAATTAGGGTTGTCAATGGGGTTGATTTCAATCCGGGGTCCGACCGAATTCGGTCCGATTTATTAGAATAATTGTCCGATTAAAGATTCGATTGACCTGATCCGATTATAAAGATCCATAATACGAAACATATGGAGCGAATATGGATTTAGGTCGACCCGATCCTTGAAAGATCTGTATCTGATAAAAAAATATTTTATATATATAATTGTTTTATAAAAGTAAGTATCATTAATAATATGTCATGTTAATTTAAGAAGATAGTAGTTTATAAAAGGTTTAAAAATTTATTAAACCAATAGTTTCATCTATAAATATGAATATTAGTAAGGAATGTTCAAACATGTGCTAAAATTAAATAGACTTGTGAAAGAAAAAAATATTAATGCAATTTTTTAAATGAAAATATAATTGTGATACCTAAGAGGGGGGTGAATTAGGTATATAACTTTTTCGATGAGTTTATTTCCCAGAAGACAATTAGTAAATAGTTCCAGTAACTTTAAATAAAAATTAATTGTTCCAATGATTTTAAGATTAAAGTTACGATATGATTAGTTCCAAGTTCCAGCGAAGTAAAGAATAGAAAATAAATAAAGAATGCAAACACAATTTATAGAGGTTCGCGCCCCCAACAACCTACTTCCTCTCTTCCAGCACCCCTGGGTAAAATCCACTAAGAGATCGTGGCTTGCAGGACAAACCTTCGGCACTCGAGATTACAAGATATCAATTCTTACTCTCGATACGAGCTTGCTAGGACACCTCCTATCGCTCCAACAATGTGCTTGCTAGACCTCGACCTTGTTGAAATTAAACGAGTCCGCCCAGTTCGAACTAACCTAACCCAATCCAATCCGAATTGGATTATTTGAATAGAGAGAAAATTGGAGGGAGTAGTTAATTAACTACTCCCCACTATGGTGTTAACCTCCCATTAGTGGGAGATTAACTCCCACTTGAAGAACTTGGACAGAAAAGTCCCTTGGACTTTTCGTCCCTTTGTTCTCCCAAGAACAGAGAAAGCATTTTGCTTCTCTGTTCATTTTCTCTTGTATACATATATATATATATATATATATATATATATATATATATATATATATACTCACTCACATTATATATAGTTGGGCATTATATCTGGTGATTTATGGGGACATATTATCATACTATTTTTGGGTATTTAGATCGTGAAATTTAAGCTACGTCCGTATGTGATTTAGTCTCCACCGGGAGCACCAAAACGTGAGGTTTTGAAGATGAAGAAGTCGGTAATTTAACCACGATGTTCGGTCAAAATGGCGTTTGAATTCTTGCGGGTGATCCATGGAGATTCCGAATAAGAATTCGGGATTCGTATCCTTCGAATTCCAACATTGGTATCAGAGCCATTGTTGGTTAAATTCTGACTTTAATTTCAATTTTTGGATATGATATGATAAAACCGTATGATTCTATGCTTGCTCTTGAACGGCATGATTTTTATGTTGTTATAAATTATGCTTTTATATTCTGAAATTGCACGATTCATGTGAGAATATGATTGCTAATGTGATAAGATTTTATCTCTCGATTTTGCTCTCATATAATTGGTTATGCAGCCTTCCTCAATTTTTTACTACACTCTGTCAGGAGTGAATTATTCGACATGTTAATATCACATTATGCTTTAGATAAATGTTTATGTTTTAACATGTCACCATGATAAATTCGTTTACATGTTCATGATAGAATTTTAAATGGCATATATTTAAGAAGTTTAAACTATGCCGCAATTTTCAGAACATGACATGATCCGGTTATGAATTTATGATCTGAAAACGAGTGTGGTCAATCGATGAGCATGCTGGGGATTTAATTTCAGAAAATTATGAAATCCAATTTGGTGCTCTTGCTTGAGCATTTATGGTGATTTTTAGCATGCTTCAAATTATGCTACAAAATTTTTATGATAGCATGCTTATATGTTGAATATCATATCTGGAAATTTTTATGATAATATTCCTTGTGGATTTGAAGATATGAATTTATTTTGAGTATATTCCCGAAACTTTGATAATTTTTTGGGAATTAACTATTGCGTTTTGAGAACTGAAATTTGTACCATCAGAAAGCTCTCGTCAAGAGCTTTCCAACCATATAAAGATCACTGATTTTGGCATTGTTACAAAGGAGTTATGGTCAAATGAAGTTATGTTCGAAATAGTAAACTTCTTCTTGTTGGAGAAGATAATGAATAGTGATTTATTCACTTATTCATTGTCGCCCTTGCTGTCCGTTGCTCATACATGCATTTCCGGTGGTCAAATTTGAAAAAAAAAAAAACGGAGTTCACCATTGGAATTAGAAGACCGAAAAACTTCAAGGTAGCCGGAAGGATGTTGCCGAAAAACGAAAGCAAGGCGGCGCGTGACTTGTACACGCTACCTCACACGCATGGACTGCTGGCCATGCCAGTAGCCCAATCAGCCACTATGCAACTGCCACGTCAACAAGCTTTGACGCCTGTGCTGCCACATGCGCCGCACACGCCCACACGTGTTGGTGGGGCGTGAAGTATCTTTCGATCATCGGTTTTGGTCGAAAAAAATTCCTAAGTGCTCATAATTTTATTTCTGATTTCTTATGAATTAAATTAGTTTTTCAGAGTGTTAAAAATATTTCTCTTGAGTTTCATGCATTGATAAATTGTGGGAAATTATTTTTCGACTTTGAAAAATCCTGGAAAATTTGTGGAAGCATGAAAAATATTTCAAAGGAAATGTCTAGCAAGTGGGAGTGTTTGACGACTCCCACATATCAATTTCAATTTTCATTGCATGAAGAAAATGGTTTTAAAATATTTTGTATCAAGAAAATTTATGAAATTTCTTTTGGGAAACTCTGAAATTATTTTAATATATGGGACCACCGATGAAAGTGTTGGAACACTTATAAAATTGTTGTCCTAATTTTTCTTTGTAAACTTGAAGAAGTTTTATTTAAAGATTTTGGTGAAATTAGGACATGTTTTTGCTTATGGACAATTTTAACTTTTATTTGAGAAAATTCTTTATGAAAAGAATTAATGATATTTCGAATTGGCTTTTAAGCGCAATTAAATATTTGACTCATTTTTTGAGATTGCGATGCATATCAGAATTAGTGGGAGGGCTAATATCACTAAAGAATCTGAACCTATTTTGCAATTGTTGTATGTTGCAAAAGTAAGAAGTTCTAATGAAAGTGTTTTGCACACTTATCGAGTTTTAAGGTAATTAACCTAAAATGGTGAAAGTTGATGCAATTGAGGCACTTCTTAAGCTAAGAGCTAGAAGAAAAATACTGAAAGATTAATTTTCATTTTCAATGGAATGAATATGTCGTTTATCCGATATGTTGGAAAACAATTTACTGAATTTGGAATTCAGTTAGTCTTATTTGTGTTAAATGGTAAAATGAATATTTTGACAATTTATTCTATCGCTACCCTCTAAGTTCTAAACATTCCCCGTATGTTCGAGATTTATCTCCATAATGGAAAAGAATTGTAATAAGTTAAGACGAATCTTGTCGGTATTTGTCTCCTAAGACTTGGTCATTAGAATCTTTTAAGGAGATTATCGATTGACACATGATTGTGTTTATGTAAACATGACTCTTCATATGTGTCGTTGCATTAATGTGTTTGATGCATTATATATGGTAAATGACGTGTTCTTGTGAAACGCACACGCTTAACCCTCTAAAATACTTAGAAATAAGTATTTAAGTGGGAGTTCGAGGTTGGTTGAATTTGAAGAATTCCCACCTAGAACTATTTAATTTCGTACTGGGAATTAAATGAGTGATGATGAACATTTGGATATGGGAGATGATTGGGAACATTGCGTGAACTTTCGATGTTGTACCTTATGGGATTCAAAACAAGTTTGATTTGTTGTGTACGGAATTTGGATATAGATGGGTGATTATGATATCTCATTAATCGACAGATCATGGCAATTAATCTTAGGTAAATGAGTATTGTACGAGTACTCATTGACAAATGTTGTAACATTTTGTCTCTATAGATTCCGTATGTGAGTAGGATAGAATGATGTTGTAGATAGCATCCATCAAGTCTTTAAAGACCTGTTGTGGTCTTATTACTCGAGAAAGAGAAAAGATTTATCGGGCGTCAGTTGAGATAATTCCGCTTTTTTAATTGTTCTGATAAGTCTTGTATTTATGACCTCGTATGAAGTTCACCTAAAAGAGTAGTATGAGAATACAACTCTAACAAGGTAAATGCAATTGACTTTAAAGTTTGACCATCAGAAACTCTGTTGCTTAGTATGTTGATACTTGGATGATGCAGTCAAACTTAATGACGGATTAAAAGTCAATTAGTCATAATTTTTCTCTTTTGAGTTACTAATTCAAGTTAAGTCAGTCTCGATCCATTTGAAAGACCATTCAAATGTCATGTTAATTCACATAACTGTGAAGAGTTTTCCTCAAATGGTAATTATTTTGTTGTCCTTCTCAATTAGTTATTTGGTATTATTGAGACCAAAAGCTCAAGTCATTGTGACTATATTTAATTTGATAAAGTTTAAGCTCTGGGAGCTGAAACTAGATTTTAGAAGCAAAATGAACCAAAGGAGACTGAAGATAATTCTAATTAGAAGAAATCAAACTGTCGGATTATGGAAGTCCGAATCAGTATAGGACTAAAAGTGCTATAACTTCCATGTGGTTAGTTCTTTTCACTCGTCCATGGACGAAGTTGAAAAGATAGCACTTAGTAACACTTATGTAGTTATTGGTTGTTTTCTAGAACAATATTTTACTAATCTTGTCCTATGTGGACTGTAGCTTTAGTAATTAATAACTAAAAGTGTTCACGTCCCTATCAAGTTTATTTGGGTACATTGGAGTATTTTTGGAATCTAAACTTGACTTTTGGATTTATTCTTCTTACATTAGATTTATACTTGAATTTAAAATTGACTTGACAAGTATCACTTTTAGGGTGATACTTAGAGTGATACTAAACTTTTATCAATAGTTCAGAGTGTCAAACATTGACCTAACGTTTCAGTTACATTGATGATTGTCGTTGCAGCGGCAACACGAGACATTGAATCAATGCAAACATTAAGAATGTTGAAGGCATGTTTGTGTAGGTCATACTGGGCAAGTGGAAACACTAACCCATTGAGAAGACTTTTCGAAGTCAACTCTGTAAAATGGTTTGCCTTTATTTCGTTCCGTAACGGAAACAAGACACTCAAACTATTATTGTAAGGCAGTTAGAGTTAAACTTCCATTATAATTAATTCTAGTGATTTAATTTGAGTGAAGGTCAGATTAATTCATTCTTTCATTACATTTAGAAAGATATGGTGTATCTTGATTGTTTTAATTTGATCTCTTGTGAAATTAAAACACGTTAGTGTTTTGAAATTTCTTAGAGGAATCAAATGTATCGAGGAACATGAGTTATGATACTAGATTAGGGATACGAATATCTATATGATCATTTTGGTGAACCATGTAATGAAATTATCCGAAATTAGTTATTTCTAACACTATTAATGTTGTAATTATGTTAAGAGAATTAACTTGAGTTTTGGATAGAATGAGATTCATGCATCTTAAGTTAACTTTTTATTTCCTTGAGGAAATATTCATTTTTTTTGTTAACTTTTAATGCATAATAAGAAAACATTCAACTTTAGTAACTTTCACTTTATACAAGCTAAGGTTAGATGTTGGTTTGACCTAAGCTACCTTAGACAAAGTGATCAAATAGTTGAGTTTGTCTTGACTATGTTTCTTATGTATTTGAGAAATATGATCACATGAGAAATTAATATATATCTTTTGGGGATATATACTAGTCTAAAGCATTGTGTTCTTGTATGAACTATGTGGTGAAAGTGTACTTGCTATTGAATCCGAAAATACAATCTTTATAGATGTATTTACTAGATGAACTAGTTTTAGAATATTTGAATTTGTTTGTGTAAATCGGTTCAAAGAGTAGTCATTTATTTGACATATCACTTGGACGTGATTATCGAAACTGCTTCCTATTTTCGAGTGGGGGCAATTTATGTTTTACTGGATTCATTCAAATGAAAAAACCACATATGAACCGTAGCTTATTTCAAATATTGAGAAGATGTTCAATTGTCTCATGAGTGAGACACATTACCAAATGGAAGAAAACTTAGTACTAGCCTGTACAATCGAACCAAGTTTCGAATTTGGTCATTTTCAAAGAGACACATAGTTTATTACCTCTGACTTACTATAGTGAATATATCATACCTGGAATATGAAAGAACCATTTTTAAAAATGGTTATCCCCAATTTTGAATTGAGGAATTAAAGGTAGAAATTTGGTGAAGGAATTCATTGAATTATTTTCGTGGTCAGCGGACAAATGGAATAATTCTTAAAAGTGAATTTTAGTATTTACCAATACTTCTATAGTAAGAGGTAAATTTTCTGAAACTTGAAATGTGTGCTTTGAGTGAAAAGTCTAGGTTATTGATTCCAATCTTATTGGAACATCAATTAGTTCGTAACCAATTACCTACTCTAATTAATGTTATGCCATGTATCTGGTCAATAGTTCTAAGTCAAATTATAAGTATGATTTTGGACTTCAATGAAAAGGGTATTGACAACCTTTAGAATACTGCATTTGTTTCCTTGGATGCTAAGAAACTTTTACTAGCTACTTATGTAGTAAAAAGCAAACATATGTATCGATGTGCACGCAGATTATGAAATTTGTAGCACAAAAAATGCAGTATAAATAAATATTTGGTCTTGAGGCATTTGTGATCGTTATAAATGTAAGCAGTACAGACTGTGATGTTATGCCATAAGCACAATCTTACATTACAATAGAAATATCATTGTTGCTAGACCAGACATTTACACAAATTTAAATATTTTGTGGAGATATCATAAGCAAAATTCAATTAGAACTTGCATTTAGTTGTCTACATACAATATCGTGGCAAGTTTTGTACTAAGCCCTGAACTAGAGATTTTTGTTTAGTGGGTTGTGTAATAGTCTCTAGTATTACGTAGATATCTGATCTAATTGAACTTGGAAGTTCATAAGATCAAGCCTATAATTTTTGGAGACATTGGAATGATTTAGTACATGCTTCGGAAAGCATACATTCAATGTCATAGAATGTCAGACAAGTAGAGATTGGCTCTCTCACACGAGCAATCGCCTCTGACATTGAGTATGTGCAGAGATGAGATAATTTTATTCTTGTAAAGAGCGCGAGATAAAATTAGTATCGCCTTAATTGAAAATCAATTCTGATTACTATGGTGACTAAAGTAATCATTGAGAATAGACAATCTTGTATGAAAGAATGTCGATTGATTGATCAATTAAGATGAGATTACTATAATGAGCGTAAGTAATCGAAATGGATTCCCACTATCCATTGAACTTGTCGAATAGCCAGATGTGAATTTGTCTCGACTTCGTTATTTTTTAGGACGAAGGAGAAAATTCAGGTTAAGTGTAGATGTTCACTTAGACCAAGATCTGTATTGTGCTAATAAAATGACATAGACTTCATAGAATGAAGTAAAGCACAATAGCACGTGTTTCATACCACGTGTGCTTTTGTGACCATTGGAAAATGAGTGAAATATCCCTGCTCAATCATTGTGTGAGACCCTAGAGGTTTATGAAAACCTCAATGTGTACCCTTAAGACTTTAGACTGTTTCTCGAGATTTTACCAAGGTGTTGCTACTTTAGCACACTACTAATAATCATGAATCATACGGTGATGCGGTACGTGTCTAGGAAAGCAGCTGAAGTAAGATCGAAAGATTCTAGTAGGAAAGGAAGACCTCTTGCAGCTAACACACGCTACTTGTATTCAAAGCTGCGCAACCAATATGTCAAACTTAAGTGTTTAGGACATGATTGTGGATACATGTGAGTGGTGGAGAGAAGTATGCTCTTTTATAATTGGGGATCATAGATACTTCGTTTAGTGAAAAGATGTTTGGGGTGCAGCGAGTTCTAATGTCCTCATGTTTTGTGAGAAAGAGTTGTTGTATTACCCTAACATGTGTATAACTCTTAATGCTCTTTAGCTCGCCGATAGCACGATCCATTTACTTGTATGAATTGATGTATATGTTGCCATTATCACTTTAGACTCAGGGTATAGCTCTCATGTACGAGTGGGAGATGTTGGAATTAAACGGGTCCACCCAGTTCGAACTAACCTAACCCGATCCAATCCGAATTGGATTATTTGAATAGAGAGAAAATTGGAGAGAGTAGTTCGTTAACTACTCCCCACTATGGTGTTAACCTCCCATTAGTGGGAGATTAACTCCCACTTGAAGAACTTGGACAGAAAAGTCCAAGGGACTTTTCGTCCCTTTGTTCTCCCAAGAACAGAGAAAGCATTTTGTTTCTCTGTTCATTTTCTCTTGTATATATATATATATATAATCACCGACATTATACATAGTTGGGCATAATTTCTGGTAATTTATGGGCACATATTATTATACTATTTTTGGGTGTTTAGATCGTGGAATTTAGGCTACGTCCGTATGTGATTTAGTCTCCACCGGGAGCACCGAAACCTGAGGTTTCAAAGATGAAGAAGTCGGTGATTTAACCACGGTGTTCGGTCAAAATGGCGTTTGAATTCTTGCGGGTGATCCATGGAGATTCCAAGTAAGAATTCGGGAATCGTATCCTTCGAATTCCAACAAGCCTATCGCACTAACATGTGCTTGCTAGAACCTCTGTTCTATCGCACCAAAAAATATGCTTGCTAGGTAAACAACCTATCGCACTAAACAATCGTGCTTGCTAGGACACTTCCTATCGCACTATTACAAGTAAGATGATTTTAAAGTAGTACAATGAAAACTCCTCTTGAGTAAGATGTAAACAAGTATGCTCACTAGTATTTCTTTTAACCTCTCAAAATATCTCAAAGTTCTCAAGAGCAATGGTTGAAAAAGATTTTCATTTTTCACAAGATATTTTCACAAGTGTAATTCAAAAACGAATTTTGCTTTTCAAAAGATTTTCACAAATTAAAGCATGAAAAAGCAAGAGTATATTTCTCAAAGTAAAACTCTGATTTTTCTCTCAAAGTTGGTGTGTATAAAATGATTCAAGAGAGCTTAATTTATAGGTGGAGAAATTGGATAGTTTAGGAAATATTTTGAAAGACAAAATATCTCTAATTTTCAAAAAGATTTCTTCCCAATCTTCTTATGTTATAGCCGAAAATTTAGTCCCAAAAATAGGTGGAATATGAACTTGGACATGTTTAATTAATTAGGCATTAAACAAGTTCAAAAATAAAGAAGATCTTTCCTTCAAGATTTGATCAAAAGGGAAGATTTTCATCAAAGATATTTTGGAAAGATTTTAAAAACATATAAGGCTAAATATATACCATTGAGATTCATGCCATTTAAACAAATTTCCAAAGAGTTATTAAAGCTCAAGAATCGGCTTCACATTTTAAAAGAAAAAAGATTTTCTTAAACTCATTTTTTTAGCCGAGAATATGGTCACAAGAAAGGTAAGATGAAAGTAATATTTTATTTCATGAATTACTTATGACCAAGGGTGCAGTTTTTGCTAGACAAAGGTTTGGGCCAATTTGAAAAAATATTTAAAGGCTTAGTATAAAAATGTTGGACCAAAATAATTTTCTTGCTCTTAATAGTTTGAGACATTTGATACTTACAGGACCTCAATTTTCTTGTATCGAAAATTGAGCCCTTCCAAAAGGGTGTATGGGCCTTCAAACTATTCTTCGATTGATCTTTTTCATTGATGGGCTTGTAAGATCTTTATTGAGCTTTTTCTTCTCAATTGAGCATTATTCGTCAACGAGTCTTTCTTCAAATAATGAGCTTCTCAATAATTCCTATTAAGATTAAACTCAAGAAACAAGCTCAAATATCAAGTTGTTTATTAATCATTAATCATTCGGCTAACAAATTGGATCCGAAAAAAATTTAATATCCGTCCAAATCCAACCAAAATCCATTGAATTAAAAAAATTTAGATCCGATCCAATATAAATAGAGCCGGATATGAACAAGCCTATAATCCGACCAGAATCCGAATCATTAAAAGCCCTAACTAAGGGCATTCATACCACCCACACAATGGAAATAATGCAGGCAAATGGACCATATGAATGAGCCTTTACCTCTACCACTCTATTCTATATTCGTACGGTCCATTAAGACAATGGAGTTGCTACTTTTCATCTAGTTTTATTGGATTTTGAAGAACTAAGGGCATCTCTAACTAACGGGGGTTATCTCTTGGGGAGTCTTTTACTCACCTCCAATCGCTTGGGGGTGGTATTATTAGTGTCTAACAATTTGTGTATTTGAATATTTCATAAAAATTATTTCTAACTTAAATTTCATTATAGAACAAATATAGATAATTGTACATATATTAACTTTAATAAAATTAGATTATATATCAACGTAAAAAATTAGTAAGAAATACTTAATTGGATCGAAATAAAACAAACACTTCAATCGATACATGAAAACTAGAAAATGAGACAGAGGCTTGCCGAAGCAATTTTCTTAAGACAATATTTTTTAGGCTGTCACGGGGCATACAGTTTGATTTCCGGTAGTCTCACAAGTTACAACAGTCTGTTGTTCATTATTTGCACAAATAATGAACCCACGACTAACTGAAGTAAACAAAATATTCGGCATAATTTTAAATTAAAGAAGAGAGTAATTTCTAATTATTGTCGAAAAAATGATACTTTATTGGCCAGATTAAGTCTCCTATTTCTAGACTAAAAAAATATCTTTTCGCAAGAGACACATCATTTATATTGCATTATTTCGGTCCAAAGGGTATATCTTTCGATCGAACAGACGCGACCCCTTACTCTCAACTAATTTTATTCACATATAAAATATAAATTCCAACAAATACTCACTAATAATTTTCCCACTCACCCCCAATCGCTCAGGGGTGGTACTCATTCTAAAGATCCTTAATCCGAAACACATGAAGCGAATATGAATTTAGGCCGATCCGATCCGTGAAATATCCGTATCTATAAAATATATATATATAAAAGTAAGTACTATGAATTATATTTTACTGTCAATTTAAGAAGATATATAACAATTTATAACTTGTTTAAAAATTAATTTAAACTAATATTTTTATCTATAAATATTAATATCAACAAAGAATGTTTAAACATTTGCTAAAATTATATAAACTTGTAAACTTAGTAAACTTATTTTAGAAAAAAAATATTAATGTAATTTTTTAAATGAAAATTTTATTGAATACGGAAAAATCTGATATCCGTCCAAATCCTATCAAGATTCATTGGATTAACAAATCTAGATCCGAGCACAATTAGAATAAAATTCGAATCTGACAGAATCCGATCTAATATAAATAGTGTCCTATATGGGCGAACCTAATTTGACCAAAATCCGACCCGTTGATAGCCGTAGTAAAATGCTATCAAATGGTCATAAAACCTGGAACAAAAAGAGATGAATTTCATCTTTTAACTCCGAAACACAAAATTATATCATTGAAAAGACAAATAACAAGATACAAAAACGATATTAAAAAAATTACTAATATAAATTCGATAATATAAAAATACGATATTTCAGTGGTTTACATATTTTTCGGGGTTTTTGGCATTTTGCACCCTGGAATTATAGGGTTTTGGCACTTTACATCCTGACTTAAAAATTTTGGTACTTTGCACCCTGGAAATATAATTTATTTGGCACTTTGCACCCTAGTGTGTGTTTTAGTGAGAAAATCCATTGATAGAAGGGTAGAATAGTTATTTTTAATTTTTTTTTTTTCACTTTACACCTTGGCAATATATATTTTGCACCCTTAAAATATAGAATGTTGGCATTTTACACCTTAAAATTATAAAATATTAGCATTTTTCACCCCGGTTTAAATTTTTTGGCACTCTATACCATAAAAATATAATTTGTATGACATTTTGCACCCTAATGTATTTTTCTTAAAAAAAATATACTCATGAATGTCGGCGATGTAGAGATAAAATAGTTATTTCTATGCACAACAATCATAACTTGTTATTCTAAAAGTATTTTACTTTATAATAACTTATTTTAACATTTTCTCTTTGTAAAATTTAGATTAAAAAAAAGACATTGTCTTCATTTTATTTTTAAGTATCTTCAAGATTATTTACTTTATATATAAAATACATGTTTACATATCTAACATATTATTACATTACATTTTATTTACATAATTTAGAGTATCATATAAAGTCGGTGTTGAAAATGCTAGAAATTATATTTTTTGGGTGCAAAGTGCCAATATTATATATTTCAGAGTGCAAAGTGTCAAAATCTATACTTTAGGGTTTAAAGTGCAAAAAATATTCCAAAATAACTATTTTACTCTTCAATCAATCAATTTTTTCTTCAAAACACACACTAGGGTGCAAATTGCCAACTAAATTGTATTTTCAGAGTGTAAAGTGCCAAAACTTTTAAGTTAGGGTGCAAAGTGCCAAAATCCTATAATTCCAGGGTGCAAAGTGCCAAAAGCCCTATTTTTCGACTAGAGTAAATTGATTCAGTTGCAAACAAATGATTATCACTAATAAAAAAAATTACTATTTATAACAATTTTTTCCATCACTAACTTCACATGTAGTTGTCACTTGGGGGAGCATTGGGTTCGGGTAACTCAATTCCGACCCGTTTCATTGTAAATAAAAATATGAATGGGACATGTATTTTTAGATTTGAATATTGAAAAACTCATATTCTATTATGGGAATATGAGACGAGTTTGAGATTGGTCTCTTTTAGGCACGTTAATTAATTCTAAATTTATAAAGGTTGGTTTAGTGAAAAAAGAGTTTCTACTTTTATTGATTTTACTTTTATTTCTTACCCTCATTTATTAATTTAATCCAATATTCTTAATTACCATGAAATAGGATCACAACTTTTTGTTTCCTAAGTGATCACAATTCCAAATGGAGGAGCTAGGAAATTAATGGAAAAGGATGAATATAAATGTCGTAGTAAAAAAGACTAGTAACTACAATGTAATGAATACATGTTTGAATTCCTGTTGGGAAAGCTTTTCATCTAATGTGTTCGATGTGTCTCAAAACGAATTAAGTCAGTGATGGACTTAAAAGAAGACAATTTTAAATTGGATTAGGGGCTGCAGGTCTCGTTAATTTTATTTTATCTTAATTTCTTTTGATATAATTAGAATGCCTATTACCAAATATATTTATGGTTACATCCGTTCCTGTTGTATCTAGTTACTTCTTGATTCTTTGAATTTAATTAAGTGATTTTTCAGTTAAATTCATGGATGGTAGAAATTCCAATTATTTCGACAAAAGTTTCCTAAATTAATTAGTAAAATAATAAAGTCTCAATGCAAACATATGGTTTCGAAATTACACCTTAATTTATTTTTTAATTCAAAAAAAAAAAATCTCGATATTTTCAATGAAAACGATGTAAATTTTGATCCATGGTTCACACAAAAAAAGTGACCTTGAAAAAGATTGAAAATTATTCTCAACTTTATTTACTCCAAAATCAGACATGTTTTTGAGGGATCAATTCCTTGGGCACTTATATTGATTGTCAACTTTATATGTGTGTTAAAAGGATCCAATTCCATATTTAATGTCACTTACTTCAAATTCACACAGAATAAAGTTAGAAATGAGAAGTCCTGTTTAATGTCATGGATTGTAAAACATCGATTCAATATAATAATAAAATCTCGTGACAAAACATAACATGGAAGTTTCGAAACTCAGTAAAAAACATTAAAAAGAACTTTTTTCAATAAAAAAAAAAATAACGAAATTTAATTGAAGCTTACATTGTATATATAAATTGTTTGTGCGCATCATAACATCCTTCAATCCACCAACATGTGGATTAAAAGGTAAGTTGTTGCATTCTTACTCTATATGTTTGTGCTACGTGTGTGACATGCAGACGCATATAAAATAATATTTATAGAAAATAATTATAATTACAGGTTATTAATACAAAATGATGTTTTTTAGTTAATTGATACAATTCACATTTTGGAATCATATATTCATTGTTATTTAGCTAAATATACATATAAATCATACTTTTCGTCCTCTATATTTTTGATATTTTTGTCCACCATAAAGAAAAAAAAAATCCCTCTTACTAATTATATATTTCAATTTCATGTTTCCGACCAATATTGTAACGAGTCAGTGTCATATGCCCTACGACTGTTAGACATGATGCTCTTAAAGCATGTATTTGACATTCTTTAATTGAATAAATAAATAAATTTGAAATCCATTTTTCATATCATCATTTCGATTATGTATTTAATGCATTAACATCAGAAAATTCCAAGTCTATTAAAGAGACTATGACTTAAGTATATATGTTATACTGGAGGATTTAAGTTATAGCTAATAGACTAAAAAGTCCGTAGTGAATTAAAGTTGAGATATTTAACTAAACACTACTAGTACGGTCCACGAAATTTACAATGTAGTAATTTTGATCCGAATTACTGATGTAGAGACATCGAAGGTGGAGGTACTTTGTGTAATTCGATTACATAGGACTGGACCAGACATGATTTAGAATCATAAATAAGATACCGTTGATATTATGGTTCTAGAACATATCAACTGATGATCATATGCGAATTGATCTAAATCCTGAGTAGGCATAAACTCCTGTTTATGTTAACGAGCCCTTTTGACTCATATGTAATGGCTCGTAACCATGTCGAGCCTAAAACTTATGTCCTAAAGATCCGTTGAAATAAATGGCTGGGAATGTGTTTTACAGATATGGAATCCAACCCTTCTTGCGAGAAGCTGGAATATTGATTCCCTTAAGTGTTAGTTCTGGAACTGAACAGTAGAGCGCTCTGATTCATGAATAAGTTCATAAATCAAACTGTTTACTAGTGAACTAATGGAACTAAGGATAAAGAAGTAATTATAGGGGCAAAACGGTAATTACGCTTAGCTCTAATTACGAATCAATTATTGGAGGATCGAATTGCATGTAGTGATTATATCAATGGACTATCTTGATCTTTGTAGTAATATATATTGTAACGACAAGAGTGCAATTCCAAGTCATTAGTGGAGCCACTTGGAATTAATAGATCGATTTAATTATATTAAAGAGTTTAATAAATTATTCGATTTATTGGAGCTTGAAGTTACATGTCCATAGGTCCTCAACCACGGGTCCTGTTAATCTACGTTTGAACTTAAGAAATTAGAACAAATTCATTCACGTTGCATTTTGGAAATAGTTTCCCAAAATAGAAACTCCGAATTAATTAGATGAAATTTAATTAATTATATTAGATTTAATTATAGAATTAAATCTAATGAAAATTGAATACTAGATTCAAGAAAAAGGAAACATTGGCATTTATGGAATCTCTAATTGTAGAAATTCATTATTTACTATGTAAATATATATGATATATTTATATAATAAATAAAAGGAAAAATTATATACTTTATATGTAATTTTAGAAATTATATATATAAATATATTTATGTATGTTTTAATTACTTACAAGAGTTGTATTTAATCAATAACTCTCATAAGGTAAGAGAAAACAGAGTACTTTTCCTAGTAGGAAACTTTGAGTGAGTTATGGTAGGAGTTTAACTCCTCCCATATCTATAAATATAATATGAGATATAGATCTTAGAGATGATATTCATTGATTTGTGAAATCATTAAGATTACACTCAAAAGAAAAAAAAGTTCTTCAACCCTAATCATACAAAAGCCACCCTTTGTTCAAGAAACTGAAAGAGATTTTTGATCTTGAAACTCTTGATTTCTAAAACGTGAAAGAAAGTTCGATTCTCTTAAGTTGGTGGCCACACGCCTAGTAGAAGGAGAACGTGGTTGATATCAATGGTGAAAAAGATCAGAGCCGTTTGTTCATCAAAGTCTAGAAAAGCATGAAGCCAAAAGTTCAACCAAAAGAACGAAGGACTGAACGCTTTCTGTAAGTTTTCTATTTCTTTCTTTTGCATAATTAAAATAATTATCGTTTATGGGATCCTCAATTTTTTATGTTAGTTATTTTCGAAATATACTATGAACATAAAACCCACCAAATTCCGCAATTGGGTCGAATTAGTTCGATCATGTTTACTCATCGGGTCGAATAGTTCGGATCCGATTGGGCTAAACACCAACAATTGGTATCAGAGCGGCCCATAAACGACTTTATTTTAATTGATTGTGGGTATATGCATGTTTAAATTGTTTAAATATTGAATGGATGAATGTTTTATTTTAAGGGTCGAATTTGGTGTTTTCTGGTTTAGGATTTTATCATTGTTATTTAATTTCCTAGATCTTTTGTACGCCAAATTTGTTGGCATAGGATTTTTGTAATAATTAGATTATTTGAAGAAGTCCGAAGATGTGAAGAACGAGAATCAGAATTGGTGACAATTGCAAATTCTCTTTTTCCGCTTCTACTAATTCTTGACATCTGAGATCCGAAAGAATCATAATAGCCGGCAGTTGATGAAATAAACTTTGGGCCGATGAATGTCCAGTGGCCTGATTACACATTAACAATGATACGGCCCTCTCTATATTTGGTATTACTTATTAAAAGTGTTCACAGGCATGAAATTTCCATGTGATGGAAATGTGTTCACGTTCATGAGAACTTATTTAATTGGACTCTATATTTCGATCAAAGAAATTTAAATAATAATAGTCATTGATGTACCAAGTCTTCGTCAAGCACAAAACCATATCAATGATCGGAACACATCGATCTATATCGAGCAGACTCGAGACGAGGACATTGACTCGACCCCTCGTCAGGAGTACACGCTCGTCGATATGGCTTCCATCGACAAGCATTATACCTTTTTATTAAAAGGGTCGAGCTAAATACATAAGGTCGGATCTGATGTACCAAGTCTTCGTCAAGCACAAAACCATATCAATGATCGGAACACATCGATCTATATCGGGCTGACTCGAGACGAGGACATCGACTCGACCCTTCGTCAGGAGTACACGCTCGTCGATATGGCTTCCATCGACAAGCATTATACCTTTTTATCAAAAGGGTCGAACTAAATACATTAGGTTGGATCCTGACCCGAACGTCCTATCGTGACCCAATCACTATAACCGGAAGGTCTCGTCAGGATCCGACCCTGTGATCCATGCGGAAAACTATAAATAGCCTTCATTAATACAGAAAAAAGGGACGCATTCTCTGAGCAATAAATACCCATTTCGATATCCAATATCTCGACACTTACTTAAGCATCAGACGGTTATCGCCGGGTCACCACCGGCATTAACCTGACGTGGTTGTCTTTGATTGCAGGTTACGATCCCCGAGAACAAATAGAAGAGAGGTTTGACTGATCTACGTACCTTCACATTGACGAGAAGTGTTACGATCTATACCTAATCCCTCGATATCACAAACACTATCATACACGAAAAATACTCTCATCAATTGGCGCTGTCTGTGGGAAACTCATAACTTTGAATCGTAAAGAGATGACCAAACGCTCGATGGCAGCTCTCGCTCGAGAACGAAATGGAAATCAAGATCAATTCAGGGAAGGTCAGGGAGATAGCATGCCTCCGAGGCATCCTGATCACATGTCGGGGGGAGAGGGTGAACCCTCAAGGCCCCTTGCGCCAGAAATTATTCAAATGACACAGAAAGATGTAAAGGCTCTCCTCGATGAAGCAAGAAAGGAGTGGATAGCTGAGGCCGCTAAGGGTGAGGCCGAAGTTCCTTGAGGACGACCGAGAAAGAATGCACCGACTGTAGGAGTAAGGGTGGTGATGAATGAAGCAAACAACAGTAATGATCGAGACGATGGGAGAAACCATCGTCAACATGAAATAGAGGAACAATCTGTAAGGGAAGTAAACAAACTAGCTTCCGAAGTCAGGTCATTACATCAAAAGTTAGACAGACACGAGAAGAAAAATGAATTACCGGTGTCTAACTCTCGACTGAGAAAGTCTCCTTTCTACGATGAAATGTTCTTCGAGAATCTGCCATTGGATAAAAGATTGCCAACACAACTCCCTCGATATTTTGGTATCGAGGATCCCGAGGAGCATCTCACCTCTTTCAATCTTCAAATGCAACTACATAGCATCTCGGACAATGTTGCAGCTAAAGCATTTTCTACGACGCTATCAGGGATGGCACAATCTTGGTTTGGAAGGTTAGAAGAGAACTCAATCCTTGATTTCGACCAGTTGTGTGATAAGTTCATGAGCCAGTTCGGTAGCAAGAGGGCAGTTCGACCTCCTGCCAATCATTTGTACTCCGTTATACATACACCCGATGAGACCTTCAGAGCGTTCATGGGCAGGTTCAATAATGAGCTCCTAAAAGTCGAAGTACCCAGAGCGGATTTTCTAATAACAGTCATGTTTCAGAACACTCTGAATCGAGGATATGCCAGTGCCATCGTTCGAGAGAACCCTTTTACCTACGAGAAGCTGATGGAAATGGTAAATCAGTACATGAATGAAGAAGAAATGACTAAGCTCCGATGAACTTTCTTCGGGATCGCCAAACCCGAGGATAAACCTCAAGCCTCGGTCCTGGATCGTTCGATCCAAAGAGGACCAAACAATCGATACAACAATAACAGAAATAGAAGAGGGTATCGTGAGGAGGAAAGGAATTTTGACCCAAGAAGGATGAGGACATGAAGATCTAACAAAGAGTACTATGATAATTACACTCCGCTTAAGAAACTCAAGTTGAAAATCTTATTTGTTATACATGATAAGAATTTCCTGAGAAGGCCTCCCCCGCAGAAAGATGCCCCAAATTCGAGGAAATACTGCAGATTTCATCGACAAAGAGGACATGATACTGATAAGTGTTATCAACTAAAAGATGAAATCAAGAGGTTAATAGCCGAGTGACATTTAATGGGATACATTAAAGTTACGAGGAACGCTCAGGGAGAAAGCAGACCTGCAAACAATAGCCCTCGATCTAGATCTCCACCTAAAAGGAATCAAAATCGAGAACAAAGGGAGGAACCGAGAAGGGTCCAACAGGAAACGATCATCAACATGATCTCGGGCGGACCCGCAGGTGGAGATAGTAAAAACTCAAGAAGAACAGTATCCCGAGCTCTTCTAAAGATAGATAGACACGAGGGTCATGAACTGCTGTCGATCAAACAAGCAAACCCCAACAAATTGATAGGATTCGACGATTCCGACCTCCAACCAAAGTACATCCCCTATGATGAACAAGATGTCCCGGACTACTCCATGGTTATCACTGCCCAGATAGCCAGCGCAACCGTAAAAAGAATCTTAATCGATACAGGTAGTTCGGCCAATATCCTCTTCCTTGACGCATTAGAGATGATGGACTTGGGACATACCCCTTTGAATCCCGTAGGAACCCCTCTTGTCGGGTTTGGAGGGGCCCAGGTTATTCCTTGGGTACATTGACCCTGTCTTTGGCGATGGGAGAAGAAGGTAACTCAAAGATCAGGATGGTCAAGTTCCTAATAGTCGATGCGCCTTGTGCTTATAATGTCATCTTGGGAAGACCAGCGCTCAACAGTTTTCAGGTGGTCGTCTCCACACATCATAAGAAGCTGAAGTTTCCAACCTCCAAAGGGATAGGGGAAGTGATCGGTAATACTAAAGACGGTTGGGATCGCTACACCGTCTCCATCGACAAACAGGAGAAAAAGGACATGCATTACTCGAAAATGCAGAAGCTGATTGAAGAGAACGTTCCTGAGTCGTCAGGGCCGATCTCAGTCGATAACCCATTCGAGAAGGGAGACAAAGGAAAAAGAGAAGAGAAGCAAGAGGAAATAAATAACCGAAAAAGAGAATTCTAGATAATTGAGCCGTCGGAGGGTCACAAAATAATAGAGTTGGTACCTGGTGAGTTTTTTAAAACGACAAGGGTTGGAACGCAACTCTCTGAGGGACTCGAGACCCAGCTTATCGAGTTTTTGAGGGAAAATGTGGACGTTTTCGCATGGTCTACCACCGATCTGCAGGGGATAGATCTGAAAATCATTGTCCGTAGACTTAATATTGACCCTTCGGCCAGACCAGCCAGGCAAAAGAAAAGAAACTTTGGTCCTGAGAGGAATAGAATAATTAAAGAAGTCAATAAACTGCTCGATGCCAACTACATCACCGAGATACAGTTCACCGAGTGATTGTGCAATGTCGTCTTGGTATCCAAAGAAGGAGGAAAGTGGAGAATGTGCAATGACTTCACGGATCTCAACAAACTTTGTCCGAGAGATCCTTATCCTCTCCCAAGAATCGACTCTCTAGTCGATTCTACTGCGGGTTGCGCTATTTTAAATATTATGGACACCTTTCAAGGGTTCTATCAAATCTTAGTGGCATTGGAGGACCAGGAGAAAATGGCGTTTGTAACCGAGATGGGAGTTTACTTTTTCAAAGTAATGCCGTTCGGTCTAAGGAATGCGAGCGCGACGTATCAACGGCTAGTCAACAAGATGTTCGAAACTCTGATAGGAAAATCAATGGAGGTGTATGTCGATGATATGCTCGTCAAAAGCCTCGACGAAAGTGACCATTTGGTGCTTATCAAGCAAGCATTCGACATCATGAAGAAATATGGAATGAAGCTAAATACAGCCAAGTGTACTTTTGGTGTGCGTTCGGGGAAATTCCTTGGGTATCTGGTAAATGAAAGAGGAGTCGAGGCGAACCCCGAAAAAATACAAGTCATTATCGATCTCAAGGCCCCGAATAACCTAAATGAAGTGCAGAAGCTGGTAGGGAAAATCACCGCACTCAATCGTTTTATATCTAGGTCGGCGGACAAGAGCCTACCTTTCTTTAAAGTCATGAGAAATGCGAAGAAATTCGAATGGACTGCGGAATGTGATCAGGCTTTCGATCAACTCAAGGCATATTTGGTGTCACCCCCTCTCTTGGCGAAACCTCAGGATGGCGAGGTGCTCTATCTCTATGTAGCTGTGTCGTCTCAAGCAATTAGCTCAGTATTGGTAAGAATGGAAACAAAGAAAAACCATCCAATTTACTATGTTAGCAGGGTCTTGCAAGGCCCGGAGAGAAATTACTCTGAGATCGAGAAGTTCGCTTTGGCTATAGTAACCACTGCCCGAAAACTTCGACCTTATTTCCAATCACATAAGATCGCAGTTTTGACAAATCGACAGTTGAGGCAAACCCTTTCGAAACCTAATGCGTCGGGAAGATTAGTCAAATGGGCAGTAGAATTGGGAGAATATGATATCGACTACATGCCGAGAACATCGATTAAAGGGCAGGTTCTGGCAGATTTTGTCCTCGAAAGTACAACATCGGAAGAAGAGAAAGAAGAAGTCTGGTTACTACACTTCAACGGATCCTCCACGTCGACTGGAGGAGGTGTTGGAATCTATTTCCGAGGGACAAATAGCGAAGAGCTTGAATTCGCATTGAAATTGGATTTCCTGGTGTCTAATAACGAGGCGGAGTATGAGGCCTTATTGGCTGGTCTTAAAATGGCATCGAAAACAGGCATCCGAAGCCTGATCGCCTACACCGATTCACAGTTGGTCGAAAAACAGTTCAAAGGTCTGTTCGAAGCTAAAGAGGAATCCATGATCAAGTACTTGGATCTCGTCAGGGCTCAGTCCTCAAAATTCAAGAATTTCCAATTGGAATACATCAGAAGAACCGAGAATATGAGAGCCGACCCCTTTCTAAATTTGGAAATATGATCGAAGGGGTGGTTACGAGGAAGATAACGCTAATGGTTTCTACTAAACCAACCATCAACCCTCGTGTGGAATCTCTAAGCATCGATGTCCTGAACTCGAGAACAAAGAATTGAGCTGGAAGACCACTCTAGTAGAATACCTAACGAAGGGATCTCTGCCCATCGATAACAATGAAGCAAGGAGAATAAAATACAGGACACCACACTATGCCATGATTGGTGACGAATTGTATCGACGTTCTTCAACCGGAGTGCTCCAGAAATGTATAACAAGCCCGCAGACGGGATTGGTTCTGAAAGAAGTCCATGAAGGATCATTCGGAAATCATGCTGGAGGAAGGGCCTTAGCAATCAGAGTATCTCGGTTGGGTTATTATTGGCCGACTTTGGTGAAAGAAACCATTCAATATTCTAGGAGTTGTGCCAAATGTCAATACCATGCTACCATGCCACAAAAGCCAGCTCAGAAAATGGAGTCCATCTCAATTGCATGGCCATTCGATCAATAGGGTGTCGACTTAGTGGGACCGTTACCAACGGCAAGAGGACATAAACGTTTCCTACTCGTGGGCGTCGAGTATTTTAGCAAGTGGATAGAAGTCGTTCCCCTGAAACAGATTACGCAAACTCAGATAATCAACTTTTATTGGTCGATAATATCCAGATTCGGTCTACCGAGGGTCATTATATCGGATAACGGTGGACAGTTTGTCAGAAAAAGAGTAACCGATTGGTGTGCTAAACATAAGGTCACACAACATTTCACATCAGTCGGTTGTCCGCAAACGAATGGGCAGACCGAGGTAACTAACAGGAAAATCTTGAGACTCCTGAAGAAGAGATTATCAGAAGCTAGCGGAGGGTAGCTGGATGAATTACCTTGGGTACTGTGGGCTAACAGGACAAAAGAGAAAACCGCGACAGAAGAGACTCCTTTTAGCTTGGTGTATGGTTCCGAGGCGGTGGCGCCAGTGGAACTTGAAGTACCTTCACCCAGGATCGAGCTATTTGATGAAGACGACAACTCGGAGGCAAGAAAATTTGAGCTTGACCGATTGGAGGCAACAAGGGAAAGAGCATCGACCAGAATACAATCGTACAAAAAGACCATGGCTAAAGCTTACGACAAGAATGTACGATTGAAATCGTTCCAAGTTGGGGATTTAGTGCTTAAACGAATCGACGTCTCTAAAGAAAAAGGAAAGCTCGACAACAACTGGGAAGGAACATTCAAGGTAGTAGAAGTCGGAAGGAAAGGAGCCTATCGACTGGAAACGATGAGTGGAGAACTAGTCAAGCGGACTTGGAATGGAAGAAACCTCAGGAAATTCTACGCATGAAATTATTCCTTTTCGTATGTATTCTATTTTGTCCTTAATTTTAATCTAATGCATGAAGTTACTTTTCTGAAGTTATGAATTGCAGAGGGAACGATAGACGAAGAAAATGGGCTATTAATAAGCTTAACTCAACACATTCCTCGAAAGCCGCGGGCACCGAGATGAAATCGACAAATAAAGTGAGCTATTAATAAGCTTAACTCAACACATTCCTCGAAAGTCGCAGGCATCGAGATGAAATCGACAAATAAAGTGGGCTATTAATAAGCTTAACTCAACACATTCCTTGAAAGCCGCGGGCATCGAGATGAAATCGACAAATAAAGTGGGCTATTAATAAGCTTAACTCAACACATTCCTCGAAAGCCACGGGCACCGAGATGAAATCGACAAATAAAGTGGGCTATTAATAAGCTTAACTCAACACATTCTTCGAAAGCCGTGGGCATCGAGACGAAATCGACATGAAAGCTCTTAATAAGCTAACGACAACCGAAGACAAAAGCGAAATCGATCAAAGAAGTTGGAATTTTTACAAAGGACTAAAATTATTCGACGAAATTTATAGGTCAAAACTAACCTCCATTCATCGATGAACTCGAATCGATCAATGAGGATTAGCTAGTATCTTTTCAATGGTACGATGTGGAAATTCAACCAGTTAAAATATTAGTTGATTTTATCTTGAGATCGAGATTCAAACTAAAATTGCAAATTATGAATACAAACAAGTAAATGAGGCCGAGGATGTCGACAAAGAAGAATTTTATTTCATTAAATAGATCTGTACAAAACTAAGCTATTACAACTGCTTTCTCGATCTGATAAAAAAATGAAAATCCTACATATATATCTTCATTTCTTGGTATTGAGACCACCGAGAACCCGACCTCGATTCTTCGGAACCTTTGATGAATGAGCAGATCTTCGTCGACGCCTGAGCACGTCTTCCTAAATGCACCGATCAGTGAGAGAAAAAGCCATAGGCAGACTTCTCCCCTCACTGACCGGCGTATCTAAGAGGCCTACTCTTTGAGTCCCGATGGAGTCGGTGAGGGACAGTTGAAGTCGCTATCAACAACAGCCACAAGGAGCCCCATCGACCAGGTTACCATGGCGGATGGGTCTCTCTGCATTAACCGAGTAACGGGAGAGAAAAAAATTGCAGATCGACGATCCACAATTTAAGTCCTCCACCATCTGATCGGCTGCTGTTGCTTCGACAACACCACCGACACTCCAGCACTGACGACCACTCAAGTTCTCGACACTCGGCATGAAGGGTTTCCATAGTCGAACGCCAAAATGGTGAGGAGTCGTCGGGATCGACCTCGTTGTCCTTACCGATCCCACCCATTCGAACAACGATGCTGACACACAGGGGCACCCCCTTTACCGATACCACCCAATCGAATAAATAATTCTTTCCCTCCTCGATCAGGTGGGCAAACTCGATGAGGGAGTGCATGTAATGAGAAAACACTCCCTATCGATTTAATATATAAAGAGAACCCGAAAAGAAGGCATGTCGGAGGAAATAAACAAAGATACATTTTTGGATTGGAGTGAGGTACGGAATGAAAAGGAATGGTCCCCCCACTCAATTTATAGGTCCTCTTTGACTGATCCAACGGTTGAGATTTGAAACGATCAACGGATAGGATTAAGAGCATTAAACGGCGTCTATTGCGTTTACCAAGGAAAGTCACGCGGACCAGATCCAACCGTACCCGATCAACGGCTGAGATCTAAAAAACATTTAATGCTCCCAACTGCCCATGATACAAAATAACTCCGATCTGCGAGCAACGATCGACGTGATCAGGTCCATTAGCATACAAATCGCCTTGTAAGTCGACTTGATATAGTATCACCCGACGAGCTCATATCGAGTATTAGCATACAACTCGCCTCGTGCGTCGAGCTGATATGGTATTTCCCGCAGAACTTACATCGACTATGCAATCTTTGTGCATGTCGACGGTTTAGTATCAAAAAGTCGAAGACCCAACAAGAATTAAATGACCAGGAACCATATCGAAACGATGAAAACTTTTCAATTTCTCTCATACCAAATAAAGACAATCGATAACAGGGAAGGACGATATGGTGAAGTCGAAAGCGGTGTTATAGAAATACTATACATGCAAGGCATGCTGCAATCCTAATGAATAGGGTACCTAATGAAGCAATATATATAGAGGATCGCAAAAGTACTCCAACGGTCAATAAGGGACTACCCCTCGAGATCAGTAACATTTCAGCCATACACTGACAAGTAGGACCA
Source organism: Penstemon barbatus (assembly GCA_003313485.2). NCBI lineage: Eukaryota > Viridiplantae > Streptophyta > Magnoliopsida > Lamiales > Plantaginaceae > Penstemon > Penstemon barbatus. Next base: position 73,262,839 of record CM064883.1, read on the forward strand.
TCAATATATAAATTAACATATATAAATGACATCATTGTCAAGAGAATTATCAATATAATTATTATACGCCAAATTATTTAGAGTCAACACGCTACTCGAGCATGACTCGATGAAAAATCATCGAGATTCGAAGTACGAGATATTAATAATAATAAATAGTTCAAATAATAAAATTCCATTAATCATATGGAACCAGGGTCGTGGTGAGTCTCGTAGTCGAGCCTATCAAGATTAGTCGACTCCTTCATAGTCTCAGGAACATCCATTTTGGCTGCCGCCTCAGCCTTCTCGGCTTGAATACCGAGAAGAAAGCCGAACTCATTTTTCTCGGGGTCTTCCTTATCAACTTCCAGGGCAGCGATGTCGACCTCCTTACCATCCTCGTCGAGACTGGGATCCTTCTTGCCTTCATCAAACTTCTCATTAAGGAAACCCCAGGCACGACATTGTTTCCACCCCCTAACGAACATCTGGATCAAATCGTTACCTGATTGATGATCCACGAGCTCCTGGTACACGACGCTATTGTAAAACTCGAGGACGATTGCTTTCCTCTCCTCGGACGTCAATCTCCGACGACGATCTAGAGCCTTTTGCTGACCCCAAGCGAAGCCATCAGCCTCCTTCTCCTCCAACTTTTTGTCAAACTCAGCTTTCAGCTGGGATAACTCGGCTTCCAACAGCGCAATTCGAGCACCCTTGGTTGAACTTTCTCCTTCGAGGAGCTTCACTTTTCCTTCGAGGGCACTGATCTGCTTTCTTGCCTCATCAAGTCCTTTAAATCTCTCAGCACGTTTTCAAGCTAAGTTTGCTCTACAGACATTGTGGAATATCAATTGGTTGCTCTGCGAGGACACGAAAATTGGTTACGATGTGGAACAATTCGATTAAATCAGTAATCGATAAATATCGACATATAGTAATAAAACAAATAACGCTAACTGGAGAGCTGCTTGCAGACGCAGGATGTCGGCAGTATCGAACTTGAGCAACGACTCATGATCAACCAAAGATAATGTCGAGCAAAACTTGTCCCACACCTCGGAACTGACAGCAGTTCGAAGAAAGGCCGGGTTTATCATCGAACCTTGAGCGACTTGGTCACCCATCCTTTTCTTCTGATTTTTCACCATCATCTCTATAGTCTCTCGTGGGCCGAGGGCATCCCCTGTAGATGGAGTAGGGTTCCCATCAGACTTGGCCTTCTTCTGTGAAGGGGTTTCCTTTTGCCCATCTTCGAAAGTCAGGGGTCGTTTAACCTTATCAAAGGAACTCTGCTTTTTCGGATGAGGACTAGACCGAGGCGGGATAGTACTAGATCGAGCGAACACCTTCATCCTCGCATCGTTCCCGCGCGTCGAAGGGGGGGGGGGGTAGAGGGTGTAGCTGCCATCTTTTTCTTGGCCTTCAACACAGACAGAGCAGCAGCTCGACTCGCCATAACAACTGATTATGCAAAGATCGAGAAAGTTAGTCAAATGCCGACTAAAATAAAATAATAGAAGGTACAATAACTACCTAATGAGGGACTATCGATAGGTAAAGGAGCCATCGACATCCCTCCCAAACTCAAGATCGGTTCCCGCAAAAGTTGGTTGATATCATAAGTCGATTCCGATAACTGTGAAGGAAAGTCGGGCCTCCAGGAAGGTTCGGGAATATTCTTCAAAAGAATGCCGCCCGACTTCCACTCGTGTTTGGTCCTCCAGACAAAGTTCTTAGGAGCACGAACAAAAACAAATCTATGTTTCCAACCCTTCCCGTGCGACGACTTAAGGTCACTCAAAAACCTAACGTTAGGTTTTGACTTGACAAAATAAAAACCTTCGTTCGACTTAGAGGAAGGACTTACATTGAAAAGGGCACAAAAGTTGGCAGAGGAAGCTGGTTGACCTATCGACTTCATGACTAAACAAAAGCCGATGATATAACCTACAGCGTTGGGAACTAGCCGAGTCGGGCAAAGGCCGAGACCATTCGCTATGTCGATAAACTCCTTTGCCAAAGGAAAACGAAGACCGTTCTCAAAGGTGTCGATATGAAAAGTCCTACAACCCCTAGGTGGGTCATTCATTCTCTGATCTGGAGTGGGATGAATAACAGTCCATCCCTGAGGGAATTGGAACTTATCCAAAATTGACTCGACAGATAAACGTAAACGACTTGCCGACATGGTATTAAAATGTTCAATCGTACGATAATGTTCCGATGTCGAAAGGGGTGGAACGACATTCTTAGGAACCAACTCAACAATGCTTAAAAGATGAGCGAAAAGAGGGCTATGATGCTGTCCCTCGAAAGGGATGTCGAAATGAGACATTATCAACTTTAGTGACATACCCTCACCTTCGCCTACCGACTCACTTCCTACAGACAACAAATGATTCGACATAATAAAGACAAAGATAGAAAAAGTACCTAAATGTATGAAAAACTGGGACTAAACCGACTTTGTAACTCGACCAACGCAGCTCCGACGACCTCGCTCCAATGTGAAAATTATTCGCTTTGAAAGTGTGAATAGTTAATAAGGGAAGCGGGCCTATTTATAACCACAAACATCCAAAAGGCACGCTCTTTTAAAATAATTTTAAAAAAGACGTGACGGTTAGTGAAAATGTCCAGTAAGAGATTCAAACGCCTAACAGATTCCCTCGGGAGGTCCACCACAAATTAAGGCAATAAATTGGCAAGAAAGAAAAAGGCAATTTAAAAACATGAATAAAAGATTAGCCAACTGGCCCGGAAAAGTCGACGATCATAAATCAATTGTGGCAGATTACATCAAGGGTGTCGACATCAAAACTACATTCATTCCTAGACAAAATAAAATGTCAACATCATAATTACAACTTAACAAAACCTAAATCATTGACTTCGTTTTTCCTCCGGTAGTAACTTGCCAAACTCATGGTCTCGAGCGACAACCTCTTCGGCCTCCAAATCGGCAGAGCTAACTTCAAGTTCGCACGTCCCGTTGAGCTCGGGACCAATACGATCATAATTGAATTCCACGGCATTTAAGTAACCCCGATGCATCAATTGGGCTATGGTCTTCTCGTGCATACGAATCAACTCATCACCCATCCTGACATCAGCGAGATAATTAAAAACTGGGGACTGAACAAACTCCCTCGCAATCTCTAACATTTGCTCGGAATTTATAATCCTAGCCTCCGGAGGATAACCCTTGTGAAGCATGTCGTTCTCCCTCGTCACCAAACTCAGTTGTCGCGTAGCCCCCTAGATCTGTTGTTCCCTTTCCTTGAGAGTTTGCTCATGTTCCGACTTAATTTAGCAAATTCTTCCCGACACCTGTCCAACTCCTTTTGCGCAAGCTCGGCTTCATAATACCCATGGAACAAATATTGCATCGCCTAGGAAAATCGATACGTTTGTTCTTAGTATCATAAAATCAATATAAAAAGTACCAATCAAGTATTACTTACCCCGACGAACATCCGACCTCCATAGTGAATGTTCTCTTGTATCGAGAACTTCGATAAGTGCTTCTGGTCCCGCGGATAAATGCTATTTATAAAAGTAGCAAAGGACGCAATCATGGATTCTCGCCTAAGCACGCTGGTATCATCGCCTAGATTCGCCGGGTGTACGAGCTTGGAATTGAGCCACTCCGAGAGTTCCCAATCGAGATCGACATCTTGATACTTGGCACTCCTTATCTCCCCTCCAATGGATTAACAGAATTGGCGGCGGGAATGTCCTCGGGTTCGACATCAATTCGAGGTCTCTTTCCCTGTCTTATCTCTTCTCGACGAGCTGCAGGGTCCTGACCGACCGACCGTCCTCCTCCGAGGCTCACCACCTTGTCGACCTCAAGAAGACGTTCCTCGACTTTGAAAACCATGGCCTAACTGACCCATCAGAACATGTTTGGATCCCTTGGGAGGGACCACAGCTCCGAGGAGCACATCATCTACAAATCAGAAATGAATTAAAAGAACCGAAGTCCAAATACAAGAACGAACGCTATACTATCGAAAATTGATTAAATACCTAAACCAGGGTCGTCGGCTTTTCTCTTCGATCTCGACAGAAGGTAGGCGCGAAGTCGAGGCTCCTCGATCAATTTGTTGACGTCCAAGTGGTACTTAACCAGAGTCTCAACAAAATTTAGCGTGAAGTCTGGTTTTGGCGGGTTAGGGACGTCGATAGCCTCGGTGCGCCATGGAGCGTGTACATTCAAGGCTACACCCCTCGGAGGTCTAAGGAATACAAACCTCGACTTCCACCCTTTCCCGTGAGAACTCTTAGCATTGGTCAGGAAACTCCAGTTCCCTCTAGATTTAACTTGATAGAAACCGGTACCCGACTTCGGTGACCCACTTACCTTGAATAGATGCCAGAAATTTCCAAAGGTGGCCTCCTGCCCAAGGGCCTTCATAACAACAATGAATACGATAATCATTGACATGCCGTTCAACACTATTTGCATCGGACGAACGCCGAGAGTATTTAAGATATCAGCTAGCTCAGGAGCTATAGGCACTCGAAACCCTAACTCCATCGAGGCCTCGTGAATAGCAAAGGTACCTACCGACGGCTCATGCATTCGCGCTTCCTCGCCAGGGATAGTCAGAGTCCACCCCGAAGGTATCGAAAAGGTCGACATCATAGAAGCCCCAGGTCTTCTATGACCTCCAGGCTGAAACTCATGGTACGCTTCCTCGGTTTGATAGTTCCGGGTATCCTCCTCGTCACCAGAATCCTCCGCCCTCTCATCAGCACCGACCGGACCAACGCCTCCTTCTTCTCCACCGACACCCGGTTGCTTGACTTGCTCATAATACACCTCGTCAACAACAGAATCGACGTGTGCGCTATCTGGACTTGAGGGCAAATCCGACATCTTTTCTCGAAAATATAAGCTAAGATGAAATATCGACTACCAAACAACAGAGTACTTTGAGAACTATATCGATAACGACAATGAGCTCCGAGGTTAAGAAATTTTCACTCAAAGGATGAAATCGTTTGAGGTAAAAACGACCTATATATAGAAGATAAATACCGCTTCATACCGTTTCAACAATTACGAAAATCCCCTCAAAAGGACGCGACGCTTCACCTCCTCAACCAATTTTCAAAATTCCGCCAGAGCATAAATATATATTTCGGCGCGCACATGATGAATAATAAGAAACTTCAAGAAAATGAAGTCACGTTTGGAAAATCAAAAAATCGAAACAAAAACTGGCAAACCATTAAAACTTCCAGACTTCGACCTTCACTCGAACTCTAGAACTTGGGGGTCTACCACTATACACCCAAAAAATTAAAACAAAAACTGGTAAACCATTAAAACTTCCAGACTTCGACCTTCACTCGAACTCTAGAACTTGGGGGGACTCTTGATGTACCAAGTCTTCGTAAAGCACAAAACCATATCAATGTTCGGAACACATCGATCTATATCGGGCAGACTCGAGATGAGGACATTGACTCGACCCCTCGTCAGGAGTACACGCTCGTCGATATGGCTTCCATCGACAAGCATTATACCTTTTTATCCAAAGGGTCGAACTAAATACATAAGGTCGGATCTAATGTACCAAGTCTTCGTCAAGCACAAAACCATATCAATGATCGGAACACATCGATCAATATCGGGCAGACTCGAGACGAGGACATCGACTCGACCCCTCGTCAGGAGTACACACTCGTCGATATGGCTTCCATCGACAAGCATTATACCTTTTTATCAAAAGGGTCGAACTAAATACATTAGGTCGGATCCTGACCCGAACGTCCTATCGTGACCCAATCACTATAACCGGAAGGTCTTGTCAGGATCCGACCCGGTGATCCATGCGGAAAACTATAAATAGCCCTCATTAATACAAAAAAAGGTACGCATTCTCTGAGCAATAAATACCCATTTCGATACCCAATATCTCGAAAATTACTTAAGCATTCGAGGGTTATCGTCGGGTCACCATCGGCATTAACCTGACGTGGTTGTCTTTGATTGCAGGTTACGATCCCCGAGAACAAATAGAAGAGAAGTTTGACTGATCTACCTACCTTCACATTGACGAGAAGTGTTACGATCTATACCTAATCCCTCGATACCACAAACACTACCATACACGGAAAACACTCTCATCAGTCATGGGATAGTCTCACCGGCAGAACATCTAACTATTAGATGTGGTATTGTCCCACTGTTGTACCAATTTTCTGCAGTAAGCCATTAATTGGGTGGTGGGTCAATTTATTAAATTGACCTTGGTTTGGACTATTAGCACAATTTAGAATTGTGGTTCTAAAACTCTAAGTTCAGAACTTAAACAAAGTTATTTGGTTTGGACTTTTAGCACAGTTAAGAATTGTGGATCTTGAATTAGTTTCGAACTTAACCAAAATTTTTGATTTGGGTCATTAGCACGGTTTTGAATTGTGGGTTTTTTGATATAAGTTTTGAACTTTCCCAAAAATCATTTGAGCTTGGTCGACTTTGCAATATGGGCTTGATGGAGAAGATTACAAGAATGAACTCGAAGATGAATGTCTGTAATGGAAGTTATCTTTGTAATAGTTAGGTCCATTTATTATTTATTTATGGGTTGTTTTTTATTTTTTTTCTCATGGGTTGTAATTTTTAGAAATACCCAAAAACACCCGACCCGTCATTTTATTTATGCTTGTGTTATGATTGATAGCATGTTCATGCATATTACATGTCATTCATGATAACCACAATTGCTTCATTATGTTCATGCATCACATATAGATTTTAAATTCGATATATGTATGTTTTTATGCATGCGCGTATAATAGTTTTATGAAAACAAATTTATTTAAATAATGAATTAGTTTATGTGTTAAACTTATGAGCATTATTTAAATTTTGGTGATCCCTGAGTTTGGTAAAAATTAATAAGGGTTCATCTAAAAGTTAGCTCAATTAGAATGTCTAAAGGAACCGAAGTCCAATTTGATTGGATAATTATTAATTTTAGGTCCCATCTCAACTTAAATAATCTAAGATCACCTAATGTCCAATTAGATTGGAAGATAATCTACATAATAAATTAGACCCAATTAGATTGGATTTTAATCCTAAAATTAGCTTAGAGATTAAAAATCTAGTGATGTTTATGTAGATTATTAAAACATAAATATTTATTTAGATAAAACACATGTTTTAAAATTATTGAGTGGGAGAAGGATATATATTGATATATCCTACGGTCTCTATTGTTAGTTTAATAAAGTGAGATTTAGGTAGCGCCTCGCGGTTCCTAGATTGCATCTTCCCTCCTAAACTCTTCCGACTGAATATGATAAAGGTGTCTAATCTATTTCAATAACAAGATTAAACTTCCTTGTGATATGATTTATGATGTATTTTAGCTTGATCTGCCCTACGGTGCCAAGTCTAAGTTAAGTCATAAAATCTGAAACAATAAGTTACACTCATAAACATGTATTTAAGTTAGTTGAATACATGTTGCCCAAAATAATTCGGTAATTAATAGTGAAAGATGAATATGAGATATTTTAGTTCACTTATTAATTTGAGATTGTCTCGAACTTAATTTAGTATTAGTATGATCGACCTTACGGCAACATATTAGTAGCTAAATTATTTTATCGCGGATTAGTAAATTGCTTTATGTGTTTTTCTTAAGAGTTGCATTCATGCATCACGTTTACTATTCCGAAATATGATGTTTATTATGGATGTATGATCGAATTTCACTTTATTTATTTATTCAACAATTATGTCTGTTATAAACTCATTTGTTGGTTTACTCTCAAACGAAAAACTAACTGGGGAACATAACTACGTTAATTGAAAATCCAATATTAACATACGAATGATTTGTGAGAATCAAGAGTTCATTCTCACAGAGGATTGTCCTCCAGAACCTCTCCCTGGTGCTTCTCGTAACGTACGAGATATAAATGATAGTTGTATCCGAACCAACAACAAGGTGTGTTGCTACATGCTTGCTTCCATCAACGTTGTTCTTAAGAAGAAACATTAGTACATGGAGAACTCATACTAGTTATGAGAATCTTTACAAGTCATGTTTAGCAAACCTTCTGAACAAAGTCGACATGAATCACCTCGTAGATTCTTGAAGGCTAAGTTTAATGACACTTCGCTAAGAGATTATGTACTTGACATAATCAAAATTGTGCACAAGGCGGCTATAAAAGAGGCCACCATTGAAGATATGACTCAAATTAGTGTAATCATTGAGTCATTCATGCCAAACTTTTCTGCGTTCACATCCAACTATATTGAGAATAAGTTGGTTTATAGCATGACTAAATTGCTATATGAATTGCAGACTTTTGAAGCCATAAGGCTAAAAAGTATGAGGCAAACATAGTCAAGCAAAGTTCGTCTTCCTCTACTGTTAATAAAAAAGAGGAAGAGGGCGAAAGGTGGGCCTGAGTCAAGACACAAGAAAACTATGGGCATCCTAAGGCAAGTAAAATAAGAAGAACTCCATGAACAAAATTCCTAAGAGAATGTTTTCATTATGGAGTTCATGTTCATTGAAAGAGAAACTATGAAGGTATCTCTGCGATAAGAAGATCAAAACGAAAAGGTAAATTTGATTTACTGGTTTTTAGAAACTTATTAGTGGAAAATAATTTGTCATTCTGAATATTTAATTCAGAGGCCACTAATCGCATTTGTTCTTCTTTAGATGTTTAGTTCTTCAAAGGGACTTGCCAAAGGAAATGTCACAATTATTGATGGGATACGAACGATCATTTTTTGTAAAGACCATACGAACAGTTCGCTTAGAATTTAGGAATAGATTCATTGTTTTAAACAATGTATACTTTATTCCTAATCTTTGTTAGAAATTTGATTTCTCAATTATGATTGCATGAATAAGATAGTTATTTAACTTTTTCTGATAATAAGATTGTTATTTCAGAAAATAGTTATCATGCAAGCATAGAACATGGACTGTATTATATATGTCAGAAATGATCGATAAATAATTTATGAATTATTTTAGGTAGCAAATTATTGATCAATGCTATGTTCTAAGTCTTCTAAGAGTGATAACACATATCTTTGGCATCTAAGGTTAGTACATATTAACCTTGATAGAATAAACATGATAGTACAAAAATGTCCTTTAAGAGAGTTGAAAGTCAGCACTCTTCATGTTTATCTAAAGCAAAAGAAATCTGAATCTTCTGAAAAGATTAGAGAATTCCTAGAGATGTTGAAAAACATTTAGGTAAATCACTCAAAACTCTTTGATAAGATCAAGGAAGAGAATACTTGGATTACGAATTCAAGAACTACTCGCTGGAGCATGGAATTCAATCCAACTCACAGCACCTGAAACTCTACAATTGAAGTTTCTTAGAAATGGTTAGATCAATAATGAACTATACTCCTCATTACGAAAGTCTTTCTTGTTATAGGCACTAGAAACCGCAATCTACATTTTGAATGTGACAACAAACAAGTCAATCCATAAGACTCCCATAGAGTTGTGGAATGATTGTAAAGTTAGTTTACAACACTTTTACTTATGTGAGTGTCTGGCACACGTGTTGAAAGGAATGACTGAAAAGTTGAAACTGTGGCCTGAAGTGTGTCTAATTCTAGGCAATCTATTCGAAACTAGAGGAGGTTTCATAGCATTCAAGATAAAAGAGAATCGTATCGACGAATATCACTTTTATTGAGGAATGCTAGTTAACAAACTTTAAACCTCGTAGTTAAATAATATTGGAAGAAATTTAAGCTGATGCGATCAGCACACCTCAGCTAACTACTAATGAATTACATCAACGAAAGACCACAATCCTGATTAGAACATCTTGGTACCTCGTCATAGTGGGAGGGTAGTTAGACTACTCACCTTCTACGAGCATGATCAGAAGTACCTCTAGTAGTGTACGACACAAATCAAGATGATTCATTGTCATACAAGCATGCAATGGACGATTCTAATAAGGAAAAATGGCAAGGGCGATGAATCCTATAATATTTGGAAAATTTGTAGATCCAAATGATGAGATCAAATATATTTGTTATAATTGGATATGTAAGAATAAGAGAGGTATGAACAAGAAAGTATAGACTTTCAAAAGGTTAACTTTCGCGCATGTTGCTAAGCTTAATTCCATACACATACCCTTTTATCCATCACATCCAAATTTTATAATATGATATGAAAATTGGATGTGAAGATAGTTTTTCCGAATAGCTATCTTAAAGAGAGCATCTATCAGATGTAATCGGAAGGGTTCACTGATCAAGGCCAAGAGCAGAAAGTATGTTAGCTGCAAAAGTCCATTTGTAGACTTAAGCAAGCATGTAAATCCTGAAATCTAAGGTTTGACGAAGCAATCAAAGCCCGTTGATTTGAGGAAAACAATTGATGAACCTTGTGTATAGAAGTATATTAAAAAAAAAACTTAGTAGTTTTATTGATGATGTCTATCTCATTGGGAAGGACATATGATATCATATACCGTTAAAAACGATGAGTTCGAGGGAAACGTATTCTCAAAGATCCTAGGAAGAGCAATGTAATATATGCTCGTGTATTTGGGTGGAGACCAGAACCTTGAAGGATAATTAATTTTGGCTCTTAGTCAAAGAAAGTCGAAAGTCGACATCATGATGGTATGGTTGTTATTCGAAACGACTTGGTACTATATGAGCATATAAACTGAATAGCAGCTTGTGAAACAGCTAAAAAGTAATTACCAATTATGCCTTCAAAATCGTTTGATGCACATTTGGAGCAAATGGGTAATGGGTTTGAGAGACATATCTCATATGCTTTAGAGCAAGTGCGAGATTGTTAGACATGATGCTCTTAAAGCATGTATTTGACATTCTTTAATTGAATAAATAAATAAATTCGAAATCCATTTTTATATCATCATTTCGATTATGCATTTAATGCATAATATAAACATCAGAAAATTCCAAGTCTATTAAAGAGACTATGACTTAAGTATATATGTTATATTGGAGGATTTAAGTTATAGCTAATAAACTAAAAAGTCCGTAGTGAATTAAAGTTGGGATCTTTAACTAAACACTACTAGTACGGTCCACGAAACATATACAATGTAGTAATTTTGATCCGCATTACTGATGTAGAGACATCGAAGGTGGAGGTACTTTGTGTAATTCGATTACATAGGACTAGACCAAACATGATCTAGAATCATAAATATATAAGATACCGTTGATATTATGGTTCTGAAACATGTCAACTGATTATCATATGCGAATTTATCTAAATCCTGAGTAGGCATAAACTCCTGTTTATGTTAACGAATTCTTTTGACTCATATGTAATGGCTCGTAACCATGTCGAGCCTAAAACTTATGTCTTGAAGATCCGTTGAAATAAATGGCTGGAAATGTGTTTTACAGATATGGAATCCAACCCTTCTTGCGAGAAGCTGGAATATTGATTCCTTTAAGTGTTAGTTCTGGAACTAAACAGTAGAGCGCTCTGATTCATAAATCAAACTGTTTACTAGTGAACTAATGGAACTTAAGGATAAATAAGTAATTATAGGGTCAAAACGGTAATTACGCCTAGCTCTAATTACGAATCAGTTATTGGAGGATCAAATTGCATATAGTAATTATATCAATGGACTATCTTGATCTTTTGAGTAATATATATTGTAACGACAAGAGTGCAATTCCAAGTCATTAGTGGAGCCACTTGGAATTAATAGATCGATTTAATTATATCTAAGAGTTTAATAAATTATTCGATTTATTGGAGCTTGAAGTTACATGTCCATAGGTCCTCAACCACGGCTCCTGTTAATCTACGTTTGAACTTAAGAAATTAGAACAAATTCATTCACGTTGCATTTTGGAAATAGTTTCCCAAAATAGAAACTCCGAATTAATTAGATGAAATTTAATTAATTATATTAGATTTAATTATAGAATTAAATCTAATGAAAATTGAATACTAGATTCAAGAAAAAGGAAACATTGGCATTTATGAAATTTCTAATTGTAGAAATTCATTATTTACTATGTAAATATATATGATATATTTATATAATAAATTAAAGGAAAAATTATATATTTTTATATGTTTCGAAATTATATATATATAAATATATTTATGTATGTTTTAATTACTTACAAGAGTTGTATTTAATCAATAACTCTCTTAAAGTAAGAGAAAACAGAGTTCTTTTCCTATTAGGAAACTTTGAGTGAGTTATGGTAGGAGTTTAACTCCTCCCTTATCTATATATATAATATGAGATATAGATCTTAGAGATGATATTCATTGATTTGTGAAATCATTAAGATTACACTCAAAAGAAGAAAAAGTTCTTCAACCCTAAGCATACAAAAGCCACCCTTCGTTCAAGAAACTGATAGAGATTTTTGATCTTGAAACTCTTGATTTCTAAAACGTGAAAGAAAGTTCGATTCTCTTAAGTTGGTGGCCACACGCCTAGTAGAAGGAGAACGTGGTTGATATCAATGGTGAAAAAGATCAGAGCCGTTTGTTCATCAAAGTCTAGAAAAGCATTAAGCCAAAAGTTCAACCAAAAGAACGAAGGACTGAAAGCTTTCTGTTAGTTTTCTATTTATTTCTTTTGCATAATTAAAATAATTATCGTTTATGGGATCCTCGTTTTTTTTTATGTTAGTTATTTTCGAAATATACTATGAACATAAAATCCACCAAATTTTGCAATTGGGTCGAATTAGTTCGATCCTGTTTACTCATCGGGTCAAATAGTTCGGATCCGATTGGGCAAAACACCAACAATAACAACTCATGATCTTTTTATACATTTATAAAATAATTGAACTTAAAGAAAATACCTTTTCCCAGATCTTAGTCCAATCATGGCTGCCATCATTGACGAAATTTAGTAAGAACATGCTTCGGATTATGGTTGCTGCGCCAGAGAGATAACAAGCATGAGAAAATAACGGTAGTAAAAGGGAGAATTTACGATGAGATACTATAGGTTTTAATATATATTTTCCATAAAAATGAACCGAGTTACAATTTCACTAATTAAACGTACTTAAGAAAATAAAATAATTGCAATTAATTGATAGTTACAAAACAAATGGAATTTGATGCATCTCTGAATTCAGTGGCGGAGCTAGACGTGATTTATTGAGGGGCGAAATTTTTTCTAACATTGCATTAAATAAAGAAAATAACACCAACATGTGATTGGTCTAGTGGAAGGGACTAGTCACTACAAAGTAGCGGACTCAGGTTCGAATCCGTGTTGGGAGAGGTTCCCACTTTATGTGTCTGACGCGCCTCGAAAGGGATTAAACCCTTGAGAAACCAAAAAAAAAAAAAAGAAATTAACAAGGAAGTTATTATAAATAAAAGAAAAGACCATATTCTTTTTACAATTATAAATACATATTTTTTTGAAGCAGTTTAAAAAAAAGAAATATATGAAGAGTGCACTAAATAAATATAATGATAAGGAGAAGGCATTATAAAGAAAATAAAAAAAAATCGAACTTTCTTTACAATTAGTAAGGTTTTTTTAGGAACTATGCATTAAACAAAGAAAATAATTGTATTATAAGAACTATAAAATCCCATATTCCTTACATAATCGTTAAGAAAGAAAAATTAAAAGAAGGCATAAATATTGAGATTAAAAGAGAAAGAAAAATTAAAAGAAAGACACATACATTAAACTAAGCGAAAGAAAAATAGAAAGAAGTCATGGATATTGGGAATAAGAAAGAAGGATTTTTCTAAAATAAGATTATATGTGATCTTACGCGTTTTCGGTAGTTCGATATGGGTGGTGTAAAATGCCGTGCTGATATATGTAAATGGAGATAAAAGATCAATAGTATTATATTCAAGATGAACGAATACAGATTACAGGAATTGAGAGTCCTATCCGAGCATTATTGGATGCCGTACAAGCTAGAGGGTGAAATACATACATACATATATGAAAGCCTATGCTATACTTCCTATGTAATTCCGAGCAGTAGCCTCGGAGGAAGAGCACCTGGGAAGTTGTGTCGTCGTCATAAATGCCTGGGGTATTTATAGCTGAATTGATGGGCTTGGGCCTGGGCTCGGCCCAACAGTACCCTTCGACCTTGGGTTCTTTTCATAGGCTCGGAACAGTTTATTTAGTACCCTGGGCCGGCTCTTCATTCCTGGGGACAGGATCTGGTGTTGTTCGAACCGCATTGATCCTGCGAGGGTAGGGGATCCAAATTACCCCTCATCAATACTCCCCCACTTCTCGAGCGTGAAGTGGAGCTTGCGCTCGAAGAAGTACAAGCTATGTCGCACACTTGTATGAGATGAGCCGCTCAGAATATGTTTCGGATATGCCTCGTTAAAAACCTAACTCGGAAAAACCCATTGGGATAAAAACCGAGCCAGGGAAAAAGAGTGCATATACAAGAAATAATATATCGGCGTGTTGAAAAGATAACCTTGTCGTCCACTGTTTGCGTAGGACCTCTAAATTGTAATATCCTTTATTATTCCGCGATGCTTTATTCAATTCCTCAACGAACGCTTTCTAAATTTTCCGATCTTAATATAAAAGGATCAATGGAATACCACGGGGACAATTTCCAAGGAACTTACCCCACAATTTGGAAAGTGAAGGATCAAGAATGCAATTCTCAGAAGGATAACTTTAAATTTTTACCCAGAGTAAGTTCAACCGTCGCGGTTACTCGGCGACCTGTTTGCCATTTTACCTTTTTAACCCCGTATATATATGTTGACTCGTTGAAAAATCACTCACATATCACTTTCTCTCTTGAGCTCGGAGCGTTCGAGTCGACAAAACTCTTGCTTTAGTATATTTGTTTTCCAATCCATAATGTCAAGTTCTAGAAGTTCAAGGGGCAAAAATAAGGTCGGAGAGAACCAGGAGTATGACTCTTTGCTAAAGCTTGTCGACAATTACGAAGATGGAGAATTTCATCAAGAAGAAGAGGATGTCGACCCGACCGAAGATCTAGAGGAAAATGTGGTCGAGAAACTTAGCATCGGCGAGGGAGCCTTCGTCAGGATTTTTAAACATCCGCTTCCTTCTGACACCGCTACTTCGAACAGGTCAGAGCTTCCCGCCGATCAAACTTCCTGTTACTTTTCCAAAAAGGATCGCGTTTACCTCGAGGGGGAGTTCGGGAAGTTTCTTCCTAAGGGGTTTTCGATCGTCATTCCTTCTTACACCGAACGTGTTACTGATCCTCCGGCCGGCTGTCAGGCCTTCTATGAGAATCAATTTTCTTGTGGCCTGCGTATTCTGTTTATTCCCCTTATCAGAAACATCTTGACTTTCTTTTCGCTTTCCCCCGCTCAACTTCTCCTGCATTCTGTTGCGTATATAGTAGCGTTCAGCGCTCTTATGGAGGCCAAGGGGGAAGAGGCCTCTTTTAGTAATTTTTGGCAAATATTCCGAATGGACCTGTGCAAGGGTTCAAATGTGGGGTTTGTGTCCATCCGCCAGCGGTCGAAGCGGCCATTTCTTACGAACATAACATCAGGAAAGAGTAAAGGTTGGAAGAGGAGATTCCTTTTTGTAAAAGGCCCTGATGTTCCAATATCAGGAGGTAGCTCGAAAACGAGACCATATCGATGGGACGGTGTAAACTCATGGTCATATGGTCCTCGTAGGATTAAGGAGAAACTCAACCACCGCCTTTCCGATGAATTTTCGAGCAGTTACAGTCCAATCCTTACCAAACCAAACTCCTAGTTCAGGAAGGTGTTTTGCGGTTGGCTGGGTTGAGTCACTGTGAATATCCTGCCCCTACGATCAAATATTCTTATCCTTTATCCAATCAATCTTTCGAAGTATCCCTTTCGCAGTTCGGTAACTTGCCAGCTTCTGCTGCTCCGCCTCTAGCCCCTCTATCTTTGGGTTTGTCTTTAGCTTCTTCCTATCTTGAGGTGTGACAGATTAATTCTTCTTGTTTGAAAACGTGTACACCTTGTGTTTCCTTTGTAGGTCGAATTGTTGAGAAATTTCGACTCTTTGCCGCCGGCTCGGTTGGAGATGCGCCTTTTTACTTTGATCCATTACCAAATACTTCCGAAAGAAGAGCGGATACATGTAATTTAGGCGAAAATTCAGTGGAAATACCAGTTACAATTCCCGATCTGAGAGGGCTTGGTACTATGAGTTCCTTGAACTCTGCCACTGCTGGTCCTCTTCAAACTCTGTTTTCCCCTGACACTTCTGCTCTTTCGTCCGTTGGTTATAGTCAACATTCTTGGAATCGGATTCTGGGTGTTCAGGAGTATGAGAAGCTCATGAGTCGAAAGAGAAATGCTGACAATTCGGGACCCTCAAGGAGGGTAAAACCCTTTGGTGTAAGTTCTAACTTAGTTCCATGTCGGGAGGGTAGGTCGGAACCTGACGTGGCAGATTTCATTGACGAACATTTCCGCGGTAGCAGGACCGCTGGATATTCTGAAGACGGGACTATTCAGACAGATTTGGATTCAGGTGGTGAAAATGAATTCGACAAAGCCACTAGAATTTATATGGCTAGCCGGTTTAAGCGGGATATGCTGCTTCAAACAGTCAAGGGAGACTTTGAGGTTCTGAGTGATTTCTCTCGAACGTATCATGAGGTAAGAATTTGTATTTTGACTATCTCTTCTTTCTTAAGAGTCTCTAACATTCACTGATAACCGAAGTCTTTTCATAGGTTGGAGATTTGTTCGCTCTCCAGACCTATCGCTTAGCACTGCTAGAGCAGGAATCACAGGATGCTCACGACGCGTATGCACAAATTTTTGTTGATAATCAAAACCTTCGGGCTCAGCTGGCAGAGACTCAACAAGAATTGTCTCAAGTGAAGACGAAGCTGGAGAATGCAAGTATGAAACGTTCCTCTTCTGTGGAGGAAGAATTGTTATCTGTAGTCACAGAAAAGAGCGCTCTCGAAGATGAACTTAAGAGAATTAAGATCAAACTTGAACAAACCAAGCAAGATTCAACTCGTGCCTATTCTCAAGGGGAAGAAGAGGCGGAAATCCCCGCTATACGAAAATTCCTTGGTTCCCCTGTTTTCGACCCTTTAGTTCGGATGAGGATTGACGGAATCCTCCAAACTATCTTTTATAAAGGGGTTCAACAACTGATTTGGCCGATAGGATCGCGGATAATATGGAAGAATACCTCCTGTATATGAACCCTTTCAAAAATGCCGAAGGAAAAGACTATAAAGCTTCATCGTTGCCCCAAGAAACTGTGAACTGGCAAAGTCATCGTTTTGCCCCCTTAGTTGAGGAATTTGGTGTTCCGATGCCTAACCCGGATTTGCTCGAGCGGTCCGACGACGATCATCCTTCTGCCTCAGTGGAAAAGAACGAAGATGTCAACACAGATGACAGATCAGATAAGGGAGATGATCGACCCTTTGACCAGACTGATCCCTTAGGCAACGGTGGCGAAGATGGCGTAGATCCGGAAACTGGGTTCGAGCATGCCGGAAGGGGCGATTTATAGTCTTGTAGTTAGGAATCAAATGTATATATATATGCCCGTAATTCGTTTTCTCTTTGTGGTCGGATTTGTTTTCTTTACGATCTGGTTCGCATGACTTGTATATTCTCATCTTACAAATATTTTGACATCGTTTTCTCTTCAAAGTTCAATCTTTTGTACTTTATGCTCGAGATTTATTTATTCCAATGGAATCTTTCTTAAAGGTCGCGTCGATCCACTATCGTAATCATAGGGCGTAGTGCCTATAAATACGAGGATCTCTTCATATCATTTACACTACACCTTTGCTTATAGAGATCGGAGCTCTCCCTATATATTATGCATTCTTCAAATTTCTTGACTTACTCCCCGTTTACTATGGAAAATATACTGGGCAAGGCTATCGACCCCAAACTGCTGTTGGGTGGTTTGAAGAATAAAAACTCGTCCAAAGAGCAAAAACCTGCCAAGGAGGCCAAGCCCTCCAAATCCTCTTCTAAAACTTTTGTGTCTTCCCCAAAAGCTCCTAAAGGAGGGGAAATTAAGAAAGAGAAAAGTGCTTCATCGAAGCAAACCAAAGGCAGTTCCAACAAGTCCATTTTGGATGAGGAGCTTGAGGCTGCGCTCGGGGGTTCTTCCCCGAAAGTTGTCGATTCTTCGAGTGAAGACCCTGTTAGACAAAAAACTCCCGTTCCTTCTTCGAACAAAAGGCCTTATTCCGATGGGGTCACTCCCATCGAAGCTTTGCAGAATCTTGCTATTGGTAGCAAACCATCATCTGATGATTCTTCACTCGTCCCCCCCGCAGGAGGTTTTAGCAAAAAGCCTAAGTTGGAGATTGGTGGAGGGGCCTCTGCTGAATCTTTATGAATTGATAATCCTTCCGAACCCCGCGTTGATTCCGCTTCTCCGAAAGTTACTCCTTCCCCGCCCAAGGAGTCGAAAGACGGGTCTGCTTCTAAGGCTGATCCCATAGATAGTCTGTTGCGGGTTGATCTTACTTCTTCCGAAACCGACATGTCCAAGGAGAGAAATATAGAAGAGGTGTTCGAGTCTGGGTCGCACTTCCTGTTTCAGGTTTAATATATATATATATATATATATATATATAAATATATATATATATATAAATATATATATATATATTTTTTTTAACTTTACTGAACTTTTTTAATAGGCCGGACAGGATTTTATCGAACTTAAAACGCTCGCTGAGCGGGAAACAAATCGGCATGCTGCTATTTCCCTCGAGCTGGAGGAGAAGAAAACCGAATTCGACCGCGTCTTTGCGGAGAAGCTCGCTTTAGAGAGAGAGAGAAGACTGCTAAAGAACATGGAGAAGAAATCCACAAGAAGCTGAATGAGGAGCTCGAGAAACTGAAAAGTCTTCACGAGCAGGAGAAACAAGACTTCGAGCGTCGAGAAAAGGAGGCTTACGATCGTGGATATGAAGTGGGATATGAGGCTCGTAATGCTGAGCTTCGAAAGATTTTCTCCGACAATAAGCTTCTCTAGATGTTGTCTTTTACTTTTCCAGACTTGCTGTATGGCTATACTGTTTTACTTCTGTGTGATCATGAATAATTTCGGACATTTTTATCCTCTTTGGTTTGTAATAATTTATTTATTTCTCGGATTGCATGCTCCTGTATAATTTGATGTGTTCTTTTCCATTCATACTTTAGTTTGCTTTTTTCGTTTGAACTTGCAGTCCCTACCCTCGGAATTCTTTGATCTTCGATCTTGGTATATTAACTTTGCTTATTTTCCAAAATTAGATCACTTTCTCTTCCCGCTCAAATTCTCGGGAAGCGCAACAGTCTTTGATCTCAACCGTTCCTTTTGCTTTCTGCTAGCTGTTGGATCTTTGAAGATAGTACCTATAAATGGGGTTCTTCGTTTTGTATCCTTATAAGATTTCCTGAAAGCAGACTCCTTCGACCCTGCTGATTAAAAGAGCTTGTTGCATGGCTCAATATTTTGAATTTCGAGTTAGGACCTATTTTGCAGATCATAGGCTAATTAGTACTTCAATCTCGACTAGGATATCTGCAGGCGAACGCTATTCCGACCTTGGAGGCCAATAAGCTTTATTGCTGACCATCTACGACCCATGTAGTTCCCGCGACCTTCTGTGGTTTAGGAGAAGCTCAGGCATCAAGTTTTTTAAGGGTCTCCAGTGGTTTGTTCGGTTCTTCTTTGAGGATGTTAGGGGTGGAGCTTCGAGGATCGAGGTCCTCAATAAAGTATTCACGTTACATCTAGAAAAAGATGCATTACCCCTCTCTTTTTGAGGAATTATAAATACAGACAAAAGCCTGTTGGCTTGACAGGCTCCTCCTATTCGAGTAAAGACATTATCGTCCGCCGAAAATTTCATAGGATTGCCTGGTTATAAAGTTCCTCTCACGTTCGGATATATAGATTAGTTCTTTGTAAAATGTACTAGTATCAAAAGATTGGTCCGATATGTAATAGGAGTTGGTATCTTGTAATTTGTAATTGCTTGATATGTCAAGCTCGGAAATTAATAGTCTTTTTGATCGATCCTTACGAGCGTTTTACTCAAATGTTGTACTTCATTGGTCTCAACCATTCTCGGACGAATTACTGATAACGCTTTCTTTATAAGCTATACTCCGAATTTTTTCTTCATGATTCTCTTTTGATGACCGGAACTGAGATTATAATGAACTCGAGCAGGAATAGTTTTGACATTTTCTTTACTTACCCAAACGGAGGAATAATTTTGACATTTTCTTTACTTACCCAAACGGTTTCTGTATTCTCGGGAAGCGTAACGGTCGGCGTATTTATTGCTTGTATCTCAGCCGTTAGTTTTATCGAATATGAGTCGTCGATCGCCTTTTCTTTTCACTATATATAGTTCCAAAGTCACCTTCACATTTTTACGTTTCAGTAATTGTTTTGATCGGTTCTATGATTGAGCTTTTACTTCCTTTGACTACTATGTTTCGCTTTCTATCTTCAATAACACGTTTTGAGGTTCGAGTTCGAACTATTTTCCTTTATTACTTTTGCTGCCTCTTGTGGCAATTTACTTCGACTAGGGTATCGACAGGTGAAAAAAATTGCGACTGGGGTACCGGCAGGCGACCAACTCTCTCTGATTCCATCCATTTAGGGCTGGTTCGAACTCCTGTATCCTGTCAATCCACCCAGTCGGATAGTGGGTCAACTTGTGGAAAGATCTCTAAGGTTTTGATCTCAACTTCTTTAAGATACTTTCGAAGCTGGTTCACAGAATCCCGGCTCGGGTTAATGCGCACGGAAATCGTCCGAGATTTCTCTCACGCGCCGGTTCTTCATCAGCGGATCTTTTATCCTAGGCATAGCCGTCAATATTTACTGATGAAGACCTAAGATCGGTTAAGAGTTCTAGGGCATGCTTCGATCCCGTTCTCCTCTGTTCCCTTTTTAAATTCGAAGGCTTTCGACTTTATTGTAGTACCTGTAGTAGGACGTGATAAATGTAATCTCCTTTTCTCTTTTGAATTCGAGCTTCATTCTTGTGTTTGTAGAAAAGAAATACTCATAAATGTATTGAGGACTTTATGAATGAAAATTTTTCTTCTATATTGTTGTCGATACTTTTAATTTTGACCTCTGTAACTTGCAACTTTATGAGATGATTTGAGAGCCATACTTGATTTGAATTTTCATTTCTGCAATATTTGATCCTTCCTTGAGATATCTTCCATAGTTCAGACTTTTCTGGGATTATGGATCTTTCACTCTTAGTCGAATAAATAATCGTGGAGAAATAACATAATAAAATTTAGATCGATCTTGAATATACTTCAGACGTAAGGGGCCCGGCAAAGGCTTTGACCCTTAGTCGAATACATAATCGTTAAGAAATCACATGATAGAATTTAGATTGATCTTGAATAACTTCGATCTAAGGGGCATAGCAACGGCTTTCACTCTTAGTCGTATAAATAATCGTGGAGAAATAAGACGATAGAATTTAGATTGATCTCGAATAATAACTTCGATCTAAGGGGCATAGCAACAGCTTTCACCCTTAGTCGTATAAATAATCGTGGAGAAATAAGACGATAGAATTTAGATTGTCCTTGGATAATAATTTCGATCTAAGGGGCGTAGATACGGCTTTTACCCTTAGTTGTTTCAGAGCATTTTTAGCCCGAGGGTCATAGCAATAGCTTTCACCCATTCAATAATTTCGATCTAAGGGGCATAGCAACGACTTTCACCCTTAGTCGTTTCAGAGCATTTTTAGCCCGTGGGTCATAGCAACAGCTTTCACCCATTCAATAATTTCGATCTAAGGGGCATAGCAACGGCTTTCACCCTTAGTCGTTTCAGAGCATTTTTAACCCGTGGGTCATAGCAACAACTTTCACCCATTCAACAATTTCGATCTAAGGGGCATAGCAACGACTTTCACCCTTAGTCGTTTCAGAGCATTTTTAGCCCGTGGGTCATAGCAACAGCTTTCACCCATTCAATAATTTCGATCTAAGGGGCATAGCAACGGCTTTCACCCTTAGTCGTTTTAGAGCATTTTTAGCCCGAGGGTCGTCACCCATATTTATTTTTCGATCCAAGGGGCGTAGCAACGGCTTTCACCCTTGGTCGATCTTCGAGGGTCGTAGCAACAACTTTCACCCTTTTTACTAGTAGATGGAGACAAGTAGAGATAGAATAATAGATGAACAGAGATCGATAATATCGGAATACGACGAATAAATATGAATATTGGCGAAACGAACTTTCACTGAATAGAATATCCGGTTCAAAATAAACTTTGATGGAATAGTAATCTTCTGTAATCGTGGGAATAGATGAAACATAATTAGATAGGAGATAGTAAATAAGCCTAGGACTTGATAAATAATCCTTCTGCCTTGATAAGAATATTCTTTGCGAGGTTCTTTCCTGTCGTAGATTTGATCTTTTCCAAACAGTTCCTGATTTATCGGGAATTGCAAGGGTCGACAAATCTCATCCATTCATTTCGCGAATTTTCTGCCGTTAGATTCTTTCAACTTTTACTATAAAAGGCTGTCATATCGTTGAAATTATCTTATTCGTTGTACCAGCATTTTTTCTGTCCGATCATGGTAATCAAGATCGTTATTCAATTATTTCAACTTTTTGAGCTCAGACTCCGATCGATCTTTAAGAGGAATAGTCTTCAAGCGGAAGAAAAACTAAACCGACCTCGCTTAGAATATCGACAGGCAAATACAATTTCCATCTGGAAAGCCAATAAGCCAGAATCACGGAGTTCGTAGGTCATCGCGCAGGTCTTCGAACAGAGACCTGTTGCTACAATGCATTTAGGAATACATACTGGGGAAAGAACGATCCAGAATACAGTTACCCGATAAACCATGCGTTCACCCCTTTGTCTTTGGAAGATCGTAAATAAAGTTAAAAGCCTGTGGGTCCAAAGGAGATTCCATGCTTCGAGCTAAGTTACTTCGAATAAACGATAGGAGAGGAGACCGAAAATTTCATAGGATTGTAGAAAGTAAAATGGGTTCATATGTAACATATTAGCTTGCGCTATGCTCGAAATGTATCTTCCACATTTTCATTTTGAATTCTTGTATCTTTTAAATAATGTTCATGAATGGAATTTTCTCTTTTCCTTGTTGATAAAATAGAGCACAATCAGACACGCTCATACTTCCAATATCTCAATCTCGAATATCCGAACAATGGTCTCTCGAGTAAGAAACTAATAACTTGGTAGATTTGAAATTAATTAAGAACTCATTGTGATTGATCCTTGCTATCGCCGAATTTCCAAAGCTGTCGAATTTTTCAGTTCGAGAGTTTTGTTCGAGTAGATCAATTATAGCTTTTTCGGTTCGAACATTACTAGTCGGTTGTAAAAATAGCAGTTACATATTTAGAATATCATGTACACGAGGGTTGAACTTTTAGACAAGTGTTCCTGATCCTTGGGCTGTTTTTCGGGTAGGATAATAAGTAAAACATTTGTTCGAATGAACTTTTCGAATAAGCCTTTCTTTGCACATTGTTAGACCGTACGTTCTCTCAACCAAACAGGACCCTATTTCTCGGGAAACGTATCTGTCAGTTCATTTATTACGTACATCCTAACCGTTTGCGAACTGTTATCTGGGCCGTTGGTTCAAAACCCTTCATTGCTATAAATAGGTCCATTCATTTATACGACATTCCTCACTTTTCCCTTTATGCTTCATCCGATTCCCATGGGTCGAGTTTTAGATTTGATTCATATTTTCTTTGAGATAAAGGAGTTTGAGATTAGACTTCGAACCTTTTTTCCGATCTTAGTTCCTTTGGTATAAGCTTTTTCGCTTAGAATATCGACAGGCAAAAGAAATCGCGCCTAGAATACCGGCAGTCAACCTATTTTCCAAGTTATACCTTATCTGGTGCGGGTTAGAATTCCGGTTTTCTGGCGTAGCATCTGATCGGGCAGCTGGTTAATCTGAGAGGAGTTCTTTAAATCTGAAGCACCAGCTTCCTCGAGGGCTTTCTTGAAGTATAGTTCTCTTGAGCTCGCTTGGGGTGCCTCCGTCGAGATAACTCTTCGCTGCTCCGGTTCGGATTAACCTGTAAGTAATGATTGAGTATTTCAATCATTAGTTACAGATGAATACCTAAGGTCGGTCTGAAGCCCTGGATAGGAGCTCCGATCCGGCCTTTACCTCGTGTGAAGACGGATGTGCGACACGTGGCGAGTGATGGCCATGAAGAATCAGTGCTGAGTTCTGCATCTGGAGCAACCCTAAGGGAACGATGACCGACTATATATCAGAGTAGAATTACTTGTAGAATTTGTAGTAGGATAGGAATGATTGTACTGTATCTCTGTAGCTCGAGATTTTATCCGAGGCATCATTTGTAACTTGTTTGAAGAATACTAATAATAAAACTTTGGTTATCTGCTCGAATTGTTTTCTTCTTTTATGTCTTTCCTATTTTCTCCGATCGAATACGAGCGAGACTTGTTGGAACTTGTATTTAATATGAAGTTATTCACTCCTTACTTTTGGGACCATAATTTCCTTTAATAATCAAACGATTGCGCGTCCTCGGTTTCGACCCCCAGGATCTATGTAACTTGTTGCCCTTCTACTAACCTTGAGATTACTAAATATGATGATCGGAAAAATAAATTCCGAACATTAATAAGTTGTAATTCCATTGATTCCCTCAACCTTTTATCGTTAGCTGACCGGGCTACGGAAAATAAATCCAATGTAGGAATAAATGAACTGTACAATCGCGAAATAGCAAAAGTCTGGGACTCGCCCCGTTGGTCTTATCTTCGACCTTATACTGACGAATGCTCCGCTGGTCGGAAGTTTGTTCTGGAAAGTAAATGGCTGAGTTTCTGGTTAGTTAGGCTCTCTGCTGATATATATATTTCTCCTCTAAGAGAGCATATTTTGATCTAATACTCGAATAAGGCCCCACGGTGGGCGCCAGTTGATCTTACGCGTTTTCGGTAGTTCGATATGGGTGGTGTAAAATGCCGTGCTGATATATGTAAATGGAGATAAAAGATCAATAGTATTATATTCAAGATGAACGAATACAGATTACAGGAATTGAGAGTCCTATCCGAGCATTATTGGATGCCTTACAAGCTAGAGGGTGAAATACATACATACATATATGAAAGCCTATGCTATACTTCCTATGTAATTCCGAGCAGTAGCCTCGGAGGAAGAGCACCTGGGAAGTTGTGTCGTCGTCATAAATGCCTGGGGTATTTATAGCTGAATTGATGGGCTTGGGCCTGGGCTCGGCCCAACAGTACCCTTCGACCTTGGGTTCTTTTCATAGGCTCGGAACAATTTATTTAGTACCCTGGGCCGGCTCTTCGTTCCTGGGGACAGGATCTGGTGTTGTTCGAACCGCATTGATCCTGCGAGGGTAGGGGATCCAAATTACCCCTCATCAATATGGAACATAAGTGTATATTAGATATCTCATATCAATCACTAAAAAAAGTCAACAATAAATCTGAACCACAATTTTATTGTGAAAATGTCCAATTATGATGTGGCATCGTACATTTAGAAAAAAATAAACATATGTTAAATTACATACCAACTCTCTAATCTCTAATTAATTTTAGATTTCTTTCCCAAAAAAAAAAAAAAAAAAAATCACGGGAATTACATTTTTCATACCAATTTTTTGCCTATCTTATACATTTCATACCAAACATTTCAAAAAGACACATTTCTTATAAAAGTTTGACAATTTTCTTATAAAAGTCACAATTTTTATCTCTTCGGGGGATATAAGTAATTGGAAAAAAATAACTAAATAGGTAAAAATTAGGAGAGAGTAATTACAATTATTACCGCCCCCAATTCCTCTCTCATCACCTCCTACAGTAAAACCACCGCCCAACCCTTCCCCACTTGAAAACAAATCTTTAGATGAGGAAAATAGTTGGACTTGTAAGAAGTGTTGTGACTAACTTTGAAAATTCACGTGAAGGGCACATGTATATTTTCCGTCGAACAAAAATTAAATAAAATTATTTGAGGCGGTAAAGTGCTTAATTTGTACATATGGGTGGTAAAGTGCCACAATATATAACTTTGGGGGATAAGATTTTTGTCAATTTTTTAAAGTGGATTTCATAAATCAGTTATTGTCAATTTTTTCTTTTAAAAAGAACAGGGGGTTTATTGCAAAAATTTAAAGCTACGAGGGGTTATTTGTAATTTTTTAAGTTAACAGGATGTTTTTTCATCATTTGATGGGGTAAAATTATTATTTCGAATTGAGAGGGATATTTTTTGGTAATAATAAAAAAAAGTACAGTTTTTTTTGCTAATAAAAATAACACAATTTTTTTAGGCAAGCTTCAACGGGTGTTGTTGAATTTCACTCATTAAAAGGGGTAAATTTATCTTGAAGAAAATAAATGCTATCGATCATGTGTTCTCCATCCCTCAAAATCTCATTTTAGACGAACCCAAGAAAAAAATACTAAAAGAAAGTGTGTTAACGGAAATTCGTACCCTAATCACATGAAATACATAGAAACACCTTATCCAACTGTCAAAGGTCTAAAATGTTATATTTTGACTACTACTAATATTTAATGGATAAATTTCTTGGAGGACGGTCACCCCTCAGTCTACACATAGCTCCGCCACTGCCTTAATTTATTAAGCAGCAAACTCCAGTTCTATATTCTTCCATGTGTCTCTCAAATTGGTTTGTATATGTCTTATTCGAGAAAATAAGAAATTGGACAACAAGATAGTTAAAATCGTCAATAAATTTGAAGATATAGGGTTATTTTGCCAACTTGAAATATTATGGGGTAGAAATGTCAATTAACATAAGTAATGGTATCAATTTTGCAATAAAACTTAACTGTCACATCATCATTTAACGGTAATTTTTAACGGAAGTACCAAAAGTGATTCAATTTCTTAAATTGTACGAAATGTGTCGACCTCAATTTTTATAGTACCACAAATGAGAATCGATTTATAATTTAGTACCACAAGTGAAAATATCTCAATCTATAAAACTTACAAAACCTTGAAGAATCGAATAATCCAAATAAAATCACTACGCATATAAATTCATCTATAACCTCATCAAAGAACTCTAGCCTAGTTTGCCAATCATTATAAAAAATTCTACAGAGAAAATATGATAATGATTTGGGAGAAAATTATAACTAAATCTAATAAGGATTTTTCTAAGATTAGTACCTGTTATGCTAAGTATACATCATGCTCCCCCTTTAATTATCATAAGA
Source organism: Penstemon barbatus (assembly GCA_003313485.2). NCBI lineage: Eukaryota > Viridiplantae > Streptophyta > Magnoliopsida > Lamiales > Plantaginaceae > Penstemon > Penstemon barbatus. The sequence goes on from CM064883.1 coordinate 73,290,113, forward strand.
TCATAGTCATTGTGAACTTTGCAGTTCAATACTTATACAGTAGATTGTTGTACTTTGTATATTTTCAGTCTTTAAAAATGTTAAAAAATTAAAATTACTAAAACAACCATCAATTAAGAAAACTCAAAATCATCCTTTCACACCGCAACCCACTCTTCTCCACCCAAATCACCGGCAACTCTCTCCCCTCCCCATTTCATCTCCCAATTGCAGCCCCCTCCCACTTCACGGCAGCCGCGATTTGTCGTCCTCTAAACTAAATCATCACTGTTGCCTAATTGTGTATTGATTTAGTCAATAGTTTTATTTAATTTATGGATGAGTGGATGGTTCAACATAAAAGAGAAATTGCAAAAGACAAAAAACTATTGGGATTTTGGCACTTTGCATCATGAAATTATAGGATTTCGCTTTAACTTAAAAGTTTTGGCACTTTGCTAACTGAAATTATAGGATTTTGGCACTTTGCATCATAACTTAAAAGTTTTGGCACTTTGCAGCCTGGAAATACAATTTAGTTAGCCCTTTGCACCCTAGTGTGTCTTTTAAAGAAAAAGTTCATTGATTGAACGATATAATAGTTATTTTTGAATAATTTTGGCACTTTGCACTCCAAAAATATAGATTTTGACACTCCGAAAATGGGTGTATATAAAATCAATCAAAACTTAATTTGATGTATTATGAAGAATTGATGAAAATAATTTTGTAAGTAGATGGGAACATAATAATTTTGGCACTTTGCACCCAAAATATAAGTTCTGGCATTTTCAACCCCTACTTAAAATGATAATTTAAATAATGTAAATAACATGCTATATAATAATATGTTAGATATGTAAACGTGTATTTTAGATACAAAGTAAATAATCTAGAGGATACTTGAAAATAAAATGAAGACAATGTCTTTTTTTAATCTAAATTTTACTGAGAAAAAATATTAAAATAAGTTATTATAAAGTAAAATATTATGATTGTTATGCATATAAATGACCATTTTATCTCTACATCGCCAACATTCACGAGTTTGTTATTTTTGAGAAAAATACATTAGGTTGCAAAATTTCATACAAATTATATTTTTAGGGTGCAAAGTGCCAAAAAATTTAAATCGGGGTGAAATATGCTAATCTTTTATAATTTTATAGTGCAAAATACCAACATTCTATATTTTAAGGGTGCAACATCTATATTGCCAAGGTGCAAAGTGAAACAAAATTGAAAATAACTATTCTACCATTTTATCAATATTTTCACACTAAAACACACTATGGTGCAAAGTGCCAAATAAATTATATTTTTAGGGTGCAAAGTGTCAAAATTTTTAAGTTAGAGTGCGAAGTGTCAAAATCCTATAATTCACGGTGCAAGATGCCAAAAACCCAAAAACTATTAGTTGAGTGAATTAAAATGTGAAACTTTGAGGGAGGGGATGCAGAGGGGAGAAAGGGTAAGTGGCCAGGTTGGATGAGGTGAGGTGATGGAGAAGAGGGTCCTTGGCAATTATGAAAATTATAATTTTTTTGATAATTATACATTTTCAATCCTACTTTTTAAATATTTATTTATTAACTCCAATTAAATACCAATTCAGTATATAACTTCCTATTTAAATCAATCTTATTCCAAACATTTTAAATCTTATGACCCTCAAGTAATTATATTTTCTTTTGGGCTTAATAGTTAAAGAAAATAGAACGCTTGCGTTTGAAACCTTAAAGTCCCTCTTGTATTTTCATTCTGCCTGAGTGACATGTTTCAGTTTCACAAAAGATTTATTCAAATGCCTATAGAAAATAACTTTCCTATTTAGCAATGTCTTTGTTCGGATTCTATTTTAATGTGTTCGGAAAATCTCTGGTCTTGCCTTCTTAGGAGAATATATAAGAAAATGGGTGTATATAAAATCAATCAAAACTTAATTTGATGTATTATGAAGAATTGATGAAAATAATTTTGTAAGTAGATGGGAACATAATTTGCTTTTTGCGGGCGGAGGGTGTAGTTTGAGTGGGATTTTATTTTACTTTTGTAACTTTTTAAAGGAAGGATAATTTTGTCCAGTCCATATATATATATTTGATAACCTATTTTTCAGGTATCAAGTTAAGATTTTGCAAATTTTATAGGGGACCTAACATCTTGTAACACTACCTAGACCTTACCTCAGAAAAGCCCGACTAAGATATTTTGTGTCTAAATTCTTGACAAACCTCTCCTTATATAGGGGAGTGTGATTACAAAATTAAGTTAAAGAAGAGTTCTAGTTAAAATTTTCCTAGAGGAATTAGGAATCAATCTTGATGGGATTTGTACATTTGCAAGGTTTCGATTTATTGAAACTTCCCACTAGGGGTGTACATGGTACGGTTCTGCGGTATTTTTAACAAAATTTGTATCGTACCAATTAGTGCGGATTTTAAAAACCCAAAACCAACTAGAGTTTTATGAACCATACCAACAAACTCGGTTTTGTGCGGTTCCGGTACGGTACGGTACGGTTTTGCGGTTTTTTCGAACAAACTTTTTCGTGCAATTTTTCATATATAATTGATCACATAGTTGACAATTATATAAGAAATTAATAATGTAATATCTTATAAACTATTTTTTCACATTAAATAAAGCATTGGAAAAGAAAATGTTCACAAATTTGACGCTATAGTTCGACCTAATTAAATAAAATTAATTGATTAATTATTTGATCATTGTTTTTATTATGTCAAGAAACTTTATTTGGTATTTGTTGTTTAGAATTTTTGCATTTTAAGTTTTCAACATATAATAAGGTTAATTTGTGCTAAATTTGAGCATATCTTTTTATAATTGAACGATAGCAATGTAGTAATTATAAACTATGATGGATTATAATATAATTTATAAATAATATAGTATTCAATAATATTTTTATTATAAATTTATAAAATTTAGTTGTAAATTAAAAAAAAATAGTTAATTCATGTTTCTTTACAATTTTGGCACGGTACGGTTTTTGACGGTATGAGAAGTCTAAAACCAAAATCATACCAAAATACTCGGTATGATTTTCATTCATACCAATTCTATTTTGAGAAAAAAAACCTAACATTCGATACGGTTCGATACGGTACGGAACAGTCCCCTACGATTTTGAAAACCATGTGCACCCCTACTTCCCACATATACATTCACAAAGTTTTCCTATAATATTCGGTCATGAGCAGAAGTTTGGGGCTTGATCCATACGTCAAAAACTTTCCTTTAATAAAGATTCCTCACCATGCATGCATTAAAGATCCTTGCCATGTGCCACTTGTGGATTGTTGAGATTATTTCCCTACAAAAACAAATTAGAAATAAATATCTTCATATAACAATTGAACTAATTAATTTCAACAAAATATCAAAATAAAGCTTAAATAATTTAGAAAATAAAAACAACTTAACTGCATTTTCAAGCTCTAATCATACATAAAAATTTCCACCTCTTTGGGCATGTTCTCTTTTCGCTTCACCTTTTTGATGCGCTAGCGGGTGAAGCTTTCTTGATTGGCCTTTTTTTTTAGTTTTTCAATCTTTGGAAGCCCCTCGTCACGAGATAACATGGTTGTGGTGCCTTCTGGCGATGGCCACCTCTGGCTAACTTTTATAATGGCTGTAAATGTTAGCACATGCATCTACACGGCAAAGGGTGCTGAGTTCCTCCACTCTTTCTTTTCTTGAATGAAAGTTTTTTTCCTGAATTGTTGGACATGAATTTGAGAGTAACTTTTTTTCTAATCATTTTTGAGAAAAATCTATTCTTTCTTGAAAATATGAGAATTGGGAGGATATAGTAGTTTATGTATTGTATGTATATATAGATAATCAAATAGCTATGAGTAATTATATTTCGATAACAATTATATTATTCAAATTTATTTTCTTACTTTGGATGTTCATAAGATTGTTCTTTATTATGATGATAAAAAAAATTATTGTTGAAATTTGAAATGATTTTAATAGCATTTATTAGTTTTTGGTCTCTAATTGGGAACAATTATTATGGTTATAAATAATAAAAATAATTTTTTTTCTAATCATACATATTTTTGTGATAAAATTGCAAAAATAATAGAACAAGTAACGTTGTGATATATATATATATATATATATATATATATATATATATGATTTAACCGGATTTCGTCGGGTTAATGGTATCAGTGAATTTGTGATATTGGGGGTTTTCAATATATATATATATATTATAAGGCTCTGTTACTTTATTCAGGATGGATCAATCTCAAAGAAAAGCAATATCTTAAGAACAAAAAGTAAATACTTAAACCAATGCAAAGAACACACCAATATGAAGAGAAAGCTCTTTCTTATTGAATAATAGTGAGTTGTGCAGTTTATGCAGGATGCAATGGCGTATTTGCCTTATGATTCCGAGTTTTCGGAGTTGTCTAATACAATGATTAACTAGGTACTTATATCATGCTAAACCTAGCGTTACAAGGAAACATAGTCCTAATAGGACTCGGCCCAAATATCCTTCTTGGGTCCGGAATATAGTCTTCTAATCGAAGAGAGCAGTATTCGGCCGGGTCGATAAGATGATCTTGAACAGCCTGATTAGGTCGATCCGATCTCAAGTTCTTTAGTCGATCCGTACATAATGTAGGGTGCGAAATAGCCCCCATCAGTACTCCCTCACTTCTTCGAGCGTATAGATAATAGAAGCTCGTAGAAGTAGATAATTCTTTACGACTGTTCGTCTTCTATGAATGGAGCCTCGTTAAAAACCTTTCTTAAGAAAAAACCCTGTGGGAAAAAATCTTAAGTAAGGAAAAGAGTGCTACATATCATAGATAGTCGTTTTCTCTGTCCGATTACAAATCGTCACGCGTCTATTCTGGAGACTTTTCATTTCCTTTCGTTTTTGGCGGGAATGTGATTAATTGCGATGAGTTCGAAACGTCTTTTCTCATCTTTAGTATAAATAGGCGACCTTTGAGTTCGTCATTTTTCCTTTATACTTGCTCATAGTTCGTAGTCATTTTCTTGCTTAGTCGTTTGTCATATAAAGTTTTCCTTTTATCGACTTATATCCTTCGAGAGTCTGAAAATATGGCTTTTTTGAGAAAATCTTCTTCTTCCTCGAGGGAGAATGTTGCTCCTAATAACGAGGAGGAGTTGCGCTATAATCTTTTGGGCGAACAATCTGCAATTTCTGAATTCGTTGTTCCTATAGAAGATACTTTTAAGGTACAGATTCTTTCTGACACAGAGGTTGCTGCCTGAGCAAAAATGGGCAAAGGTACTGCTCCTCAGATTTCTGAACCAATTGAGGACCTAGCTTGTGCTTATACGGTGGATACTTTTCCGGAGGTCGTGAACAATTATGCCAAATATTTCCCGGAGGGTTCCGAGATAATTCTTCCTTCCCCTTCTGATAGGGTCACTTCTCCACCGGAAGGATGTCGCGCCTTTTATACGGCTCACTTTAATAGCGGCCTCCGTCTTCCGTTGTCTCCCCTCTTCCTTGATATCTTGAGAATATTTAGTGTGTCCTTGACACAATTAGTTCCAAATTCTGTGGCTTTTCTGGTTTGCTTCTCTGTCCTGATGATTGCGAAAGGCTTTAAACCTTCCTTTCGTAACTTTACACAACTTTTCCGGTTTAACATTTCCAGTTCTTCTAATCGCTGGTATTTCTTTGCCAGTCAGAGACCTAGTCGAGCGATCTTCGACGCCCCCGTTTCTAGCAACCCATTTTGGAAATCTCACTTTTTCTTTGTTCGCCCCCCACCTCATCTTCGTTGGGCGGATGGTTCGACCATACCCTTTTCGTGGGATCATGATTTCAAATGGGTACATGGAGATCGCTTGCCGACTGGTGAATTCATTCCTGACGATGCTCAGTTTATCGCTGAAATCCCCGATATGCGTGAAAACAGATATCAGAGTGCTCTTCTAATTGGGGAACCTTTCCTTCGTAAAGCGGGATTGAGTGTTCATACTTTTCCAATCAGTTCATCAATGGAATCACTAGGTAAGCATTTTTCTTTAATTTAGTGTTTACGATAATATCTTCTTATATAGAGAAACTAACTTTATTTTGTTTCTTGTTCAGCTCATATGGTAGAAAATTCTCGACATTCTTCAAAGGGAAAGATGGTGTTATCCAAATCCTCTAAATCTATAGAGAACAACCCGATCGAGCAGAGAGCTTCTCGGAAGAGGAAACTGGAGTTGAGTCATGAGTCCGAGGAGAATGGAGAGGAGTCTCCAAATTCTTCCCAAGATTCCCCTGTTCGTCAAAGGACTGGGCCTGGTTATCCCCCCCTTCAGCTTAGAACATCCTTGCGAATTCGTGGATGTCGTAGTTGGTCGATGCCTCATCCTAGCGACAAACCGGTGGGGAGAAAAATGAGCTACTACGGTCGTTCTGGCAATGATCTTTCTTTACTTGGCGACAGTCATCCGAAACCTACTTTGGTCGAAATGATCGAAGATCACTTAGAGGGGAAGAGAGCCGCTGGTTATTCTGAGAAAGATTCTCTTGTCCATGATGAAAGCGAGAATGCGGTCGATAAGGCGACTTGCGTTCTCTTATCCGAGGTTTTTACTCGTGATTTGAACAAACTTTTCCGTAAGGATCCTCTGGAGAAATTTCAGCGAGCTTCTCTTTATGCTGAAAAGGTAAATTCTTTCGAGTTCGCTTTATAGGATTCTTTATTCCGCATATATTCTTGCTAACTTATTTCTTGTTTTACCCCTTTGCTTTTTCAGACTAAGACTTGTTTAGCCTCATACGCATACGAAACTGCACTCTGGAAACAGCAATGTGAGTTCCTAGATGAGAAAAATAAAGCTCTACTTCGTAAGTTTTCTGGTTCAGAGGTTGGTCCCTCAACATCTTCTTCCGTTCCTGTCGTAGAGACTCGTGCTACTGGGACTGAAGATCAAGAGATCATAAATAGGATTATGGAGATTTCACGTGCTCAAGAGCAAGCCAATCAAATGGCTAAAAAGTTAGAGGAATTCCAATTTCAGAGTACGGCTCGAATTAGTGAGCTAGAATCTCAAGTATCAAGTCTTCAAACTTCTTTAGAGGAGTATGAAAACGACGTCCCTCTTAGTGGACTTAAGGATCGATACGGTAGGAACCCTGATGAAAGAGTTATCCGCGAATTCCTTAACTCTCCTGTTCATACGGCGTTGGTGTATCAGATGGTCGGTCCTCTTCTGGAGAGTACTTTCAAGAAGGCGGTTCATCAACTGGTCGCCTTAGAGATGATCGACGACCGTCGAAAGGAGTATTTTAAGGCGGCACACATTCGGTTGAATCGTTATGGCGAAATTTATTCTCCTTCTGAGCTTCCAGATGTCGTGTATCAAGGTTTTCCTTTGGCTCACCTTGTCAAAGAATTCAGAAAACCATTGCCGATTCCTCCTTCAGATGTTAACGATGAGCTTGATAATACTTTTATCGATCCAGAAGACGAAGAAGAAGAAGAAGAAGATATTGTTACGACCGAGAAAGTCGATAGTGAACAGAGAATCCCAGATAGCGACCAGGCTCTGTGATATATTTGACTTTTGAAACAATCTTTGTAATTATTTATCGGTAGGTTTAATTGTAATTTTACCTTTTCATCCCTTTGTACGCTAAGCGTTTCATATTCTGACAGTCACGTCTTTTCATCTTCGCCGAAATAATTCAGACAAGTCATTAAGTTCGCAGTAATCATTATGCGTGTTTCTTTTCAAATTCTTGTGTTTATTCCAAGGTCAGTTTTTCTATTTCGCGCCCTTTCTTTAGGTCTGTAGCGTCTTTTCGTGCAGTATAAATACTAAAGGTAAAAACTTGACTTGTTATTTACCGTTATACTCGTCTCTTCTAATAGAATACTCTTTCTTTGGCTAGTCGATATACTTTCTCGTTACTTGGTTTATATTTTTCAACAATTCGATCATGAGTAATCTTTTCGGCAATACTTCGAAACGACCTTCTCGTGAGAGCGCTAGGGATAATAGATCCAAAAAATCTCGAAGAGATGGGCCGTCGATGGAGCCTCCTCGTTCGTCCCCAATAATTAGATCGGTGATTGATACTCGTGTTATTCCTTCCGAACCTTTTTCTGTAGTAAACTCGTCGTTTTCAGAACCAATCTTTTCTTGTTCCACTCAAGTAGGAAGTATGCCTTCCCCTGGTCGGGTAGCTTTTGGCGATATGTCCAATGAGGAACCGACTTATAATATACCTGTTACTTCAAGTGCTTCTAACTTCGAGCATGTTTTTCATGGAGGGGATTTTGCTATTTCCCTTCCTTTGTCTACTTCTACTGCACTAATCGCCAGCGAAGGGCAAGTTGGTGATGGCTTTTTTGTCAATCCTTCCACAACACAATCTATTTTGCAGGATTGTCCTGACTATTTATTTCATGATACAACGGTGATGACTACTTCTTTTGAATCAGGGGGACCTTCTGGGAGTCGGTTTGGGTCGAGGTCTGGTCGTCGAACCGTTATTTCTGCTTCGGGCAAGGAGACCTCCGTTAGCCCTAACGAGAGAGATTCTCCTCGTCTGTTAGATGATCGATGCATCCTTGAGCAAGTTAAGGATATTATGTTGTCAGAGACTCCACGCCCTGACGGTGTCCCTTCTAATAGCGAATTGCCTGGCTCAGTCGAGCCTGATGCTTTGTCTTGGGATCTGGGTTTAAGCACTATCTTGCCTGGTGAGCTGAGGAAACTTGAGGGTACTTCCAATGTACGCCTTGTTCAGTCTCTAGTTAAGATGTGCGAGCAGGTAGACATATATTTCGATAATTTTCCCTACTTTTATTTCGACTTTCATGTTGTGTGAGGGTTTTTCTCATTCTTCTTCTTTTTCAGTCCAAATATTTTGCCCTTCAGCTGGGTGTGCAGAACGATAATCTGTGGAATAGTAAGGATGCCTACCAAAGACGGTTGGAGTCGGAATCGGCGAAGGTCGCAGGGCAGACTCTCCAGCTGCAGCTTGCCAATGATGATTTGAAAAAATTGCAGGAGGAGAAGTCTGTCTGGGAGCAAGAGAAAAACGACTTGGTTCGGGCTGCTGCCCTTGCAGAGGAGTCTCAACGGCGGTCCTATGAGGAAGGATATGACGCTGGTTATCTAAAGCGTCAAGAGGAGTTGATGGCGTTTGCTGGCAACTTGACTCCTCAGAGGACTGTTTCTAGTAGTTGACCTGCTGACCGTTCTTCACAGATCTTTGTTCAACCTGGCAGGCCTTGGACTGTCTCTTTTTTTTTTTTTTTTTTTTCTTTCTGCCCAACTTTTGTGTATTTGTTCGGGCTGAAATTTTTGTAATGGGGGAAGTACTAAATTGGAAATTATGACCTTTTTGTAGGCAGATTCTTGCCTTGATCAATTTTCTTCTGTAGATATACTTTGTTATGCTCATTTTGCCTTTACGCATAAATATAATCATCATGAAATAATCAGTATAGATTAGCATACTTATCTGAGATTGATCTTTGCGAAGAATATTCAGGATAGAGAAAGGGTAGCTTGATCTTGCTTGGTCACTGTTTAAGTAGCCGAACGATATAATATTTGCGCTGCAAATCAAATTTTGTTGATCAACCCAGTATAGTCCCTTGGGTTATACTCAAAACCGTGTAGTACATCAAAAATGTAGATGGTAGGTTTTTTTTTGTATCGATAATCGATTTAATAGCTGTTAAGGAACGCTCATCATCTTGATCGATGTTCAATTTATGCCCTGTACTTTTGTCTTTTTGTGATCTAAATCTTATATAAGGAGGCTATTGTCCCTTTTGTTGAACTCCGTTTTTCTTTACATCAGACTAAGGAAAAATATCCCTCTCAGTATTTTCAAAGCTTCATGTATCCCAGCATTAATTTTGAACTATATGTTCCTCAATTGGTGTATCATTACGTCATTTCTTTGATATGGGAGGAATTGGAAAATGTAGAAGTCTTTGGCAGATCTGACCTGTTCAGACCTCCTTCAGCAATTCTTTGGTATGTTAGGCAGTGACTTCTTTGTAGTTTCGAATAAGGAGGACTATTCTCCTGATTTCTATGTCAGATATCTTGGGCTCCAAAGGAGTTCTTGTATGACTTAGTTAATGGTTACCCATATGACGTATGAGGCAGTGACGGCCCTCGCATGGTGGAGGGTTTCATCGTTTATCTTTTATCGAGCAAGTAATCTTTTCACGATGATTTTAAACTTGTATGCCTTCGTTTGTGGTCGGTCTATTTGGTCCCGAGCTCCTTTAGGTCTTCGAACGATGATCGCTTTGATCTACGCCTTTCTGGTTATCGACTGGTTGAGTCGACTAAATAGCGCCGTTCCAACTTACTTGCATTTATTACGGGGAGTTAAAGGGTCGCATTTATGTCCGTTGATCAAATACTTTTCAGCCGTTGGATTGCTTAGGTCTATCCCTATAAATAGGGTGGTGGTTTGCATTCTTCATTTGCAATTTCCCAAAGAGAATGGAGATCTCAGCTTCCTTAAATTTTATTTTGCCTTCAGATCCCATAATATTCAAAAAGTCATATTATCGTGATTCATACTGTAATAGCTTGATGTTCTTCTACCTTGTACTGACGGGTCCCATGGAAGCCCTACCTTGTATTAACGGGTCCCATGAGGCCTCAAATGTTGTTTTCACAGATTTGAGGTCCGTGGTTTCTGTTTCCACATGGAGGGTTCATACTTGCCACTCACCCCTGCTCTTCGATGTTACCTCCGGAGTGATATATTACCGGGGTGGGCTGGTAAACGTGCTTATCGCGACAGTCCTTGTGAGATGCTGCTTCAGAGTAAAATACCAACTCCTAATGTAGAAGCAGTATTTTGCTGTGGGTGAATGGGCGTTGCCACCTATCTGGCTGGTAATGACCAATTCGTATGGAGGAACATTTGATCTTCCGTCCCTGGCCATCGAACTAAAGAAGTCGACCATCCTGGGCAGCATGCTTCTTAGGTGGTCTATCATAATCGACAAGGTACTAGGGAGGAGATTGGTGTTTCCGTGGACATTGTCGTGAAGATCGCCGATCTTTTCATCTAAACCATTGTAATGGTGTTTATGTAGTATGTAGACCTTTGTAACGTAGGACTTATGTATGTAACTGATTTGATGAATAAAATATTACTTTTATCCCTTGCATCTTCCTTGTTGTTAATTCTGTCATAATTTTTATTTATGAGTAGCATTTTCCGAGCAGACGGGTTCATACTCAATTCATCTTCAAAACTTTAGGAGTATTAGCAGATCTTTTAGATCGTTAGGAACAGATCGAGGAGTGTTTATTGAGGGGATCAATGTTTACTCAACTTGTTATAATTTAGACTTAGGTTTTTATCACCTAAAATCTTTCTGATCGTTGTAAATATATCGAGGAGTTTTTATTGAGCGGATCAATTTATACTCAACTCTGTTTTATTAGACTTAGATCGAGGAGTGTTTATTGAGTGGATCAATGTATACTCAACTCGTTATAATTTAGACTTAGGTTTTTATCACCTGAAATCTTTCCGGTCGTTATAACTATATCGAGGAGTTTTTATTGAGCGGATCAATGTATACTCAACTCTGTTTGATTAGACTTAGGTTTTTAACCCAAAAGCCTTTTAATCGTCATAAGTAAATCGTTAAAAATTTATCGAGGAGTTTTTATTGAGCGGATCAATGTATACTCAACTCTGTTTTGATTAGACTTAGGTTTTTAACCCAAAAGCCTTTTAATCGTCATAAGTAAATCGTTAAAAATATATCGAGGAGTTTTTATTGAGCGGATCAATGTATACCCAACTCTGTTTTGATTAGACTTAGGTTTTTAACCCAAAAGCCTTTTAATCGTCATAAGTAAATCGTTGAAGATATATCGAGGAGTTTTTATTGAGCGGATCAATGTATACTCAACTCTTTTATAATTTAGACTTAGGTTTTTATACCAAAAGTCCTTTTTATCGCTGAATATATATCGAGGAGTGTTTATTGAGCGGATCAATGTTTACTCAACTCGTTTATAATTTAGACTTAGGTTTTTAATACCAAAAGTCTTTTTGATCGTTGAATATATATCGAGGAGTGTTTATTGAGCGGATCAATGTTTACTCAACTCGTTTATAATTTAGACTTAGGTTTTTAATACCAAAAGTCTTTTTGATCGTTGAATATATATCGAGGAGTGTTTATTGAGCGGATCAATGTTTACTCAACTCGTTTATAATTTAGACTTAGGTTTTTAATACCAAAAGTCTTTTTGATCTTCGTAAATAACGGACGAGGAGTTTTTTATTGAGCGGATCAATGTATACTCGACTCGTTTTTATGGTCGGATTGAGGAGTGTTTATTGAGCTGATCAATGTATACTTAACTCCTTTTGTCCCAATCCCAACCAATATGATAGTAGAATTCCAAGGAGTGTTTACCGAAACAATCGATTTATAGAAATTGCTAAAATCATTAATAATTGAACTGTAGGCTAAGGCCTTTATTACAAAGACTAAAACTCAATGAAATAAAATAAAACAATGCAGTATAATCTGCTAAAATTTATTTACCATAGTATTTTCTAAGGTTGACTGCGTTCCAAGTTCTTGGTAAGGCTGTTCCATCTAAGTGTGCAATTTTGTATGAACCTTTCTTTCCTACGCCAATGACGACATAAGGTCCATCCCAATTTTGTTGTAACTTTCCCACATGCTTGGATACTTCTACCTTTTTCAAGACCAGGTCTCCTTCTTTGAAGGTTCGGATGCGTACTTTTTGATTGTATGCCTTTTCCATATTTGCTTTAGTGGCTTGCAAGCGTACAGCGGCTTTTTCTCTTAAGGCTTCTGTTAAGTCGATATCATTTTCTCTTGTCTTTTCGTTTTCCTGATCATCGTACATTTCAATTCTTGGTGTTGGAATTAGAGTTTCAACAGGAATAACAGCTTCCTAACCATATACCAAGCTAAATGGGGTTTCCCCGGTCGAGCTCCTGACTGTGGTTCGATTTGCCCAAAGTACTCCTGGGAGTTCATCAAGCCATTTTCCTTTGGCCGCTCCTAATCTTTTTTCTAAGGATTTTATTATTTCTCGGTTTGCTACTTCGGTTTGTCCATTCGCTCTAGGGTGCCCGACCGAAGTGAAGTTTTGTTGAATCCCAAGTTTTGAACACCATTCTATTACCTGTTTTCCCGCGAATTGGGTTCCATTATCAGAAATTAGGATCCTTGGGATGCCAAATCGACAAAGTATGAATTTCCATAGGAAGTTGATCACTTGGAATTGAGTTATTCGTGCGAGGGCGATGCATTCTATCCACTTGCTGAAATATTCTACAGCGACCAGGACATAAGCTTTCTTGGATCTAGCCGCTGGGAACGGTCCCACGATGTCCATTCCCCATTGATCGAAATGCAAACATACTGGGATTGGGTGCATGTTTTCTGCTGGTCGGTGACATACATTAGCATGGACTTGGCAGTGATGACATTCTTGGACATACTGAGCGGCATCTTTATTGATGGTAGGCCAATAGTAACCTGTTCTGAGGCATTTTAAAGCCAATGCCCTTGATCCGCTGTGATTTCCTGCGTCTCCTTCGTGTATATCTCGTAGTATATCGGCGGTTTGTGATTCAGAGACGCATTTCAGAAGGATTCCTGATACTGATCTTCGGTAGAATTTTCCTTCCACAAGTGTATACTTTGGAGCTCGATATCTTATTTTTCGAGCTTCATTCTGGTCAGGCGGTAGTTTTCCCTCTCGAAGATAGTCTATCATTGGGGTCATCCAGTTTTCTTCAGCTTCTTCGATTTCCATTATATCGACTACCGGTGTTTCATCGATATCGATTGCCGGTGTATTAGAGATCAACCAGTTGATTACCCGTTCGGTTATTCCGTCATGGGATTCTGTGAACTTAGATAGTTGATCGGCCCATTTGTTTTCCGAACGTGGAATGTTCTGTATGCCGAAACTTTCAAATTTCTCAGCTAGTGTTTTCACTTTGGCGAGGTATTTGACCATATTGAATTCCTTAGCCTCGTATAGGCCTTCTATTTGTCTTTGCACTAACTCTGAATCGGTTAATACTTTAAGGCTCTTTATGTTGGCTTTGATCGCCATTTCCATTCCTGCGATTAACGCTTCATATTCTGCTTCATTGTTTGTTACGACGAAGTCCAACGTTATCGCATAATTCAAATCTTCTTTATTTGGTCCGGTGAAGTTGATTCCGGCGCCTCCTCCTTCTCGGCATGAAGCACCGTCGACATGCATTAACCATGTTTGCTATTCTATGATCAAGACATCGTCGTTGATGCTGCTCGATGATTCAGTTGCCTGTGTCGGTGTTTCCAATAGAAAATCAGCCAACACTTGGGCCTTAATTGCGATTCTTGGTTTGTAATCGATTTCGAATTGGCCGAGTTCGATGGCCCATTTGATTAGTCTTCCGGAGGCTTCCGGTTTTGCTAAGACTTGTCTTAGTGGTTGATTTGTTAAAACCACTATTTTGTAGGTTAAAAAGTAAGGTCGAAGCTTTCGTGCAGCCACTACTAAGGCCAGAGTGAATTTCTCAATTTCCAAATAATTCTTCCTTGTAATAATTTGCTTAAATAATAGACAGGCTTATGTTCTGAACCTTCTATCTTTATTAGTACTGAACTAACGGCCGCGTCGGAGATCGAGATGTAGATATACAATGGTTCTCCTTCCGTTGGTTTGGCCAACATCGGGGGTGTTATCAAATACTCTTTGAGTTGTTCGAAGGCTCGATCGCATTCTTCGGTCCAAACGAAGTTTTTTGCTTTTCGAAGCGTTTGGAAAAAGGGCAAGCTTCTGTCCGCAGATTTCGATATGAATCTGTTCAATGCTACGATTTTCCCAACCAAGCTTTGCACTTGGGAGATGGTTTTGGGAGGTTTCATTTCAGTTATGGCTCGGATTTTTTCTGGGTTGGCTTCTATTCCTCGTTGGTGTACTAAATAACCCAAAAATTTTCCTGACTTAACACCGAAAGTGCATTTCGCGGGGTTTAACTTCATACGGTATTTTCTTAAGATCCGAAAACATCGATCAAGATGTTTTACGTGATCCGCTTCGTTCATACTTTTGACCAACATGTCGTCTACATAGACTTCCATCAATTCTCCGATTAACTCTTTGAACATTAGGTTTACTAACCTTTGGTAAGTAGCCCCGGCATTCCTTAAGCCGAATGGCATCACTATAAAGCAATATACTCCCTGCTCGGTTACGAATGCAGTCTTCTCTTGGTCCCGCTCATCCATGTATATTTGATAAAACCCTTGAAAGGCGTCCATCATGCTGAATATTGCGAAGCCAGCGGTTGAGTCAACTAATAAGTCGATCCTTGGGAGGGGATACTGATCTCAACAAGTTATGCCCGCGCGACCCATATCCCCTCCCAAGGATCGACCTATTGGTCGATTCGACCGCTGGCTTCGCGATATTCAGCATGATGGACGCCTTTCAAGGGTTTTATCAAATATACATGGATGAGCGGGACCAAGAAAAGACTGCATTCGTAACCGAGCAGGGAGTATATTGCTTCATAGTAATGCCATTTCGGCTTAAGAAATGCCGGAGCTACTTACCAAAGGTTAGTAAACCTAATGTTCAAAGAGTTAATCGGAGAATTAATGGAAGTCTATGTCGACGACATGCTGGTAAAAAGTATGAACGAAGCGGATCACGTAAAACATCTTGATCGATGTTCTCAGATCTTAAGGAAATATCGTATGAAGTTAAACCCCGCGAAATGCACCTTTGGTGTCAAATCAGGAAAATTCTTGGGATATCTAGTTCACCAACGCGGAATAGAAGCCAACCCAGAAAAAATTCGAGCCATAACTGAAATGAAACCTCCCAAAACCATCTCCCAGGTACAAAGCTTAGTTGGGAAGATCGTAGCATTAAAAAGATTCATATCAAAATCAGCAGACAGAAGCCTCCCCTTTTTCCAAACTCTCCGAAAGGCAAAAAATTTTGTTTGGACCGAAGAATGCGATCAAGCCTTCGAGCAACTCAAAGAATATTTGACAACACCACCGATGTTGGCAAAACCAACAGAAGGAGAACCATTGTATATGTACATCTCCATCTCCGATGTAGCTATTAGTTCAGTACTAATTAAAGTCGAAGGCTCAGAACATAAGCCAGTCTATTATCTAAGCAAATTATTGCAGGGGGCTGAGAAGAATTATTTGGAAATTGAAAAATTCACGCTGGCCTTAGTGGTAGCTGCGCGAAAACTTCGACCTTACTTTTTAACTTACAAAATAGTGGTATTGACAAATCAACCGCTAAGACAAGTCTTAGCAAAACCAGAAGCCTCAGGAAGACTAATTAAATGGGCGATCGAACTAGGCCAGTTCGAAATCGATTACAAACCAAGAATCGCAATTAAAGCCCAAGTGTTGGATGATTTTATATTAGAAACACCGACACAGGCAACCGAATCTTCGAGCAGCCTCAACGACGATGTCTTGATCATAGAAGATCAAACTTGGTTAATGCATGTCGACGGTGCTTCATGCCGAGAAGGAGGAGGCGCCGGAATCAACTTCACCGGACCAAATAAAGAAGATTTGAATTACGCGATAACATTGGACTTCGTCGTAACAAACAATGAAGCAGAATACGAAGCATTGATTGCGGGAATGGAAATGGCAATCAAAGCCAACATAAAAAGTCTTAAAGTATTAACTGATTCAGAGTTAGTGCAAAGACAAATTGAAGGCCTATACGAGGCTAAAGAATTCAATATGGTCAAATACCTCGCCAAAGTGAAAACACTAGCCGAGAAATTTGAAAGATTCGGTATTCAGAACATCCCGCGTTCGGAAAATAAATGGGCCGATCAGCTATCCAAGTTCACAGGATCCCATGACGGAAAGACTGAACGAGTGATCAATTGGTTGATCTCTAATACGCCGGCAATCGATATCGATGAAACACCGATAGTTGATATAATGGAAATCGAAGAAGCCGAAGAAAACTGGATGACCCCGATGATAGACTATCTTCGAGAAGGAAAACTACCACCTGACCAAAATGAAGCTCGAAAAATAAGATATCGCGCTCCAAAGTATACAATTGTAGAAGGAAAACTCTACCGAAGATCATTATCAGGAATTCTTCTGAAATGCGTCTCTGAATCACGAACCATTGATATACTAAGAGAAATACATGAAGGAGATGCAGGAAATCACAGCGGATCAAGGGCATTGGCCTTAAAATGTCTCAGGACAGGTTACTATTGGCCTACCATCAATAGAGATGCCGCTCAATATGTCCAAGAATGTCATCACTGCCAGATCCATGCTAACATATGTCATCGACCAGCAGAAAACATGCACCCAATTCCAGTATGTTGGCCATTCGACCAATGGGGAATGGACATTGTGGGACCATTCCCAGCAGCTAGATCTAAGAAATCCTATGTCCTGGTCGCTGTAGAATACTTCAGCAAATGGATAGAATGCGTCGCCCTCGCGCGAATAACTCAATTCCAAGTTATCAACTTCCTATGGAAATTCATAGTTTGTCGATTCGGCATCCCAAGGATCCTTATCTCCGATAATGGAACTCAATTCGCGGGAAAACAAATAATAGAATGGTGCACAAAACTTGGAATTCAACAAAATTTTACCTCGGTAGGACATCCTAGAGCGAATGGACAAACTGAAGTAGCAAACCGAGAAATAATAAAATCTTTGGAAAAAAGATTAGGAGCTGCCAAAGGAAAATGGCTTGATGAACTCCCAGGAGTACTATGGGCTAATCGAACCACGGTAAGGAGCTCAACCGGGGAAACCCCATTTAGCTTGGTATATGGGTCGGAAGCTGTTATCCCTGTTGAAACCTTAATCCCAACGCCAAGAATAGAAATGTTCGATGATCAAGAAAATGAAAAGGCGAGAGAAAATGACATCGATTTAACAGAAGCTTTAAGAGATAAAGCTGCTGTACGCCTACAAGCCACTAAAGCAAATATGGAGAAAGCATACAATCAAAAAGTACGAGTCCGAACCTTCAAAGAAGGAGACTTGGTCTTGAAAAAGGTAGAAGTATCCAAGCATGTGGGAAAGTTACAACAAAATTGGGATGAACCTTACATCGTCATTGGCGTAGGAAAGAAAGGTTCATACAAAATTGCGCACTTGGATGGAACAGCCTTACCAAGAACCTGGAATGCGCTCAACCTTAGGAAATACTATGGTAAATAAATTTTAGCAGATTATATTGCATTGTTTTATTCTACTTTATCTAGTTTTAATCCTTGTAACAAAGGCCTTAGCCTACAGTTCAATTATTAAAGATTTCTAGCATTTTCTATACATCGATTATTTCGGTTAACACTCCTTGGAATTACAATATCATATTGATGGAAATTAGAACGAAACGAGTCGAGTATACATTGATCCGCTCAATAAACACTCCTCGATTTATATCAACGACAAAAAGGACTTTTTGGTGATAAACCTAAGTCTAAAGCATAATGAGTCGAGTATACATTGATCCGCTCAATAAACACTCCTCATTCCGACCATAAAAACGAGTCGAGTATACATTGATCCGCTCAATAAAAACTCCTCGTCCGTTATTCACGAAGATCAAAAAGGACTTTTTGGTGATAAACCTAAGTCTAAAGCATAATGAGTCGAGTATACATTGATCCGCTCAATAAACACTCCTCATTCCGACCATAAAAACGAGTCGAGTATACATTGATCCGCTCAATAAAAACTCCTCGTCCGTTATTCACGAAGATCGAAAAAGACTTTTGGGTTAAAAACCTAAGTCTAATAAAAAACGAGTCGAGTAAACATTGATCCGCTCAATAAACACTCCTCGATATACTTACGACGATTAAAAGACTTTTTGGGTTAAAAACCTAAGTCTAATAAAAAACGAGTCGAGTAAACATTGATCCGCTCAATAAACACTCCTCGATATACTTACGACGATTAAAAGACTTTTTGGTATTAAAAACCTAAGTCTATTAAAAACGAGTCGAGTATACATTGATCCGCTCAATAAACACTCCTCGATATACTTACGACGATCAAAAAGACTTTTAGGATAAAATCCTAAGTCTAATTACAAACGAGTCGAGTATACATCGATCCGCTCGATAAAAACTCCTCGACATATATTCAACGATCGAAAAAGACTTTTGGGTTAAAAACCTAAGTCTAATAAAAAACGAGTCGAGTAAACATTGATCCGCTCAATAAAAACTCCTCGATATATTTACGACAAAGAGACTTTTGGGGTAAAAACCTAAGTCTAAATTATAACACGTTGAGTAAACATTGATCCGCTCAATAAACACTCCTTGATCTGTTCCTAACGATCTAAAAGATATGTTAATACTCCTGAAGTTTTGAAGATAAACTGAGTATGAAACCGTCTGCTTGGAAAATGCTACTCATAAATAAAAATTATGACAAAATCAACGACAAGGAAGATCCGAGGGATAAAAGTAATATTTTATTCATCAGATCAGTTACATACAAAAATCCTACGTTACAAAGGTCTACATGCTACTTAAAGATCGTTACAATGATTTAGCTAAAATGATCCTATAGGATCGGCTATCTTCACGACAATGTCCACGGAAACACCAATCTCCTCCCTAGTACCTCGACGATTATGATTAACCACCTAAGAAGCATGCTGCTCAGGATGGTCGACTTCTTTGGTTCGATGGCCAGGCTCTGAAGATCAAATGTTCTTCCAGACGAAATGAGCATTACCAGCCAGATAAATGGCAATACTCATTCACCCACAAGAAGATATACTGCTTTTACATTATCTATAAAACATTTTATCCTAAAGCAGCATCTCTTCGGGACCGTCGTGAAACGGTAAGTTTACCAGCCACCCCGGTGGTCTATCACCCCTGAGATAACATCCGAGAGCGGGGATGACTGGCAAGTATGAACCCTCCATGTGCAAACAGGAAACCACGGACCTCTAAGACGATGAAGACCAATGCAGAGATCTCATGGGACCCGTCGATACAAGGTAGGGCTGACATGGGACCCGTCAATACAAGACTGGGAACGATTTCATTATTTTGAATAAACAAATCTTGATAATGCGATTTTTTAAAGACAATGGGATCAGAGGGCAGAATAAAATCTAAGGAATCTGAGATCTCCATTTTTTTTTTTTTTTTTTTTGAGAAATTGCAAATGAAGAATGCAAACCACCCCCTATTTATAGGGGTAGATCTAAGGGATCCAACGGCTGAAAAAGTATTTGATCAACGGACATGGATACGACCCTTTGACTCCCCGTAATAAATGCAAATAAGTTGGAACGACACTATCTAATCGCCTCAACTAGTCGAAAACAAAAGAGGTCGTGGATCAAAACGATCATCGAATAACACAAACAGATCTAAAAAGCTCCGGATCAGACATACCGGCACGATTATAAATGATGGTCGATGGCTTGAGAACCTAGAAACCACAAACGAAGGCATACAAGCTCTAAAATCGCAGCGAAAGGGACAGTTGCTCGATAAAAGGTAAAAGATGAAACCCTCCACCATGCGAGGGCCGTAACTGCCTTATATCTCATACGGGTAACCAGTAACTAAGCCATACAAGAACTCCTTTGGAGTCCAAGATATTTGACATAGAAATCAGGAGAATAGTCCTCCTTATTCGAAACGGCAAAGACGTCACTGCCTAACATACCAAAGAATCGCTTAAGGAGGTCTGAACAGGGTAGATCTGGCTAAAACCCCTACATTTTCCAATTCCTCCCATATCAAGAAAGCGATATAATGGTACACTAGCCAAGGAACATATAGTTCAAAATTAATGCTGGGAAACATGAAGTTTTGAAAGATACTGAAAGAGGAAATTGCTTTTAATCTAATGAAAAGAAAAATGAAGTTCAACAAAAGGGACAATAGACCCCTTATATGAGATTTACATCGCAGAAAGACAAGTCTACAAGGCATGGATCGAACATCGACCAAGATACCAAGAGTTCTTTAACAACTATTATCGATACAAATGATCTATTGCCTACATTTTGACGTAAAACACGTTGGTGGACATAATCCAAGGGATTATATTGGGTTGATCAATAAAAGATTCGATTTGCAAACATTATACAATGAAGTTACTTAAAAAGTGACCAGTGACCAACCAAGATCAAGCTACCTTTTCTATATCCTGAAGTTTTCTCCGCAAAAAGTCAAATTCAGACGAGTATGCTAATCCATACTGATTATCTTATGATGACTATATTTATGCGTAAAGGCAAAATGTACAAATGACAAAGTGTATCGACAGAAGAAAATGGATCAAGGCAAGAATCTGCCTACCAAAAGGTCATGATTTCCAATTTAGAGCTTCTCCCATTACAAAAATTTTTAGCCCGAACAAATGCACAAAAGTCGGGCAACCAAAAAAAAAAAAAAAAAAAAAGACAGTCCAAGGCCTGCCAGGTCGAACAAAGGTCACTGAGAAGAACGGTCAGCAGGTCGACTACCAGAAACAGCCTTCCGAGGAGTCATATTGCCAGCAAACGCCATCAACTCCTCTTGACGCTTTAGATAACCGGCGTCATATCCTTCCTCATAGGCTTGCCGACTAGACTCCTCTGCTGAAGCAGCAGCCTGAACCAAGTTACTTTTCTCTTTCTCCCAGACAGACTTTTCCTCCTGCAATTTTTTCAAATCATCATTGGCAAGCTGCAGTTCGAGAGACTGCCCAGTAACCTTCGCCGACTCCGACTCCAAACGACGTTGATAAGCACCTTTACTTCTCCACAGTTCATCGTTTTGCACACCCAGCTGGAGTGCAAAGTACTTAGCCTGGAAAAAGAAAACAATCCTTATGTAAGAAGGAAGTCAAAAATTAAAACAGATAAAATAATGAAAAGATTCGCCCACCTGTTCACATATCTTCACCAGCGACTGGACAAGGCGTACGCTGGAGGCACCCTCAAGCTTCTTCAGCTCACCAGGCAAAATAGTGCTTAAACCCAGATCCCAAGACAAAGCATCAGGCTCAACTGAGCCAGGCAATTCACTGTTAGAAGGGACACCATCAGAACGTGGAGTCTCTGACAACATAATATCATTAACTTGTTCAAAGATGCATCGATCATCTAATAGACGAGGAGATTCTCTCTCGTCGGGGCTAACGGAGGTCTCCTTGCCCGAAGCAGAAATAACAGTCCGACTACCAGACCTTGACCCAAACTGACCCTCAGAAGGTCCTCCAGATTCAAAAGAAGTAGTCATTACAGTGGTATCATGAAACAAATATTCAGGATAATCTTGGAAAATAGATTGTGTTGTGGAAGGATTGACAAAAAGGTCATCACCAGCTCGCCCTCCGCTGGCGACTGGGGCAGTAGAAGTAGAAAAAGGAAGGGAACTAACAAAATCCCCTCCATACTCGTAAGAAGAAAAACCTGATGAAACAGGTATATTGTAAACCTGCTCCACGTTAGAAGAATCTCCGAAAGCTATTCGACCAGGCGAAGGCCTATTACCTATCTCTGTGGAAGAAGGAAAGTTTGGCTGAACAAGCGACGAACTAACTTCTGGTAAAGGTTGGGAAGGGATAACAGGATTATCGGTGATCGAATTGCTAATCAAGGACGAACGAGGAGGCTCCATCGACGGCCCATCTCTTCGAAGTTTTTTGGATTTATTATCTCTAGCGCCCTCACGAGAAGGTCGCTTCGAAGTATTACCAAAAAGGTTACTCATGATCGGATTATGGAAAAGTACGAATTAATATCGAGAAAGTTTATCGACTGATTGGAAAAGAGAGTATTCTATTAAGAGAGGAGTATAGCAGTAAAAAACAAGTCAAGTTTTTACCTTTCGTATTTATACTACACGAAAAGACGCGACAGACCTAAAGAAAGGGCGCGAAACAGAAAAACTGACCTTGGAGCAAACGCTAGAATTCGAAAAGACACACACATAATGATTACGGCAAATTTAATGACTTGTCCGAATTATTACGCTAGAATGTGAAAAGACACGACTGACAGAATACGAAAAGTTTAGCGTACAAAGAGATGAAAAGGTAAAATTACGATTAGAACCTACGGATAAATAATTACAAAAATTATTTCGAGAAGTCACTATTTTAAGGAGCCTGGTCGCTATCCGAAATTCTCTATTTGCTACCGATGTCCTCGGACATATCAATATCTTCTTCTTCATCTTCGACTTCTGGATCGATCAAAGTATTATCGAGCTCCTTGTTAACATCAGAAGGAGGAATCGGCAATGGATTTCCAAATTCTTCGACAAGGTGAGCCAAAGGAAAACCTTGATATACGACATCTGGAACCTCGGAAGAAGAATAAATTTCACCATAGCGATTCAACCGAATGTGCGCAGCATTAAAATACTCCTTTCGACGGTCGTCGATCATCTCTAAGGTGACCAGTTGATGAATCGCCTTCTTAAAAGTATTTTCAAGAAGAGGACCGACCATCCGATACACCAACGCCGTATGAACAGGAGAATTAAGGAATTCACGAACAACTCTTTCGTCAGGATTCCTACCGTGTCGATCCCTAAGTCCACTAAGTGGAACATCCTTTTCGTACTCCTCTAAAGAAGTTTCAAGGCTTGATACTTGAGATTCAAGCTCACTTATTCGACTCGTGCTCTGTAACTGGAATTCCTCTAACTTTCTAGCCATTTGATTGGCCTGCTCTTGAGCACGAGAAACCTCCATCACCCTGTTTATCATTTCTTGATCTTCAGTCCCGGTAGCACGAGTCTCTACGACGGGAACGGAAGAAGATGTTGAGGGACCAACCTCTGAACCGGAGGATTTATGAAGTAAAGCCTTATACTTCTCTTCCAGGAACTCGCACTGTTGTTTCCAAAGTGCATTTTCATAGGCGTATGAAGCAAGACAAGTTTTAGTCTGAAGAACAAAGAGAGCAAGAAAAAGAGATGGATTAGTAAATTAAGGAAGACCCTTAAAATTACCTGTTAGTATGATCAAAGGAAAAAAGATATCACCTTTTCAGCATAAAGAGAAGCTCGCTGGAATTTCTCCAGAGGATCCTTATGAAGAAGCTTATTCAGATCACGAGTAAAAACACCAGACAAAAGAACACGGGTTGCCTTATCGACCGCGTTCTCACTATCATCATGAATAAGAGAATCCTTCTCGGAATAACCAGCGGCCCTTTTTCCCTCTAAATGATCCTCGATCATTTCGACCAGAGTAGGTTTTGGATGTTTATCTCCGAGTAAAGAAAGGTCATCACCAGAACGTCCATAGTAACTCCTTTTTCTATCAACCGGATTATTGGTAGGATGAGGCATTGACCAGCTGCGACATCCTCGAATACCCAAAGAGGTTCTAAAATGAAGAGGAGGGTAACCAGATCCCGTGCCCTGACGAATAGGGGACTCATGAGAAGAATCTGGAGATTCCTCTGTATTCTCCTCAGATTCATGACCCAACTCCAGCTTCCTTTTTCGTGACGCTCTCTGCTCGATAGGGGCGTTCTCTACGGATTTGGAAGATTTCGACAGCACCATTTTTCCCTTCGAAGAATGTCGAGAGTTTTCTACCATATGGGCTAAAAAAGAAACAAAATAAAAAGTTAGTTTCTCCGTATAAAAGGTATCGCCACAACTCTAAGATGAAATAAAGTACTAACCAAGAGGTTCAGATGATGAACTGATGGGAAAGTTATGAACACTTAACCATGCATTTCGGGGATCTCAGCGATAAACTGTGCATCGTCAGGAACAAGTTCGCCAGTCGGTAAACGACCTCCAGGAATCCAACTGGAACCGTGATCCCATGAAAAAGGCATGGTCGAACCATCCGCCAAACAAAGATTAGACGGAGGACGAACAAAGAAGAAATGAGATTTCCATGAAGGATTACTAGAAACAGGGACGTCAAAGATTGCTCGACTAGGCCGCTGACTAGCGAAGAAATATCCACGATTTGAAGAACTAGAAATATTGAAGCGGAAAAGTTGCGTAAAATTACGAAAAGAAGGTTTAAACCCCTTAGCGATCATAAAAACGGAAAAACTAACCACAAAAGCAACGAAATTCGGAACCAGCTGTGTCAAGCGCACACTGAAAGTTTTCAAAACTTCGAGAAAGAGGGGAGACAAAGGAAGACGCAGTCCGCTATTGAAGTGAGCCGTATAAAAAGCTCGACATCCCTCCGGTGGAGATGTGACCCTATCAGAAGGGGAAGGAAGAATTATCTCGGATCCTTCCGGAAAATATTTGGTATAATTATTCACAACCTCCGGAAATGTTTCCACCGTATAAGCACAAGCTACGTCCTCAATTGGTTCAGAAATCTGAGGAACAGTACCTTTGCCCTTTTTGGCTCGGGCAGCTACATCCGCATCAGAAAGGATTCGTACCTTGAAAGTATCTTCTACAGGGACGACGAAGTCAGATACTGTAATTTGTTCGCCCAAAAGATTAGAGTGCAACTCCTCCTCGTTATCGGGGGCGACAATCTCTCTAAAAGAAGAAGAAGTTCTTCTTACAGAAGCCATATATTCTGGTTCTCGGAAAATGAAGGTCGATAAAAGGAAAAATTTTATGTGATGAACGACTAAGCAGGAAAATGACTACGAGTTATAAGGAAGTATAAAGGAAAAATGGCGAACTCAAAAGTCACCTATTTATAATGAGATGAGAAAAGACGTTTCGAACTCATTGCAACTAATCATATTCCCGCCAAAAACGGTAGGATATGAAAAGCCTCCGGAATAGACGCGTGGCGATTCGTAATCGACAGAGAAAACGACTATCTATGATATGTAGCACTCTTTTCCTTACTTAAGATTTTTTCCCACAGGGTTTTTTCTTAAGAAAGGTTTTTAACGAGGCTCCATTCATAGAAAACAAACAGTCGCAAAGATTTATCTACTTCTACGAGCTTCTATTATCTATACGCTCGAAGAAGTGAGGGAGTACTGAGGGGGGCTATTTCGCACCCCACATACTGTACAATCGACTAAAGAACTTGAGATCGGTTCGACCAAATCAGGCTGTTCAAGATCGTCTCATCGACCCGGCCGAATACAGCTCTCTTCGATCAAAAGACAATACTCCGGACCCAAGAGGGATATTTGGGCCGAGTCCTATTAGGACTATGTTTCCTTGTAACGCTAGGTTTAACATGATATAAATACCTAGTGTATCATTGTATTAGACAACGACGAAATCCCAGAACTCTAAGTGTACATGATTAAACACTGCTTGCAACAGCGCAATTGAATAATATTCTATATTATTCAAGAGCTTTTTACCTTCATATCGGTGTGTTCTTAACTTTGTTTTGTGGTTTTACTTCTTGTTCTTGAATATTGCTTTTCTTTGAAATCGATCCATCCGGAATAAAGTAACAGAGCCCTATAATATATATAAATATCGAAACCCCCCCCCCCGATATCACAAATTCACTGATATTCAATTAACCCGACGAAATCCGGTTAAATCAGCGAGGTTGTTTCTCGCCGCTGCGATCTTTGATCTCGGCCCGCGAGGTACAGCTATTTCGAAGACTCACGGCCACGAGACCTGCTCTGTTTTTCTGAGTAGTTTTGAGGGGCTTTTTGTACATAACCCTTTTTCCCCCAACTTGTAATTCTAAACTCTTTTGGGGACATTTTGGTTTTAGTTACCATAGTTTTTGGGGTAACTCAGGCATTAGAAGATCATTGTTTTGCTAGGTTAAAGGATTAGGAGGTGAAATTCACTAGATAACTTTTACATCTCAAAAACTCATCTTGCCTCCCTTGAAGAAAAGCTATTGCTTGAGAGAAGAGTTGTATTGGATTTTATCACATAAGCTTATTCTTATACTTTATCTTATTTACTTTGTACTTATGACTTTGTTTAAAGTAATGAAAATTACGTTGACTAATATGAGTAGCTAAGCATTTTATTCCTAGGTTTTTATGAAGCTTATGATTGATCTATGATTGAATGATGAGTTACTGGTTGATGCTATGCTTACAAGTGTTTGTTAATCTAGTTTGAGCCTTTGTCAACTTGTGGTTAGGCCAACCATATGATGAAATGGATTGATCTTTAATTGCTAGACATAGTTGATTAGAGATTAAATTATAAAACTAGATTCTGACTTGATTTTAGGATAGGAATATACATAGGTCGTTTAATGTTCTAACAAGGTTTGGAATTAAAGCATCATTTAGGTTTAATCCTTTTAGACATAAATTGGATTAGTCTACTTTGATAGGTTCGTACGCAATTCCGAAGATACGTATGGATAAATTATGAAATTTTGAACAACAAAGGTAAGTATAGTTACCAACTTGTGAATCATTCAACTTGGATCAACATAGGTGACATGGAAATCTAGGAACCTTTATTAATCGAATCAAAGTATTGTAACTTTTACTCACTTCACTTTTTGTTGTTTAAACAAACTACAATCTCACTACTTTCTTTCACCTAAGTTCAAGTAAGGTTCGACATCCCTTATCACTTTATTACTTATAAACGATCGTATACTTGCGCGGTTTACGTACTAGTATTTGGAACGTAACAAGTTTTTGGCTCTGTTGCCGTGGAGTTGTAACGATTATTGCCAATTATATTCTTGCGTATGTTAGCTTGGATTTATTTTTACTTTGTGATCTTTGTCTTCATAGGTAGCTTTCTCTTAGTGCATGCCAAGAGCTTCGACATCACCCCTTGCTCTTGTTGATCCGGAGATCGAGAGGACCTTTAGGAAACGAAGGAAAGCAAAGAAGAACAAGGACAAGGGTAAATCTTTACCCATGGAAAATCAAAGAATCGATCCGACTATGGTGAACCCTATACAAATTGCTCCCGAAGAACCAAATAATAGGAATCGACCTATTAATGAGTATGGTACACCTAAGTTGGATGAGCTCGGTTCTTGCATTGTCAGACCTACAATTACGGCACCTAACTTCGAGCTCAAGCCGGTAATGTTCAATATGCTAAATGCCGCAGGACAATTTGGAGGTCATTCTAGTGAAGACCCTTATGCTCACTTGAGGAAGTTTATGATGATTAGTGATTCATTCATCATTGCGGGTGTAACAAAGGATGCTTTGATGTTGATGCTATTTCCATACTCATTGAGAGACTTTGGAAAAGATTGGTTGGATTCTCTACAACCTAAATCAATAACTTCTTGGGAAGATCTAACGGGGAAGTTCTTGAGGAAGTTTTTCCCTTCCCCGAAGACTACTAAATTGAGGAATGATATTCTAGGCTTCCGGCAATTAGATCAAGAGTCTTTGTATGAAGCTTGGGCGAGATTCAAAGAGTTGTTGAAGAAATGTCAACACCATGGCATAGCCGAGTATATTACAATGCAAACATTCTATAATGGGTTGCATGGACCTACTAGAGCTCTAGTCGATGCAACTGCGGGTGGAGCTATGCTTTCCAAGTCTTACGATGAATTGTGGGAAATTCTTGATACCATGGCTTATAACAATCATTCATGGACGTTCGAGAGAGCAACCTCTGCTAAATCTACTACCAGAAGACTAGAATTGGATGCAATTACGGCATTAAGTTCCCAAATGGCGATTTTGAGCAATAAAGTGGACAAACTTGGACAAAAGCCGGACGTAGTCCAACAAGTACAATCCATGCCACCTAGTTGTGTGACGTGTGGGGGAGCTCATGCTTATGAGATGTGTCCCGAAAATCCCGAGGCGGTGAATTACCTTGGGAACAATTATCGAAACAATCAAGGACACCCTCCCTATCAAAACAACTATGTTCCTCATTGGAAAAAGCATCCAAATTTCTCTTGGAGTAATCCAAACAATTCCCAATAACAACCATATCAAGGAGGTCATCAATCCTCCGCTCCCCCCGGGCTTCAAGATAGACAAAAGCAACCCGTAGAGTCGAAGCATTTGTGGGAAGATGCCTTTGGTGAGTTCATGACACACACCACCAAATATATAGTAAACAATGACTCGAAGATGCAAGATGTCTTCAAACATCAACAAGAACACTCGGTCGCTTTGAGAAACCTTCAAACTCAAATGGGGCAAGTCTCACAAGCTTTAATTGTAAGACCTCAAGGAGCTTTGCCAAGTACAACCGAGTCACCGAATCAAGGCTCGAATGAACATTGCAAAGCTATTTCTTTGAGGAATGGAAAAAAGTATGAAGGTCCGGCTATGCCTAATGAAAATCAAATGGAAGCCGAAGAGACTCACAATGGAAGTAAAGAGTCTTTGGTTGAAGAAGTGGAGTCGGAAAAGGAGGTGCCTAAAGAACCAATTCTTTTGACACCAATTTCGGAATCAAACCAACTCCTCCGTTCCCTCAAAGATTTCAAAAGAAAAAGGATGAGTAGCAATTTGAGAAGTTCTTAAGTATCTTGAAACAATTGCACATAAATATCCCTCTAGTGGAAGCATTTGAGCAAATGCCTAAGTACGTCAAGTTTATGAAAGACGTGCTTTCAAAGAAAAGAAGATTAGGGAAATTTGAAACGGTTGCACTAACCGAGGAATGTAGTGCCATCTTGCAAAATAAGTTGCCCCTAAAGCTCAAAGATCCGGGAAGTTTCACCATCCCGTGTACTATTGGTGATCAATACTTCGGAAGAGCTCTTTGTGATTTGTGAGCTAGTATCAATCTAATGCCCAAATCCATCTTTCAAAAGCTCGGAATCGGAGAAGCACGACTTACTACGGTCTCTTGGCAACTTGCCGACTGTTCCATCACTTATCCGGAGGGTAAAAATCGAGGATGTCTTGGTAAGAGTTGATAAGTTCATATTTCCCGTTGATTTAATTGTTCTTGATTATGAGGCGGATGTCAATGTACCTATCATTCTTAGGAGACCATTCCTAGATACGGGTAAAGCTTTGATTGATGTACAAAAAGGGGAACTCACTATGAGAGTACATGATGAAGAAGTGAAATTCAATGTCTTTAATGCCATGAGATACCAGGACGATGAGGAAGAAATTTCTTCCGTTGGTATGCTTGATTCATTGGTGGCTAGTACATTTGAAGAGAATCACTATAAGAATCTAATCAAATGAGCTATTTTGAACAAACTTGATGAAGGGATTGAGGAAATGGCTCAAGTCATTTCACAATTGGAAGCTAATTTGGTTGGGGAGAACTTTAGAAAAAGATTCGAATCTCTTGACTTGCCGTTGTCAAGCCCCAAGCCATCGAAATTGTCCTTTTTATAATAGAGGCATTCTCTACTACTATACTCAATGGCACAAGCAATAGGAAAATGATATTGTTGCTCAACGATTAAAAGCAAGTAGAAATTACCATGAAGATTACAAATAAGGAAAATACATACCAATCTGTAGCTGCCAGGTTTGACCGCTCTGCCAACATCAATGAAGTCAAATAGAAACTGTAAAACAATAGAGAGAATCGAGACAGCTCACAAATCATTGAATAATTGATTGAATCTTCCCCACCTAAGAAGATTGGGGCAAACTATAGAGGGACTAAACAAACTGTATTTATAATGTTATTTATTTCACCAATCTTGGAATTGAAGCCACTTCCACCGCATTTGAACTATGCTTATTTGGGAGATTCTTCTACTTTGCCGGTTATTATTGCGGCGGACTTAACGGAGACTCAAAGGAAGAAACTAATGAGAGTTCTCAAAAGCTATAAGAAAGACATCGGGGTAGATCATTGCCAACATCAAAGGGATGAGCCCCACTATTTGTATGCATAAGATCAACTTGGAGGACAATTTCAAATAGTTCATTGAACACCAAAGAAGATTGAATCCTATTATGAAAGAGGTGGTCAAGAAAGAGATAATCAAATGGTTAGATTCCGGGATTGTATTTCCTATCTCCGATAGCAAATGGGTGAGTCCGGTTCAATGTGTTCCAAAGAAAAGTGGAATGACGGTGATAACCAATGAAAAGAATGAGTTGTTACCTTCTAGAACGGTCACCGGGTGGAGAGTATGCATGGACTACCGGAAATTGAACCAAAATACGAAGAAATATCACTTCCCATTGCCTTTCATTGATCAAATATTGGATAGACTATGGGGAAGAGCTTTCTATTTCTTTTTGGATGGATATTAGGGTTTTAATCGAATCGTCATCGCCCTCGCGGATCAAGAGAAAAATACTTTCACATGTCCGTATGGGACGTTTGCTTTTAGAAGAATGCCTTTCGGCTTATGTAATGCTCCCGCTGCTTTTCAAAGGTGTATGATGGCTATTTTCACCGATATGATTGAAAAGTTCGTAGAAGTCTTCATGGATGACTTCTCTATCTTTGGGGACTCATTTGGTGAATGCTTAGGTAATCTGGAAAAAGTCCTTCGAAGGTGTGAAGAAACGAACTTGGTATTGAATTGGGAGAAATGCCATTTCATGGTGAAAGAAGGCATTGTCTTGGGTCACAAGATTTTGAGCAAAGGTATAGAGGTTGATAAAGCTAAAATCGAAGCAATAGAGAAGCTACCTCCACCTATATCCGTGAAGGGAATTCGGAGTTTTCATGGACATGCGGGTTTTTATAGGAGATTTATCAAAGACTTCTCTCAAAAGTGTTTGTGCAATCTATTGGAGAAAGACGTTCATTTTATCTTCAAGGACGAATGCTTGCAAGCCTTCATAACTTTGAAGCAAATGTTGATCTCGACACCCATTGTAATAGCGCCGGATTGGAGCTTACCTTTCGAAGTAATGTGCGATGCGAGTGATATAGCGGTTGGGGCTGTTTTGGGACAAAGGGAAAACAAAATTTTCCATTCCATCTACTATGCTAGCAAGACTTTGAACGACGCCCAACTGAACTACACAATTACCAAAAAGGAGCTTTTAACGGTGGTGTTTGCTTTTGATAAATTCCGAGCTTATTTGGTTGGTACTAAGGTGGTAGTCTACACTGGACATTTGGCTATTAAATACTTGATGGTGAAGAAAGATGCAAAACCCTGACTAATTCGTTGGATCTTATTGCTTCAAGAATTTGATTTGGAGATCAAGGATAGGAAAGGGTCTGAAAATTAAGTTGCCGACCACTTATCAAGGCTTGAGAATGCAAAAGCAAAGGAAGATCCCGAACTCATCAACGAAGCTTTTTCGGATGAACAACTCTTTTCCCTCGCACAATCTCCAACTCTATGGTATGCCGACTACGTTAACTATCTGGTATATGGTTTACTACTCCTTGATTTTACTTATCAACAAAAGAAAAGGTTTTTACATTATGTAAAGAGTTTTGTATGGGATGAGCCGTTTCTTTTTACGATTTGTGCAGACAGGGTCATTAGGAGGTGCATTCCCAAGGAGGTAACACATGCAATTCTAAAAGATTGCCATACCGCACCTTTTGGAGAACATTTCAAAGGAGATCGTACGACTGCAAAAGTGTTGCAATCGGGATTCTACTGGCCTAGCCTATTCAAAGATGCGCACATGTTCGTGTCCCAATGCGATCGGTGCCAAAGAGTAGGAAGCATTTCCGAAAGAAATGAGACGCCACTAACGACCATTTTGAAGTGGAGTTATTTGATGTATGGGGAATAGACTTCATGGGACCTTTTGTATCTTCTAAAGGGAACCAATACATTCTAGTGGTCGTTGACTATGTTTCCAAGTGGGTTGAGGCAAATGTGTTTCCAACGGATGATTCGAAAGCAGTCATGAGCTTTATAAAGAAAAATATCTTCAATCATTTTGGCACACCAATAGCGATAATAAGTGACGGCGGTTCCCACTTTTGTAACCGTTGGCTTGATGTTCTTTTGTCAAAATATGGAGTAAAGCATAAGGTGACAACTGCGTATCACCCGCAGGCCAATGGGCAAGCCGAGATATCTAACCATGAAATAAAAAGTATCTTGGAAAAGACGGTGTCTTCTAACCGAAAGGATTGGTCGCTGAGACTTGACGATGCTCTATGGGCTTATCGTACCGCTTACAAGACGCCAATCTGGATGTCTCCATATAAGCTTGTATTCAGAAAATCTTGCCATCTACTGTTGGAATTAGAACACAAGGTTTATTGGGCTGTCAAGAAGCTAAATATGGATGCAAGTCTAGCCGGAGAGAAATGATTGTTACAATTGAATGAACTTGACGAATTTCGGTTGGAATCTTATGAGAATGCCAAGCTCTATAAGGAAAGGATGAAAAAATGGAACGATCGACGTATAGTGGAAAGGAAGTTCGAACCAGGCCAACAAGTGCTACACTTTAATTCGAGGCTTCGACTATTTTCGAAAAACTCAAGTCATGTTGGTCGGGACCATTTCAAGTTGTCGAAGCATTCCCCTATGGAGCCGTGGAGATTTCCGATCCCTCAACCGAAAACAAATTCAAAGTGAATGGACATCGCCTCAAAAACTATTGGGGCGGAGAATTTGAAAGGAACAAGACCTCCGTGGTCTTATAATACCGTATCCAAGTCGAGCTCACGACTATAAACAAGCGCTTCTCGGGAGGCAACCCGATCCTATTGTTTTTTTTTTTTTTTTTTCGTTTGTTGTTTTGTGTTTTGTGTTGTTTTTGTTTTTGTTTTCGCTTGTTGTGTTGTAGGTGAATGAGCGCCATGAAAGATCGAGGATTAACGAGCATAATTCGAGTGAGATCGAGCGAACGAACAATGGATTGCGAACAATGTAAGGTGAGAAGTTGAATTATTTGATCAAGTAGAGGGGCCAAACTTTCTGCTCAACCTCGTGGCCGCGAGGTTGAGTCCCGCGGCCGCGAGACGTGGCTGCTTATAACTTTGTAAAAGTGTCATTCTTTTCTAACACTCTTCAAAATAAAAAACTCCCTCTCACACTCTTCCATCCCTCACGTAAAATCACTCTCAAAAATCCGACTCTCCTTCACTCTCTTCAATCCCTCACTCACATAATCTCTCAATTTCCCACAAATAACTCACCAATTCACTCCAAAAACTTCAATTTCCCCAACACTTAACCAAAAAAACCGAATTCTCCCCAAAAGCTTCAAAAATCGAAATTCTTCGATTTCAACCGAAATTAAGCATCCAAAAGGTAAGTGTGGCTAAACCCTTGGTTGGAATTGCTATAATTGTTGGTATTGCTATTTTTTGGGTGGACGTTCTTGAGAACATTGAAGAAAATTAGTAAGTTGGGGGAAGCACACAAAGTGTTCGACAAATTTCTTGTGAGAAATTTTTTGACAACTTTGCTAGTTTTGGGTTGTGGTGTTGCCGGGGTATTGGTTTGTTGAAGTTGTGTGGTTGTAACACAAGTTTGGGGGAAATTTGTGCATTTTGATATAAAGGGAAGACTACGGTTTAACAATGACGAGAAAATCAAAAGTAGCGAGCTCAAGTGAACCCCCTAAGAGGAAGAGGGAATCGAAGGGAAAGAAAAAGATGGTCGAAGAAGCATATGACACCTATAGGTTCTTGTCTAAAGAAGCCTCAGATGCATTTACGGAAAACAAAAGCCAGTCGTTCGCTTCCGAAAGATTCATGAACTACGAGAAGGAGGCCTTTCCTTATTTACATGACCAGATTGATGCCAGAGGTTGGACTGAGTTCTTGAAACCGCCACCTCATGATACCTAACCCGGCGAGATTGTTAGAGAATTTTACGCTAACGCCGGTTGGAAAAGGGACGATAGTGCCACATATGTGAGGGGTAGTGAGATCAAATTCGATCCGGACACTATTAACGCCTATTACAGGATCGAATGGCCTGCTAGTCAAGAGGATGAGCTTGAAGAACTATTAGACAACATCAATAGAAGTAAAATGGATCAAATGTAAGAGTTCATCACCTTGCCCAAAACCGTCGTTCAGGGTATTCCGAAGGTGGCACATAACCGGTTGACTCATGAGGCGAAAGTCTGGTCCTTGGTCTTGCTTTCTCACTTCCGTCCGGCCAAACACAACACTAATTACGATGAGAATCGCATCCCTCTACTCTATGTACTCACTCGGGGGCTTACATTCAACGTTGGCCCGATAATAAATGAGGTTCTTGAGGAAACCATTTCTAGGAAAAAAGCTAACTTAAGGAGCTTCGTGTTTCCACAACTCATAGACGGTTTGTGTAGAAATGCCGGGGTTGACTTCGGGGAGATTACTGTAAAGACAAAGTTGACTGGCCCGATCAACACGCTAGCTATCTGCAAGACTTTGAAGCTAGACTTCAGGAGTGCTTACACTGATAAAACCTACTCGTTCAGTCAAGCAGATCGAGACGGTCAACCTGATCAAGAAGGTCAACCGGATCAACCAGGTAAGGGCGGTCAGGAGGAGCAGTAGGTTGAAGGGCAGCCAGGCAGTCAAGAACAGAGGGGTATCCGAGAAGAGATTCGTGGTTTGACTCATCTCGTCCAAACCATGAGCGATAGACAAGACATGCTGGTTGGTACGTCTATGCCATGAGTGATAGAAAGGATGCTATGTTCAGGGCAATGCTCGGAGATGACCGATACGATGCTGTTCAGCAGCCCACTCTTCCTAGGCGTATCGATCTACCTCCACAGCAGCCAAGAGGCCAAGAAAACGAGCTACATTTCGATGTTGAAGAAGAACGTGCCCTCAATGCACGAAACCGCTAAAGACTGGAAGCAACCACGGAATACATACATAAAGGGACGTTGGATTTAAGTTTACGCAGTCCCGTCAGTTTTTAATTAAGCTTGCAATGTTTTAACTATATTCCTGTCTTGTATTGGTTTTGTTTTTAACTCCTGAGAGATCTTGGCATGTGAACTTGTTTAAAATTGCATTGTTTACTCGTTGAATTTAATTAGAGCCATGTTCGCTCATTTATTGCTTTGTTTTGTTTTGTTTTGCTTGAGTTTTTGTTTTGTTCTTGTTTTTGTCGTGTCGTACCTATTTCCATCATTCTTAATTCACACACTTGGGACATTGTGCATTTTAAGTTTGGGGGAGTAAGGTCTCACTTGTTGCATGCTAGGTCGACCCGCCAAAATTTTTCAAATTTCTTTTATTCTTTCAACATGCTCTACAAAGTTTGAACACATTGGCTATAGCTATGATTATATTTAAAGTGGATAATGAACTTTAGCGATAATAGGATCTAGGACTTCTTTTGCGTAACTTAGAATCCCTCCAATCTTTAGCTTGGAATCTAAATGTGAAAAGAGCATAAATGACCTAAATTTGGGGGAGTAAACCCTTTTCAAGAATGAAATACCTTTGAACATCTATCTCTTAAAAGAAACGAGTAGAGAAGTTGCTAAAATGTATGCACTTCTATGAGAGAAAGGAAAGGCTAAGCCTTCAAATGATGAAATTATTGGATTATTTTTGTAATTACTCTATTTCGTTGTAATAGTGCAAGTTTTGTAACGAAAACTTCAAATGAAATGCACAAAGGAAAGGAATGGTGCTAGTAGCCCTAAAAGTTAAATGTTTAGAAGCATAAACAATCTTCATCATTATTGCTAGTTTGTTATTGTAACATCATTGTAAAGCACAAGTGCTATGTTATCATTGTAAATCAAAAGAAAAAGTAAAGTACGGTGAGAAAGAGCTAGGGACTAAAATCATCAATACTTCAAGAAAATGGACAACACTCTTAAATTACCTATAACTTAGCTTCGTGAAGTGATTTGAACATTAAGTTTGTAATCTACGGCTAGGAGAGATTATTTGTCAAACATTAGAAGTCCATGCGAATAGAAACGATGATTTTGACCTATCGGGAAGTATTCACCTAAGATAAAAATCTAGCTGAAGCCATCACACACACACGTGGAGCTTGTTTTAAGAATAATTCGAAAATGTTAAGCTTTGGTGTTTTGATCTCAAGCATGCTTGTTTTGGTCTTGTTTTGTTTACTTTGCTCGAGGACGAGCAAGTGTTTAAGTTTGGGGGTGTTGATAACGCCGTGAAAACGTCGTTATTACCTATCTCTTTAAGCCCAAAACATCTTGTTTTGATTCGAGTTTCTGTGTGTCTTCGCGTGTTTTCGTGTCTTTTGTGCTCTGGGTCCCTTTGTTCGACCTTTGTTCGTTTTTTGTGTTTTGTTCGTGTTTTAATTGAGTTTATCGGTGGTTTGCAGGATTCGACGCAATGAAGCGATTTCGGAACATTTCTTGCATGAATTGCAAGTCACCTTCAACCGAGGGGGGGCCTAACGCAAAAGAAAGAACCAGAATCGAGAATTTAGGCCTCAGCCTCATCTCGCCGCTGCGAGGTTGTTTCTCGTCGCCGCAAGCTGGTGGCAGAAAGTTTACCAAACATTCTGCCTCAACCTCCCGGCCGCGAGCTTTGATCTCGCGGCCGCAAGGTACAACTATTTTGAAGACTCGCGGCCGCGAGGTTTGGTTCCGCGGCCGCGAGACCTGCTCTGTTTTTTTACGTAATTTTAAGGGGCTTTATGTACATAACCCTTTTCCCCTAACTTGTAATTCTAAACTCTTTTGGGTACTTTTTGGTCTTAGTTACCATAGTTTGGGGTAACTTAGGCATTAGAAGATGATTGTTTTGCTAGGTTAAAGGGTTAGGAGGTGAAATTCACTAGACAACTTTTACATCTCATAAACTCATCTTGCCTCCCTTGAAGAAAAGCTCTTGCTTTCAAGAAGAAAATTGAAGGATACAATAGGCTTGAGAGAAGAGTTGTATTGGATTTCATCACATAAGCTTATTCTTAACATCTATCTTGTTTACTTTGTACTTATGACTTTGTGTAAAGTAATGAAAATTATGTTGACTAATATGAGTAGCTAAGCATTTTATTCCTAGGTTTTTATGAAGCTTATGATTGATCTATGATTGAATGATGAGTTAATGGTTGATGCTATGCTTACAAGTGTTTGTTAATCTAGTTTGAGATTTTGTCAACTTGTGGTTAGGCCAACCATATGATGAAATGGATGATTACATAGTTGATTACAGATTAGATTATGAAACTAGATCGTGACTTGATTTTAGGATAGAAATATACCTAGGTCATTTCATGTTCTAACAAGATTTGGAGTTAAAGCATCATTTAGGTTTAATCCTTTTAGACATAAATTGGATTAGTCTACATTGATAGGTTCGTATGCAATTCGGAAGATACGTATGGATAAATTATGAAATCTTGAACAACAAACATAAGTATAGTTATCAAATTGTGAATCATTCAACTTGGATCAACATAGGTGACATGAAAATCTAAGAACCTTTATTAATCGAATCAAAGTATTGTAACTTTTACTCACTTTAATTTTAGTTGTTTAAACAAACTACAATCTCACTACTATCTTTCACCTAAGTTCAAGTAAGGTAATAGAATAGACCTTGGTAATTATTCGTTTGATTCATCTTGGGTTCGACACCCCTTATCACTTTATTACTTGTAAACGATCGTATACTTGCGCGGTTTACGTACTAGTATTTGGAATGTAACAGTTGACATTCCATTCGCCTACAAGGTCATTATAGGATGCCCTACATTATATCAACTGGGAGCGGTAATGTTGATACGCCACTCAAAGATTAACTTCATGACCAAGAGAATGATGGGTTAGCTACAATGCGATCCTAAAGTGGCGAGGATATGCTATGTGCACTCAGTTGAACTCGGAGGTACCAGCATACCAGAAAAGGAATGCGGGAACTTCAAAGAGAAAAATCTTGAGGCAGCAGGACTTGAAAAACCTTCATTTGGATCTCGCATTTCATTTTAACTCTTTGTTTCTAGGTGTGGAAGTTAGTTTGTGACAGGAAATTTACTTTCAATGAAGATACCTTATTTTCCACAAAGATTAAGTTCACCCCAAAAGAAAATGGTGTGGTCCACATAAAGTACTTCCCGAGATAGCCTACATAAGGCATGTCGCTTACACAAAAAAAAAAAAAAATGGAGTAGTCCTCATAAAACACTCCATGAGATAGCCTACTTAAGGCATCTCACTTACACGAAGAAAATGGAGTAGTCCAAATAAGGTCCTCCACGAGATAGCCCACTTAAGGCATCTCGCTTAAACGAGGAAAATTGAGTAGTCCACACAGGGCACTCCATGAGACAACCCAATTAAGGCGTCTCTCTTACACGAAGAAAATGAAGTAGTCCACACAAGGCACTCCACGAGATAACCCACTTAACGCATCTCGCTTACAAGGAGAAAGGGAATAGATCACATAAGGCACTCCACGAGATAACCAACTCAAGACGATAAAATGTGGAGCAGCCCACGTAAAGCATTCCATGAGGTATCATATTTAAGATATCTCATCCTTGAAAAGGTTAACGAGTGATCCCTATGAGACACCCACTTACCTTGAAATTAGCCCACTTAAGGCAGTTAGATCAACAACAACAGACTCGCATATTATATGACCACAATTCAACGAACCCCAGTTCTAGTTTGCGAATTTGAGGGGGTGGGGTAGTGATATAGGAATCAGATA
Organism: Penstemon barbatus; assembly: GCA_003313485.2. Classification (NCBI taxonomy): domain Eukaryota; kingdom Viridiplantae; phylum Streptophyta; class Magnoliopsida; order Lamiales; family Plantaginaceae; genus Penstemon; species Penstemon barbatus. The sequence continues at coordinate 73,329,522 of CM064883.1, forward strand.
CATGTATCCAACAACCCTCAAGGCTAAGATAAATCAAAAGGGCTTTGATGTAGGTACGGTCTAACATCTTGAGCCCACAAGAGGATTGCTCAGACCCAACCTCAAATCCATATTCCACCCGACAATGATGTCACTTCTTTTTTCCAATTGTCAATCCATCATTCCATATGCGAGAATGGCTACACTGCGAGGGCGACACTGTACAGGTTCACTACAAATTGCGGAAGATCTCTATGATAATCATAATCCATATCACTAGGAGAATAATGAAAATGTTCATGGTAACAACCTATGATTCATGCAGATAATGCCTTTTAGGAATTTTCGTTCCTTATTTCTCAAGTATATTTACCTCCAAGGTACCATACTTAGAACATAATACTCGTTTTAAATATCTCAATATTTCTGCTCCATTATCCAATGATTGACTTAGGCATCGGAAAAGATTCCATTGAAATAACCCTGACGTGTTTTTCACTTATTTTGTAAGAACTTGACGAACATGTATCCATGAAAAAGAAGAAAAATCGGTTGGATCTTCGGAGATTTGATCCTAAGAAAAAAATGCATTAGTTGATACTCTAAAAACCTCTCAGAGATCCCATGTAATCCTAGGATCTCAACGGATTTTTGGAAGTCATAAAAGTACTTTTAATCTTCAGTTAGTGAAAATGGTGTCGAGATATAAAGAAAAATCTTAAAATTTTCACAAACAAAACCAAAATTTTTAATTATTGTAATTAAATTAGATTAACAATCAGAAATGAGTTGTTGCATATATTGATTGTCTCTTTCAGTGGGATCAAGGTCTGTAAAATGAACAACTACTACACTGAGGGTTGTTCTGACTAAGCTCCTACGATATAATTTTGACATTGTCATATAATTTTAGAGAAAAATTGGGATAAAATGAAAATTTATTAAAAATCATACATTTTTAATCTTTGTTTCTGATTTTGAGTGCACCACAAGTACATTCGACGTTTCAAACTAAATTATTGACGGAAGGTTTGGGAGAAGAGGGAAGAAACAACTTCTAAAGGAACGAAGTGCACTCATTTATGTATCAACTACAAATTTATTCCATCCAACTTTACATAATCTCCAATTTCAACATTTTTTTCATACTAGTTGAAATCACATTAGAGCAATATGACCATCTTTATGTGTTAAATGTCGTATGTCTTGGATCCATCTCCTCAAATTTTCTAATGAAGTTTTTGGTTGATACATCAAAACCATATGACCAACATCATGCACCTTAATATAGATAAAAGGCCCCTAGCCTTTCTGCAATCCGCCTTCCACACCGTGTATCGAGAATGGAGTTAGTGGAACTTCTACATATACCTTTGTTCCGAACATTTCATAGAATGACCCCATCTCAAATTCCCTAAAAATATCGAAAAAATATTAATACTTATCATTCCAAAATTTATATAATTGAAGAAGATACATAGAATCACACGGATATTCAAGCCTTAAATCGGACTGCTCCCATTCGAGTTACGATCATGCACATAAAATATAGTATATTTTTTGTAGCTCAATACAATAACACTCCTTATGCTATGCCAATCTATCAAAAGACCTTTATATTATTTTTATTAGCAAAAGAATTCATCTGAAATTCAAAAGACCTTTATATTTTTTATGTGAACGGTGCGGTTATTGCCAATTTTAAAAATTAACAAGGAGGATAATTGATAATTTTTAGATGAAGATGAAATTTCTTCATTCTTTGATGGAGGTATAATTGGTTTTTAAAGCTTAGGAAGGGGTTCTTTAATTACTAAAAAATAACCAGAAAGGGTTTTTTTGATAATAAAAATATATATATTCAAGCAAAGACCTTTAAAACTCAATTTTCATGGCCATTATTGAGGTTGAACTCTCGAATCATGTTTTCTATATCATAATTTTGCCCAGGTGTCGTAGAATTTCCAGAGCCATTGTTGTTACTATTTAAACCTTGGAACATGTTCTGAACATTTCCCTGATTTAGCGTCATAGAATTTCCATCTCCATTGTAGTTGTTGGTGAACATCCCCCTGAAACATGTTCTCTAAATTGTCTTGCATTAGCGGCACCATGTAATTTCCATGTTGAAGAACATATGGATCCGCATTGTCAATGTTGGGATTGTCTGGGATAGTTATATTAGATGAGCTGCTACAACTCGTAGGAGTAATAGTGAAAGTAGAAATTGTTCCCACTTGGGATCAGATATAGGATCCATTAGATTGGTTCCACTAGGACCTTGTGATATGTCAATGAGATTATTGGTCCCACTCGGCCCTGAAATGTCCATTAAATTTGGCCCATTTAAGTTACCAATCATGTTGTCAAACAGAAAAGACGTATCGAGTCACTCAAAATTATGGACCCTTCTTGATTTCCCAATTTAATTGGCTTGGGCATTTCATAGTTATGACTGTTTAAACCAAAATAATTGGTTCCAGTTTGGTTTGACCTTGGGAAATTGGTATCATCAATCTGCAGCAGTATTCATTTGATCAGGATCATATAGGTTCTGGTATATATTTGGAATCGAATACGTGTTCGTATTAAGATTCACCATACTTGAACGATGTTTTTCTTGTAGATCATCCATAACTACATTTAAATTACCATAGTTCTTTACAAAATCAGATACGTTGTTTTTGCTTAGCTCATGTATGTCAGGGAAGCACCAATTCCCTTGTATTCGAGTTTCAACGATATCTAGGTAGATAGCTTTAGCTTTTTTCTTCTCAAGTTCCAGCTTGTTTTCCATTTGAACTAGTTTTTGGTTTATTTGAGTAGTATTATTGTTTCTTTGATTAAGAAGGCCGAGGTCTTAATTGGTTTTGACTTTGATTTTGATTTCGGCCATGGTATTTGTTAGAAATGGTTTCTATATCAGGGTGGCAAATAAATGTGCTTTGCCACCTGGGGAAAAGAAAATAACAAGAAGTTGAGCACCATTGAGTGTGGCTAGTTCACTAGATTTTTTTAAATAAACCACCGTGCCTTTTAGAGAACGTGAAGGTTATTCTCGTTTTCAACTTTTTGTATGATTATTTTTTTCCGATCTTTCCCTTTTCTAGCAAATTTATTTTGGAGAGGATTCCATTCCAGTGGGTCTTTTTGATCTGCATTCATTGTAAAATAAGGAAGATGGGAGGAGGAGATTAAAAAAGAAGAAGAGATTTGTTATTGATAGTTTAGGCATGTAGCAAGTGCGGTATTTATAGGTGCAAATGCATTTCATAGGTGAATAGTTAAACAAAGTTGGGGAAATTTCATTAAGTGCGTCAGGTAATTGAGGAAAATTCACAACATTATTGTTTTATTAATACAATTGTTCATTTTATCACCTACAGAATAATGTGAATAAATGTAGCATTTAATTCTATCTTTGTAATGAAGAAATGAGCATCATACATTTTTTACTAAATAAGGATCGGGATGCAATATTTTCTTAGTTCTGCATGAAAGTTGTGGTGTATGATTCTCTTAATTTACATAGATATCATTGTGAATTATATGGTAATTCACATCAAGTTAAAAAGTTGTTTTTTGTGATACTGCAAATGGATAAAATTTTGTATAGGATTCTCAATTAATACGAGGACCAATAAATAACTTACTAATTAAGACTTTTTTTCCCAAGAATGAGCAACCGGTCCATGTAAACCGCAATATAATACACACACACACACACACACACACACTCACAAACACATGATTATACTGAATTTCGTTAGAGTTCAGTAATATCAATAAGTTGTAAAATAGGACCAGCTCCTTATTCAATTTGTTATCGGGCTTAGTTAATTTACTCCGGATGGAATTACACAAGAAGAAAAATAATAGCAACGGAAGAAATAAGTAAGTCAAAAGACGAAATATGTAGATCAAAATCTATATTATTGATTGAAAGTATAAGGCGATTACAATATACTTATAGTGTAATAGCGTATAAGATGCTTAGCGCTGCCCTAATACAATGTTGGCGATGCTCTTATATAGAGCCTATAATCCTAGCTTTATAAGGTCACCCAATCAGATTAGGATCTTGAGCAATCTCCTATATGCATTCGGCTTTTTAATCTGTGTCGACAATATACGTTTTCCCTGGTCGAGATGACCTACATTGTGATCGGATCTGTTTGATAGGTCGGAAAACCTAGTCTTACCCGAGCTGGCGGTTATTCTTATAGTGTAAAATAGCCCCCATCAGGACTCCCTCACTTATTCGAGCGAAATCGTAGCTGAAGCTTATAGAAGTATGTACTTATTGCATGCCGTTCATGAATTATGCCTCATTAAAAACCTTAATCGGAAAAATCCCGTGGGATAAAAACCGAATAAGTAAAAGAGTGCATCCCTTCACGAACTATTATAAGGTTGCATCTTTTGAGAGCCGATCATGAGACGAGCAGGGTCCATTCAGTCATTTATTTATGGTCGAAAACTGAAACGTCGCGAAGGGCTAAACATGTCTTTTCCACCTTGTATATATATATATATATATATATATATATATATATATATATGTATATCGTTTTTTATCTTCATAATTACTTTTACTTTCCGCCTTCAACTTTGTCGTGGTAAATAATTCAGGTTGATAGCACCCATAATCCATTTATTTATCGAATTATTATTCTAATTTATGAGATGGCCTCTTCTTCCAAAAATCCCAACTCTTCTTCTCCAGAGCGTGAGGACGTGGTCCCTACTATCGTTCTCGATGGCTCCCAGGGCCGAGCCTTCGAGCACAATGAGCAGTTGGACGAGAATACTACCAAAATAAAAAAGGATACTCTCATGGTGAAGGTTACCACGGAGGCAGAGGTTGCTGCTAAGGCTGCTACTAAAACCAAAGACACGAATCCTCAAGTTTCCGAGCCAATTGAACTTTTAGCTTGTAGATATAAGGGGAGTGACCTGCCAGACCTGCAGAGGGATTATAATCGATTTTTTCTCTCGGGATATGAAATATTTCTTCCTTCTTCCGAGAAGAGAATCAATACCCCTTCTGAGAATTGCCGTGCCTTCTATACTTCCCATATTCAGCATGGGCTTAGACTTCCACTACATCCCCTTTTCCAAGAAATCCTCGCCACCTTCTTCATATCATTGAATCAACTAGTTCCAAATGTTATTGCCTTCGCTGTTTCTTTTGCCGTTCTTACGGTTGCCAAAGGTTTGAAGCCAACCTTTCGTAACTTTTACCAATACTTTTGCTTCAATATTTCCACTTCTTCCAATCACGGATACTTCTTTGTCAGCCTGAAACCTGGTCGCGCTATTTTAGATTCTCCGATTTCTAGTAATAGTACCTACTGGAAATCTAGTTACTTCTTCGTTCGTCCCCCTACCCATCAAACACTTGCAGACGGATCGACCATACCCTTCGAGCGCCCAAGGAATCATAGTTCAGCTTGGACCTTTGATGGTCGAAAAATAAAAGGCGATTTGATTCTTGATGACCCTTGCCTTATTAATATGATAAAAGAGCTGAGGTCAGATAAGTATCACTGCGCTTGTCTTGTGGGGAGGCTTTTATTCGGAAGGCTGGTTTATGTTCTATGGAATTTCCTATTCCTGCTAATAATCGCCCTTTAGGTAAAATTCATTCTTATCCCAGATATTTTCTATATCGTCTTTCCCATATCTAGTAATTATTTATTTCTTCTTCCAGCTTCTTTGGTGGAGGGTTCCAGACATTCAAAGGTCGAAAATGTGGTTCTTTCTATATCCATGAAGACTCCCGCTAATCAACCCATAGAGCAGAGAAATTCCAGAAAACGAAGAAGAGACCAAAGCTACGATTCAGAGGATTTTAGGGAGGAAACTCCAGATATTCCCGAGCCTATTGGGACTATCCCTCCCGAGTCTTCCACTGCAAATCCTGGAGCATCATCGTCGGTCGGAACAGGCTTAGGGTACCCCCCCTTTGAACCTTTGGAGTGCTTATGGTATCCTAGGTTGCAAGTCATGGCCTGAGTGTAATTACACCGGCCCTCCTATGAAAAGGAAAAAAGAATTCTACGATCGTCATGGCCAGTATTTCACCCATGATGACGATTTGGATCATAAGACTTCTTTGGTAGATGATAGAAAATCATCTAGAGGGAAAACGGGCAGCCGAATATGCTGATTGAGTTACGCTGGTATCAGATGATAAAGAAAATGCATATGACAAGGCTGTTCGACTTCTTTTATCGACCTCTTTTGCCAGGGATACGTATCATTTCCTCGATAATGATCCTCTGACCAAGTTCACCTAGGTTGCCAATGCGCATGTTAAGGTAAAAACGATATCATATCATTCTTTATTCATATACACTGATATTTTTATCATTCTAAGCATGTGCTTTCTTTATTTAGGTTGGTAATTACTTGGTGTCATCCATGTATGAGGCGGCATTGCTAAGGCAACAATGTCAATTCCTTGAAGAGAACAATAAAGTCTATCTTCAGAGGATAACTTAATTGGAAGAAAGGTTGTATGCGGTTGGCTCAGGTGCATCTTCTTCCACTCTGGCTGGACCCAGTGATAACCTCAATATGGAGACTGACAACTCCCATATTATCAACACCATGTTGGAGGCCTCTAAGGACCAAGAGCGGGTCAACCAATTGACCAAGGAATTGGAGGACCAACAACTTAAACATGCTACCAGAATAAGCAAGCTTGAGTCCCAGATTACATCCCTCCGAACTCAGCTCAGTGAGAAGAAAGATGATGATTCTCTGAATAATTTAATCGATGGGGCTGGTATGGATCCCAAGGAGAGGATTATCAAAGAATTTCTCGTATCCCCTGTTCATACTGCTATGGTCCACCAGATGATCAGACCTCTATTCGAGAACACATTTAAAAATGCAATCCATCAGTTAGTGGCACTTGATATGATAGAGGACAAAAGGGAGAAATACTTCTGAGCAATAGACGTCAGCAAAGATGGGAACTCTCAGAAGTATTCTGACAAAAACGTCTTATCCACTAAGTACGAAGGGCTTCCTCTAGCACATATCGTGGAGGAGTTCGGGATTCCATTACATGTGCCTCCTCCAGATCAAGATCATTCCGAGGATGATTGGGAAGGACAATCAGATGGGGACCAGACGACTCCATCTCAAGGTGAGGAGGAGGAGACGGATCAAGAATAACTCGCTTCTAAGGAGACTTCTCATTGAGAAGAGTAGTTTAGGACGAGATATATAATCTTTGATCAACTTTTGTACAATGGAGATCTTATTTATTTACTATCTTTTTTCCATTGCCTGTTCTTATCCTGTTTCAATTATGATTAAGACATAGGTCCTTATTGTCATAATATAGATTTATGTTTCCTTTGTCGATCCCTATTTTGTCGAACTGATATATTGACCTTAATAGTCTCATCATTTTTGAAAACTATTTTCGCGCCTTCCTGAGGGGTCGTCCCGTCTTTTCCTTTACTATAAATACTCAGTAAAAACTTCTCACTTTTTACCATGCGTCCCCACTTGATAAAGAATATTCTCTCGATCTAGTCGGAATAGCTCTTCATTTTTCCAATTTCTAAAATATTTTCTCGAGAATGAGTTTTTCATTATTTTCTAATACTTCTAAGCATTCTTCTCGGGATCCCCCTAAGAAGGGAAACCCGAGTAAAAAAAATCTCGGACAGAGAATGCACCTTATGAATCTTCCCGTCCTAAGAGTACTCGAGCTGGTGTTAGGTTGAACGTGATGGAATAGTGCCCTGCAAGCCAATATATTTAGCTTGTAGTGAAACTATCATTATCTTTCTTTAGTATAAATGACTTAATACGCACGTTTATTTATATGTGTATAAGGATAAACAATGGCCAACTTCATCTCTCGCGAATACATTTAGGCGATTGGATGAAATCCTTAGATTACATTTGACTATGGGACGATTCACTTCAGTACTGAGTGCAATCATGAAACAGTCTCAAAGGTCGTAATCTTAGAACTGTTCCAAGTCATAGATTCCGAACGAGACGGGGTATCGTAGGAATCGCCAAGACTTGTACAAGTATGCATGATTCACATGGAGTGAATTTGTAGCGTTTCATGAGCAAGGCATTTGAGGCCAGTGAATATGAGTAGGTGGTTCAATGGAGGATTGAACGCATCGAACGACCCGAACAGAGAAACCCATTGTGGAAGCGCATGTCGCATATCGGTGATGGGATGTTTCTCAAGGATTATAATAGTGTACGATTTAGTCCTTTGACTTAAGGTGCTAGGGCGAATTCGGTGCATGAAAGTGCGTACTTAGATCTAGGTATAGGCCACGTAGCTTGGTCATAACATGCCTAGGTTGGGTGCGTATGGACATGTACGCGGGTGGTTAGTACCGATATGGAATCTATTGACTCGCTGTAATGGGTGAGAGAATTTCCTATACGATTCTTAGATAATATATCCGAGGAATCCACGGCCGTGGTCGGTGACGGATTTGGAAAGGGGTTTCCAAATTTAGAAGGTCACAAAGGAATATTATCCTGAATTAGAACGTATAGTTATCGAGACAAATTTAGAGGTGCCGATCAATTCACACACCCTAAGTCTTGATCGGGAATATTAGTCGATAGAAGGACCGTATGTACATGGCAATTATATGAGACGAGGTTCACAAATATCAATTCACCTGAAGTTGGGCTTCATGGGCTTGTGGCTAGACATCGACCATGAAGTGTGGGTACTCCTGAATTAATAGAGGATTTAATTCTAGGAGTGGTCAATTAAAGGTTGTTTAATTGACCGGAACTATTTATTGTTCATAAATTAAATCACGAAGGATTCGTGGGCCTGCTGCCAATTGATGGTGAACCCAGAGGGTCACACACAATACAATTGGACGGTGACTGTTATAAAAGGACATGAAAGGAATTAATTGATTTAAAGGTAATTAAATCAATTAAATGAATTAAAGGTATTTAATTCAAGTGGGAGATTAATTAATTGGCTAACTTAATTAATAATTGAGTTGCTAATTAATTATGTAAAATAAATAATGATTTATCAAGATTGGGCATTTAATTAAAGTAGTTAATTAAATGAAGGATTGCAAGACATGGGCTTTTATTAATTAAAGCCCATAAGGAGTCTTGCAAACCTAGGTCAGAAGGAGTTTATAAATAGAGCACAACTAGAGCTCAAATGGGAACACCCTAAGAAAACCCTAGCCTCCTTTTGCCCTAGTAGCCGCCGCCCCCCTTAGCTAGAAACCCTAGCCGCCGCCGCCACCTTAAGCCGCCGCCACCTGCTGCCGTGGGCTGCCTTGGTGCCGCCGCCGCCATCTCCCTGTTCCGTTGTGTTAGATCTTGATCTGTCAAGAGATTCAACACAATCCTGCAATAACAAATCTCCTGAATCCAGTTCTGAGCCTAAGATCTTGAGGTGTTGCCAGAATCCAATTGGTGTGGACTATCCCTGGAGGTGAGACACTTGGATCACTCCTGTGAACCAGATCCAGATTCAGAAACGAAGTCGGAGGTTTCCACCACCTTGCCTGTGGTGAGGTATATCGCAAAAACCCCCTTGTTAATTCATTGTGTGTGTTTTTGTTTCATGTTTTTGTATACATAATATGGAGACTTATTTTATGGGACCATTGGATGACTCGAAAAATTTTAAATTCCGCACTTTGTTGTATGACAAATCGAGCCATATCCCAACAGTGGTATCAGAGCCAACTCCATTATTATTATACAAAAGCCTGAACATAATTGTGTTCACCGTATATGTTTAATTATATGTATGAGAACGCATGATAATTATGTTCTATAAGTTGATTCTTGCTTGTTATGACTATATCTATCATTGGGTAAAAATGCTTTTCAAGATCTGTGGCGTTTTTATAGTTTTTTGAAACTTCAGGACTTTTTGGGGCAAAAATCGCATATTAGGGTTTTTGGTGCTGAAAATTCGAAATTTTTGAAATCTGGAAATTCTGGTCGCACGGTTTTTGGGGTCGTTTTGCAATTTCTGAAAACTTAGGGGCTGTTTTGCAATTACCGAAACTTGAGGGGTCAACTTGAAAAATCAAAAATTTTCAAAATTCAAAATTTTATTTGCTGGTCTGCTGCCCGAAACTGCCCAGGGGTGTTTTTGTAACTTTTTAAAAGTTTTGGGGTCAAAGTGCAATTTTCGAAAGTTGAGGGGCGAAAATGCAATTTTCAAAAGTTGAAAAACAAAATCTGAAATTGAGCAGAAAATTAGTTTTTATTTACCCGGATATTTATTTTGTCATAATTAGTAGTGACTAAAAAGCAAGAATCATAGGAAGTTAGTTTTAAAAGGATGTTTTAAAATTAAGGTAGAAGAAAGTAAAAGATGTTTACATGTTTCTTGCTCTACGTGAACTGTTTACGTGGTTTTCGATCGAGACGAGCCTTGACCCTAGGGTAGATGTGATTGGTTTAATTTATTGCTTGTTTTTCATTGGGCCTGCGAGCCTATTATTGTTTTTGGGCCACTTTGAGCCTTTGTAATAGAATAGGGCTTTACTGCTTTCCTAGTTTAGGATAGAGGCCCATTTACAAGCAAGGTGGGTGCCCAAGAAGATAAGAAGGCCATGAATGCATGGTACATTGTGTAATAGCATAGGGCCCGTTTGAGAAACCTTTAGATTGACCAATTGGGCCAACATCATTGGCTCGATGATGGCCTGCGTAGGAGGCTCCCGATCGAAAACATATTGTGGTAGTATGCATGCTAGGCTTGTATGGCTTTTATTTATTTGTCGATTTATATTTAGCTTGTATGAGATGCGCGCTAGAATATAGATCGTAATAAAAGATAAAACATAAATTAAGCGGTGAGATCTCGAGGAGAGTTAATATAACTTTCACACCAGTAAACCCGCTCTTGAATTAAATATTAAGTCATATTGGATTAAAATAAAATGAAGTATTTATATAAATCAAAGCCTTCCATCAATAGGGACTAGCGTATGTTATCTATTTATCGATAGAGGTGATCCAGAGTCTGGCACCCGAGTCGAAGAAAGGGACAATACGTGAAATTCCTTGACTCCTGTTTTTAACTAAACATGACAAGGGTGAGGATTGGTCGGGATGTGAGGATCGACCGATAACTAGTTACGGAGAACTCACGACCGGGCTCGTTGCTCATCATGATTGATGGGTTAGACTTAACGATTAGTAACACTTATGATGTAGCAGTGCTAGATAAGTGCGAAAACCGAGGCAAAATAGCTTCAAGGTTGTGGAGTAACACAATTGGCAATAAGTATGCCTACCTGGGGAATTGGTTGTATGGCCACGAGTCGTGGGTGCAATTAATTGCCGCTGGGACGTCAAGACCTACTAGGAAATAGAATTTCCCGAACAATTGAAGGGGTAATTGTTTCGATAAAATAGTGGGAGAACTTCTACGATAGAAAGTCCAACCTTCGTAGATTATAAGTATTAATCATTAACTAGTCCACTGAATGTTTGTCTTCTCTTTAAATTAGATACTGAGATATCAGTAATTATCCATTTTACTATTTATCCTCAACTAATAAAATAGCTGGATTAAAATATCGACTAGGCAAGAAACTTGAGAATTGTCTTGAATTCCAAGAGTGGATGATGTTCTTAAAAGACAATCCTATGCCTTATGCGCTTATGAGATAAGTCAAAATATAAGAAACGAATCACCTGTAGAATATGGGAATATTAATGATCGTTTCTCATATATAGATGAATCTCAAAAGTGAAACGAATCACCTATAGAGTATGGGAATCTTAAATGATCGTTTCCTCAAATAAGCATCAAGATTGAACGAGCTATGGAAGCAACATGAGGAGCATGTTTCAAGCTTCCACCTCAAAAGGCCCGTTTTGAGGACCAATCTTCTGAAACTTCCTCCTAAATTCTCCTCCCGCTCATTCAAATGACTCTTGAAATAAACCGACCTTATTTGATAAGTTGATCACATTTCATGAATCAACCAAAGTACTGGTTAAAGGCAAATAGGATAAACCTGTCATGATCGTTTACACTTCATGGACTGCAAAGTCATAGAAGAGTAAAATGAAGAAGAATTTATTCTCTTCTAATTCGACCATAAAGGTAGTCGAAAGAACGCAAGTAGCCTATAAGTCGAATTATCCCAATGCATCTAAGAAAGGCACTGATGTGTTTAATTGATTAGATGATCTAATTAATTAAGCAACGTTTCAATTAACGGGTTAATTGAAAAGGAAAAAGGAATCAATTAAGGAAGTTAATTGAAAGGATGTAAATTAATTGAATTAAACCATTAGCTCAATTTTATTTGAATTAATGTGTGAAATTCAAATTAATACAAAGATAATTATCCATAACTTTGGTATGCTAGACTTGGACACATCTCCAAGAGTAGGATTCAAAAGTTGGTTTCACCTAAGCTTCTTGAAAAATAGAACTTGGATGAACTTCCAACCTGCGAATCATGTCTCAAAGGAGAGATGACCAGATCTCCCGTCACAGGGAATCAAGAGCGAACCAAATAAAATCTAGATTGAATCCATGAGTATGGATCACTAAAGGTTACTGTGAGAGGGGATTACTCATACTTCGTACCTTTTTACTAAAGACCCTGGTCGTTAGTAAGAAATGAATCTAGTGAGATGCAAATCTGAAAAACCAAGAAAGGTATTTCAATGCAAAGTAGAGAATCAACAAAGATAAAGTATTACGACCATTCGATCTAATCGAGATAGCAAATACTTGTCAAGGATTCCTCAATTATCTTGATGAGAATGAGATTCTCATACAACAAACTCCTCCTAAGATGCCTCAACTTATTGAAGTGTCTAAAGAGATGTAATCTAACATTGTTAGGCATTGTTCGATCCATATTGAGTTTTGTAAAAGCTTCCTTATGCATTCTAGGGGTTAGTGCTCCTGACTGCATCGAAGATACTGAGCAAAGTACCTTCAAAGTTTGTGCCTACAAAGCTTTACCAAGAAAGGTATGGCAAAATACCTCTGTGCTCTTACCTCTGAGCATGGAGATCTATTGCCAATGGTAGAAACGAGAAAGGAGATAAATTGGCTAGCAGATCCAATTTGTATATAATTGTGGGGTATCCAACGAAATCCATTGGATACCTGTTCCACGACAATGAGAAACAATCGTTTCTCCTAGATACCAGTTCCTTTGTTGATGAATCTCTCGTCAAAGGAAATGGAAACGTCATGGAACTTGATGAAGTCCAAGATTTGGACCCATCCCCGCAAACAGTGGGAGTTAATCCAGAATTTACTAAATCTACTTGTACACCTACTCTTCGAAGGTCTGATCGAATTCGTAAGGAGCCAGAGCGATTTGGTTTCATTCACGAATACGAGAGAATGTGGAAAGTGATCCAAAGACCTATCAAGAAGCGATGTCAGACATAGACTTGGGTACATGGCTCGAAGCCATGTAAACCAAAATGGATCCCATCCATTCCAACAAGGTATAACCTTGATTGATCCACCCGAGGGATTTATCCCTATAAGTAAATTGTAAGTGGATCTTCAAACTTGGAATGAATGGAGAGGTGTTGACCTCTAAGAATCGACTAACGGAAAAGGGGCTATTCACAATGTTCTGGAACAGACTTTGTTGAAAGCTTTTCTCCATTAGCGATATCTGAATCCATTTAGATTTACATTTGTTCTGATGAGATAGTCAAGACAATTGACTTCATCAAAACGAGTATGAACAATGAGTGTACAAAAGGATTAGTGGGAGCACGATGAAGCTCATATTTTATATGTCGATAATGTTCTGGTTATCAGGGATGATATCGGAATATTATCACAGACGAAAGCATGATTGTCCATGCGATTCTCCATGAAAGATTTAGGAGAAGCATCTTGCGTATTGGGATACGTATCTATAGAATAGATCAGAAAAAGATGCTGACACTCTCTAAATCTAAGTACATAGTATCAATACTGGAAATATTCAGTATGAAGAATCCAAGAAAGGATTGCTTCCAGTGAGACCCGTATGCCTTGATCCAAAATTGATGTGCCCTTCATCAAATGAAAACAAAGGAGGATGTCTCAAATACCTTATGTTTCAAACAAAAGGTTGCATGTGGCATGCTTTACAATGTACTAGACCAGACGTAGAACATGCTCAAGTGTCGCGAGCAGTTGCTAGTCAAACTCCAGTGAAGAAGTACTGGACCACCGTAAAAGATATCCTTAAGCTCTTGACAAAGACTAAGGATTTGTTCTGGGTCTACGGTGGTAGTGGAGAATTAAAATTCGAAGGATTCACTGATTCGAATTTTCAGTCTGATGTGGATGAATTAGATATATCCATTCTTGGATACATATCCTGCCTCAATGGGGTAACGGTAAATTTGAAAATGTTCCAAGCAAATCACCGTAACCATTCAAACCACTGAAGCAAGTGATGGAATAGTGCCCTGCAAGCTAATATATTTAACTTGTAGTGAAACTATCATTATCTTTCTTTAGTATAAATGACTTAATACGCACGTTTATTTATATGTGTATAAGGACAAACAATGGCCAACTTCATCTCTCGCGAATACATTTAAGCGATTGTATGAAATCCTTAGATTACATTTGACTATGGGACGATTCACTTCAGTACTGAGTGCAATCATGAAACAGTCTCAAAGGTCGTAATCTTAAAACTGTTCCAAGTCATAGATTCCGAAACGAGACGGGGTATCATAGGAATCGCAAAGACTTGTACGAGTATGCATGATTCACATGGAGTGAATTTGTAACGTTTCATGAGCAAGGCATTTGAGGCCAGTGGATACGAGTAGGTGGTTCAATGGAGGATTGAACGCATCGAACGACCCGAACAGAGAAACCCATTGTGGAAGCGCATGTCGCATATCGGTGATGGGATGTTTCTCAAGGATTATAATAGTGTACGATTTAGTCCTTTGACTTGAGGTGCTAGGGCGAATTCGGTGCATGAAAGTGCGTACTTAGATCTAGGTATAGGCCACTTAGCTTGGTAATAACATGCCTAGGTTGGGTGCGTATGGACATGTACGCGGGTGGTTAGTACCGATATGGAATCTATTGACTCACTGTAATGGGTGAGAGAATTTCCTATACAATTCTTAGATAATATATCCGAGGAATCCACGGCCGTGGTCGGTGACGGATTTGGAAAGGGGTTTCCTAATTTAGAAGGTCACAAAGGAATATTATCCTGAATTAGAAAGTATAGTTATCGAGACAAATTTAGAGGTGCCGATCAATTCACACACCCTAAGTCTTGATCGGGAATATTAGTCGATAGAAGGACCGTATGTACATGGCAATTATATGAGACGAGGTTCACAAATATCAATTCACCTGAAGTTGGGCTTCATGGGCTT
This sequence comes from Penstemon barbatus, assembly GCA_003313485.2. Taxonomy (NCBI): domain Eukaryota; kingdom Viridiplantae; phylum Streptophyta; class Magnoliopsida; order Lamiales; family Plantaginaceae; genus Penstemon; species Penstemon barbatus. The sequence continues at coordinate 73,344,894 of CM064883.1, forward strand.
GTGGCTAGACATCGACCATGAAGTGTGGGTACTCCTGAATTAATAGAGGATTTAATTCTAGGAGTGGTCAATTAAAGGTTGTTTAATTGACCGGAACTATTTATTGTTCATAAATTAAATCACGAAGGATTCGTGGGCCTGCTGCCAATTGATGGTGAACCCAGAGGGTCACACACAATACAATTGGACGGTGACTGTTATAAAAGGACGTGAAAGGAATTAATTGATTTAAAGGTAATTAAATCAATTAAATGAATTAAAGGTATTTAATTCAAGTGGGAGATTAATTAATTGGCTAACTCAATTAATAATTGAGTTGCTAATTAATTATGTAAAAGAAATAATGATTTATCAAGATTGGGCATTTAATTAAAGTAGTTAATTAAATGAAGGATTGCAAGACATGGGCTTTTATTAATTAAAGCCCATAAGGAGTCTTGCAAACCTAGGTCAGAAGGAGTTTATAAATAGAGCACAACTAGAGCTCAAATGGGTAACAACTTGAAAGAAAACCCTAGCCTCCTTTTGCCCTAGTAGCCGCCGCCCCCCCCTTAGCTAGAAACCCTAGCCGCCGCCACCTTAAGCCGCCGCCACCTGCTGCCATGGGCTGCCTTGGTGCCGCCGCCGCCATCTCCCTATTCCGTTGTGTTAGATCTTGATCTGTCAAGAGATTCAACACAATCCTGCAATAACAAATATCCTGAATCCAGTTCTGAGCCTAAGATCTTGAGGTGTTGCCAGAATCCAATTGGTGTGGACTATCCCTGGAGGTGAGACACTTGGATCACTCCTGTGAACCAGATCCAGATTCAGAAACGAAGTCGGAGGTTTCCACCACCTTGCCTGTGGTGAGGTATATCGCAAAAACCCCCTTGTTAATTCATTGTGTGTGTTTTTGTTTCATGTTTTTGTATACATAATATGGAGACTTATTTTATGGGACCATTGGATGACTCGAAAAATTTTAAATTCCGCACTTTGTTGTATGACAAATCGAGCCATATCCCAACAGCAAGATATATTGCAGCATTAAATGTAGCATTAAATGCGGCTTAAGAAAGTGTTTAGATATAAAACTTCATCCTATGGTTGGATGTAGTGCCTAGCATTGCGAAGCTCATGGTTATCTTCTATGATAACATTGGAGCTATTGTCAAAGCAAAGTATTCGAGATCTTACCAGAAATCTAAACATAATTGAAAGAAAAGTACCATTTGATTAGAGAAATCATTGGTAGAGTTAACGCGCGTAATGGATCGCGTCTACTCGGAAGACAACTTAGCGGATCCACTAAAAGAGACTATATCATGAAATGAGTTCGAAGAACATCTTTAGAAAGATGGATCCTAGAAACGTTTATGATTTTCTTTAGGGCAAGTGGGAGATTGATGGAATAGTGCCCTGCAAGCCAATATATTTAGCTTGTAGTGAAACTATCATTATCTTTCTTTAGTATAAATGACTTAATACGCACGTTTATTTATATGTGTATAAGGATAAACAATGGCCAACTTCATCTCTCGCGAATACATTTAAGCGATTGGATGAAATCCTTAGATTACATTTGACTATGGGACGATTCACTTCAGTACTGAGTGCAATCATGAAACAGTATCAAAGGTCGTAATCTTAAAACTGTTCCAAGTCATAGATTCCGAAACGAGACGGGGTATCGTAGGAATCGCAAAGACTTGTACGAGTATGCATGATTCACATGGAGTGAATTTGTAGCGTTTCATGAGCAAGGCATTTGAGGCCAGTGCATACGAGTAGGTGGTTCAATGGAGGATTGAATGCATCGAACGACCCGAACAGAGAAACCCATTGTGGAAGCGCATGTCGCATATCGGTGATGGGATGTTTCTCAAGGATTATAATAGTGTACGATTTAGTCCTTTGACTTGAGGTGCTAGGGCGAATTCGGTGCATGAAAGTGCGTACTTAGATCTAGGTATAGGCCACTTAGCTTGGTCATGACATGCCTAGGTTGGGTGCGTATGGACATGTACGCGGGTGGTTAGTACCGATATGGAATCTATTGACTCACTGTAATGGGTGAGAGAATTTCCTATACGATTCTTAGATAATATATCCGAGGAATCCACGGCCGTGGTCGGTGACGGATTTGGAAAGGGGTTTCCAAATTTAGAAGGTCACAAAGGAATATTATCCTGAATTAGAAAGTATAGTTATCGAGACAAATTTAGAGGTGCCGATCAATTCACACACCCTAAGTCTTGATCGGGAATATTAGTCGATAGAAGGACCGTATGTACGTGGCAATTATATGAGACGAGGTTCACAAATATCAATTCACCTAAAGTTGGGCTTCATGGGCTTGTGGCTAGACATCGACCATGAAGTGTGGGTACTCCTGAATTAATAGAGGATTTAATTCTAGGAGTGGTCAATTAAAGGTTGTTTAATTGACCGGAACTATTTATTGTTCATAAATTAAATCACGAAGGATTCGTGGGCCTGCTGCCAATTGATGGTGAACCCAGAGGGTCACACACAATACAATTGGACGGTGACTGTTATAAAAGGACGTGAAAGGAATTAATTGATTTAAAGGTAATTAAATCAATTAAATGAATTAAAGGTATTTAATTCAAGTGGGAGATTAATTAATTGGCTAACTTAATTAATAATTGAGTTGCTAATTAATTATGTAACAAAAATAATGATTTATCAAGATTGGGCATTTAATTAAAGTAGTTAATTAAATGAAGGATTGCAAGACATGGGCTTTTATTAATTAAAGCCCATAAGGAGTCTTGCAAACCTAGATCATAAGGAGTTTATAAATAGAGCACAACTAGAGCTCAAATGGGTAACAACCTGAAAGAAAACCCTAGCCTCCTTTTGCCCTAGTAGTCGCCGCCCCCCTTAGCTAGAAACCCTAGCCGCCGCCACCTTAAGCCGCCGCAACCTGCTGCCATGGGCTGGATTGATGCCGCCGCCGCCATCTCCCTGTTCCGTTGTGTTAGATCTTGATCTGTCAAGAGATTCAACACAATCCTGCAATAACAAATCTCATGAATCCAGTTCTGAGCCTAAGATCTTGAGGTGTTGCCAGAATCCAATTGGTGTGGACTATCCCTGGAGGTGAGACACTTGGATCACTCCTGTGAACCAGATCCAGATTCAGAAACGAAGTCGGAGGTTTCCACCACCTTGCCTGTGGTGAGGTATATCGCAAAAACCCCCTTGTTAATTCATTGTGTGTGTTTTTGTTTCATGTTTTTGTATACATAATATGGAGACTTATTCTATGGGACCATTGGATGACTCGAAAAATTTTAAATTCCGCACTTTGTTGTATGACAAATCGAGCCATATCCCAACAGCAAGATATATTGCAGCATTAAATGTAGCATTAAATGCGGCTTAAGAAAGTGTTTAGATATAAAACTTCATCTTATGGTTGGATGTAGTGCCTAGCATTGCGAAGCTCATGGTTATCTTCTATGATAACATTGGAGCTATTGTCAAAGCAAAGTATTCGAGATCTTACCAGAAATCTAAACATAATTGAAAGAAAAGTACCATTTGATTAGAGAAATCATTGGTAGAGTTAACGCACGTAATGGATCGCGTCTACTCGGAAGACAACTTAGCGGATCCACTAAAAGAGACTATATCATGAAATGAGTTCGAAGAACATCTTTAGAAAGATGGATCCTAGAAACGTTTATGATTGGCTTTAGGGCAAGTGGGAGATTGATGGAATAGTGCCCTGCAAGCCAATATATTTAGCTTGTAGTGAAACTATCATTATCTTTCTTTAGTATAAATGACTTAATACGCACGTTTATTTATATGTGTATAAGGATAAACAATGGCCAACTTCATCTCTCGCGAATACATTTAAGCGATTGGATGAAATCCTTAGATTACATTTGACTATGGGACGATTCACTTCAGTACTGAGTGCAATCATGAAACAGTATCAAAGGTCGTAATCTTAAAACTGTTCCAAGTCATAGATTCCGAAACGAGACGGGGTATCGTAGGAATCGCAAAGACTTGTACGAGTATGCATGATTCACATGGAGTGAATTTGTAGCGTTTCATGAGCAAGGCATTTGAGGCCAGTGCATACGAGTAGGTGGTTCAATGGAGGATTGAACGCATCGAACGACCCGAACAGAGAAACCCATTGTGGAAGCGCATGTCGCATATCGGTGATGGGATGTTTCTCAAGGATTATAATAGTGTACGATTTAGTCCTTTGACTTGAGGTGCTAGGGCGAATTCGGTGCATGAAAGTGCGTACTTAGATCTAGGTATAGGCCACTTAGCTTGGTCATGACATGCCTAGGTTGGGTGCGTATGGACATGTACGCGGGTGGTTAGTACCGATATGGAATCTATTGACTCACTGTAATGGGTGAGAGAATTTCCTATACGATTCTTAGATAATATATCCGAGGAATCCACGGCCGTGGTCGGTGACGGATTTGGAAAGGGGTTTCCAAATTTAGAAGGTCACAAAGGAATATTATCCTGAATTAGAATGTATAGTTATCGAGACAAATTTAGAGGTGCCGATCAATTCACACACCCTAAGTCTTGATCGGGAATATTAGTCGATAGAAGGACCGTATGTACGTGGCAATTATATGAGACGAGGTTCACAAATATCAATTCACCTGAAGTTGGGCTTCATGGGCTTGTGGCTAGACATCGACCATGAAGTGTGGGTACTCCTGAATTAATAGAGGATTTAATTCTAGGAGTGGTCAATTAAAGGTTGTTTAATTGACCGGAACTATTTATTGTTCATAAATTAAATCACGAAGGATTCGTGGGCCTGCTGCCAATTGATGGTGAACCCAGAGGGTCACACACAATACAATTGGACGGTGACTGTTATAAAAGGACGTGAAAGGAATTAATTGATTTAAAGGTAATTAAATCAATTAAATGAATTAAAGGTATTTAATTCAAGTGGGAGATTAATTAATTGGCTAACTTAATTAATAATTGAGTTGCTAATTAATTATGTAAAAGAAATAATGATTTATCAAGATTGGGCATTTAATTAAAGTAGTTAATTAAATGAAGGATCACAAGACATGGGCTTTTATTAATTAAAGCCCATAAGGAGTCTTGCAAACCTAGATCATAAGGAGTTTATAAATAGAGCACAACTAGAGCTCAAATGGGTAACAACCTGAAAGAAAACCCTAGCCTCCTTTTGCCCTAGTAGCCGCCGCCCCCCTTAGCTAGAAACCCTAGCCGCCGCCGCCACCTTAAGCCGCCGCAACCTGCTGCCATGGGCTGGCTTGATGCCGCCGCCGCCATCTCCCTGTTCCGTTGTGTTAGATCTTTATCTGTCAAGAGATTCAACACAATCCTGCAATAACAAATCTCCTGAATCCAGTTCTGAGCCTAAGATCTTGAGGTGTTGCCAGAATCCAATTGGTGTGGACTATCCCTGGAGGTGAGACACTTGGATCACTCCTGTGAACCAGATCCAGATTCAGAAACGAAGTCGGAGGTTTCCACCACCTTGCCTGTGGTGAGGTATATCGCAAAAACCCCCTTGTTAATTCATTGTGTGTGTTTTTGTTTCATGTTTTTGTATACATAATATGGAGACTTATTTTATGGGACCATTGGATGACTCGAAAAATTTTAAATTCCGCACTTTGTTGTATGAGAAATTGAGCCATATCCCAACAGCAAGATATATTGCAGCATTAAATGTAGCATTAAATGCGGCTTAAGAAAGTGTTTAGATATAAAACTTCATCCTATGGTTGGATGTAGTGCCTAGCATTGCGAAGCTCATGGTTATCTTCTATGATAACATTGGAGCTATTGTCAAAGCAAAGTATTCGAGATCTTACCAGAAATCTAAACATAATTGAAAGAAAAGTACCATTTGATTAGAGAAATCATTGGTAGAGTTAACGCGCGTAATGGATCGCGTCTACTCGGAAGACAACTTAGCGGATCCACTAAAAGAGACTATATCATGAAATGAGTTCGAAGAACATCTTTAGAAAGATGGATCCTAGAAACGTTTATGATTTTCTTTAGGGCAAGTGGGAGATTGATGGAATAGTGCCCTGCAAGCCAATATATTTAGCTTGTAGTGAAACTATCATTATCTTTCTTTAGTATAAATGACTTAATACGCACGTTTATTTATATGTGTATAAGGATAAACAATGGCCAACTTCATCTCTCGCGAATACATTTAAGCGATTGGATGAAATCCTTAGATTACATTTGACTATGGGACGATTCACTTCAGTACTGAGTGCAATCATGAAACAGTATCAAAGGTCGTAATCTTAAAACTGTTCCAAGTCATAGATTCAGAAACGAGACCGGGTATCGTAGGAATCGCAAAGACTTGTACGAGTATGCATGATTCACATGGAGTGAATTTGTAGCGTTTCATGAGCAAGGCATTTGAGGCCAGTGCATACGAGTAGGTGGTTCAATGGAGGATTGAACGCATCGAACGACCCGAACAGAGAAACCCATTGTGGAAGCGCATGTCGCATATCGGTGATGGGATGTTTCTCAAGGATTATAATATTGTACGATTTAGTCCTTTGACTTGAGGTGCTAGGGCGAATTCAGTGCATGAAAGTGCGTACTTAGATCTAGGTATAGGCCACTTAGCTTGGTCATGACATGCCTAGGTTGGGTGTGTATGGACATGTACGCGGGTGGTTAGTACCGATATGGAATCTATTGACTCACTGTAATGGGTGAGAGAATTTCCTATACGATTCTTAGATAATATATCCGAGGAATCCACGGCCGTGGTCGGTGACGGATTTGGAAAGGGGTTTCCAAATTTAGAAGGTCACAAAGGAATATTATCCTGAATTAGAAAGTATAGTTATCGAGACAAATTTAGAGGTGCCGATCAATTCACACACCCTATGTCTTGATCGGGAATATTAGTCGATAGAAGGACCGTATGTACATGGCAATTATATGAGACGAGGTTCACAAATATCAATTCACCTGAAGTTGGGCTTCATGGGCTTGTGGCTAGACATCGACCATGAAGTGTGGGTACTCCTGAATTAATAGAGGATTTAATTCTAGGAGTGGTCAATTAAAGGTTGTTTAATTGACCGGAACTATTTATTGTTCATAAATTAAATCACGAAGGATTCGTGGGTCTGCTGCCAATTGATGGTGAACCCAGAGGGTCACACACAATACAATTGGACGGTGACTGTTATAAAAGGACGTGAAAGGAATTAATTGATTTAAAGGTAATTAAATCAATTAAATGAATTAAAGGTATTTAATTCAAGTGGGAGATTAATTAATTGGCTAACTTAATTAATAATTGAGTTGCTAATTAATAATGTAAAAGAAATAATGATTTATCAAGATTGGGCATTTAATTAAAGTAGTTAATTAAATGAAGGATTGCAAGACATGGGCTTTTATTAATTAAAGCCCATAAGGAGTCTTGCAAACCAAGGTCAGAAGGAGTTTATAAATAGAGCACAACTAGAGCTCAAATGGGTAACAACCTGAAAGAAAACCCTAGCCTCCTTTTGCCCTAGTAGCCGCCGCCCCCCTTAGCTAGAAACCTAGCCGCCGCCGCCACCTGCTGCCATGGGCTGCCTTGGTGCCGCCGCCGCCATCTCCCTGTTCCGTTGTGTTAGATCTTGATCTGTCAAGAGATTCAACACAATCCTGCAATAACAAATCTCCTGAATCCAGTTCTGAGCCTAAGATCTTGAGGTGTTGCCAGAATCCAATTGGTGTGGACTATCCCTGGAGGTGAGACACTTGGATCACTCCTGTGAACCAGATCCAGATTCAGAAACGAAGTCGGAGGTTTCCACCACCTTGCCTGTGGTGAGGTATATCGCAAAAACCCCCTTGTTAATTCATTGTGTGTGTTTTTGTTTCATGTTTTTGTATACATAATATGGAGACTTATTTTATGGGACCATTGGATGACTCGAAAAATTTTAAATTCCGCACTTTGTTGTATGACAATCGAACCATATCCCAACAGCAAGATATATTGCAGCATTAAATGTAGCATTAAATGCGGCTTAAGAAAGTGTTTAGATATAAAACTTCATCTTATGGTTGGATGTAGTGCCTAGCATTGCGAAGCTCATGGTTATCTTCTATGATAACATTGGAGCTATTGTCAAAGCAAAGTATTCGAGATCTTACCAGAAATCTAAACATAATTGAAAGAAAAGTACCATTTGATTAGAGAAATCATTGGTAGAGTTAACGCGCGTAATGGATCGCGTCTACTCGGAAGACAACTTAGCGGATCCACTAAAAGAGACTATATCATGAAATGAGTTCGAAGAACATCTTTAGAAAGATGGATCCTAAAAACGTTTATGATTGGCTTTAGAGCAAGTGGGAGATTGATGGAATAGTGCCCTGCAAGCCAATAGTGAAACTATCATTATCTTTCTTTAGTATAAATGACTTAATACGCACGTTTATTTATATGTGTATAAGGATAAACAATGGCCAACTTCATCTCTCGCGAATACATTTAAGCGATTGGATGAAATCCTTAGATTACATTTGACTATGGGACGATTCACTTCTGTACTGAGTGTAATCATGAAACAGTCTCAAAGGTTGTAATCTTAAAACTGTTCCAAGTCATAGATTCCGAACGAGACGGGGTATCGTAGGAATCACCAAGACTTGTACAAGTATGCATGATTCACATGGAGTGAATTTGCAGCGTTTCATGAGCAAGGCATTTGAGGCCAGTGCATATGAGTAGGTGGTTCAATGGAGGATTGAACGCATCGAACGACCCGAACAGAGAAACCCATTGTGGAAGCGCATGTCGCATATCGGTGATGGGATGTTTCTCAAGGATTATAATAGTGTACGATTTAGTCCTTTGACTTGAGGTGCTAGGGCGAATTCGGTGCATGAAAGTGCGTACTTAGATCTAGGTATAGGCCACGTAGCTTGGTCATAACATGCCTAGGTTGGGTGCGTATGGACATGTACGCGGGTGGTTAGTACCGATATGGAATCTATTGACTCACTGTAATGGGTGAGAGAATTTCCTATACGATTCTTAGATAATATATCCGAGGAATCCACGGCCGTGGTCGCTGACGGATTTGGAAAGGGGTTTCCAAATTTAGAAGGTCACAAAGGAATATTATCCTGAATTAGAAAGTATAGTTATCGAGACAAATTTAGAGGTGCCGATCAATTCACACACCCTAAGTCTTGATCGGGAATATTAGTCGATAGAAGGACCGTATGTACATGGCAATTATATGAGACGAGGTTCACAAATATCAATTCACCTGAAGTTGGGCTTCATGGGCTTGTGGCTAGACATCGACCATGAAGTGTGGGTACTCCTGAATTAATAGAGGATTTAATTCTAGGAGTGGTCAATTAAAGGTTGTTTAATTGACCGGAACTATTTATTGTTCATAAATTAAATCACGAAGGATTCGTGGGCCTGCTGCCAATTGACGGTGAACCCAGAGGGTCACACATAATACAATTGGACGGTGACTGTTATAAAAGGACATGAAAGGAATTAATTGATTTAAAGGTAATTAAATCAATTAAATGAATTAAAGGTATTTAATTCAAGTGGGAGATTAATTAATTGGCTAACTTAATTAATAATTGAGTTGCTAATTAATTATGTAAAATAAATAATGATTTATCAAGATTGGGCATTTAATTAAAGTAGTTAATTAAATGAAGGATTGCAAGACATGGGCTTTTATTAATTAAAGCCCATAAGGAGTCTTGCAAACCTAGGTCAGAATGAGTTTATAAATAGAGCACAACTAGAGCTCAAATGGGAACACCCTAAGAAAACCCTAGCCTCCTTTTGCCCTAGTAGCCGCCGCCCCCCTTAACTAGAAACCCTAGCCGCCGCCGCCACCTTAAGCCGCCGCCACCTGCTGCCGTGGGCTGCCTTGGTGCCGCCGCTGCCATCTCCCTGTTCCGTTGTGTTAGATCTTGATCTGTCAAGAGATTCAACACAATCCTGCAATAACAAATCTCCTGAATCCAGTTCTGAGCCTAAGATCTTGAGGTGTTGCCAGAATCCAATTGGTGTGGACTATCCCTCGAGGTGAGACACTTGGATCACTCCTGTGAACCAGATCCAGATTCAGAAACGAAGTCGGAGGTTTCCACCACCTTGCCTGTGGTGAGGTATATCGCAAAAACCCCCTTGTTAATTCATTGTGTGTGTTTTTGTTTCATGTTTTTGTATACATAATATGGAGACTTATTTTATGGGACCATTGGATGACTCGAAAAATTTTAAATTCTGCACTTTGTTGTATGACAAATCGAGCCATATCCCAATAGAACGTAGACAGGGTTCATATTTCTTCTACCCGTTCTCCCAATTCCTCGACTACCCATCCACATTCTTCGACCATTCCTCCGAGATCACAACTCCCCCACAACAGACTAACATCACTGCTTCCATCTCTAGGGATCAATCCGCAAAGGTCGAGATTCCTTGAGTAATCCTCCGCTCGATCGTCGACCTCATGAATATATTCGAATAGAAACTTCAGTAGGTGGTACAGTCTTCAGCTCTTCCGAGGAGGGTGGCCAGTGAGAAGAGATAGGTTAAGAAGCTGAGCTCGAGGATACCTCCGCTTCCAGGAACCAGGATCAGGTTAACAAGACTTTTGGCCCTTTCTCGGGAGGTATACTTGGTGGATTAGCGATGCAAGATTTTCCGGAGTATTTGTTCAATGATCCTATGTCCTCTGCACTGCTCACGGCTACTGTGGAAGTTGGTCCCTCTTCACAAAGTCAAGCGGAGCTTCGGGGTGATACCCACGTTGCATATTCTGCCTCGGGGATTATACGAAAAGATGTGGCAAAGGGATCCATTATACCAAAACCAGTTTCTGCGGAAAGCTGGTCAGTTCATTTAAAGGGGCAACACGTCCCGACCATGTATCTCCTTCGATCAAGGAGGATACTTTGTAAGGGTTAGGTAAAGTGTTGTTTGAGATTTTCTACAGCGGGGTGCCCTCGACGTCCCTGTTGAATAGGAGTGTCCTCTCTGGCCGAGGCGGATACTTTGTAATCAAGGGGCCTACTTCGAGAAATACCCGTAACAACTCGGAAAATGACCAGCAACCTTCACACTGCAGTCGGAAACCAACTTTAGGCTTTGTAATATCTGTAGACATATATGTGATTAGGAGGTTGTATCATTGTGTAATATTGTCCTTGTAAATGCAACTTTTGCATATGATGAATAAAATTTTCTTGATATAATTCAATCGTTTACTTGAATTTCCTTATTTACTGTCTTTCATCAAATCTTACCTTTAGATCGGAGAATAACTTGAATGTGATCCTTTGAAGTGGAACAGTATAAATTGGTGATCTCCGATGTGCCCTAGCTGTTCGATTTATCAGTGAATACCTATTTAAGGAGCAATCATGGTCGCTGAAGATTCCTCTTCATGGACTCATTTTGTATAAGTAAATTTCTCTTATGGTAAAGAACATGTATTAGGATGGGTGTAATTGGAAAAAAGTAACTTGTCATCGTATTTCGAGACCGTTAATTTGTTAGGTATGATCTTTTTGTATATTAAGTAGTGACGACTTCTTATTCACGCCCGGGAATCAACTGCTATTTTTTTTATTCCGACTTAAATAATCGAGATGAGAAGAAAATCGGATTCTATTTCGACTATAATTAATAATTTCAGATCAGGAGTTCATGAACTTCTTCCGAGCCTGCTAGTCTTCTTGTATTAGCCGGAATCGAGGCTCGTCTTCGACCTTTTTATTGTAGCATTTTGCATGTATTACTCGAAATGTAACAGTTGGAATTTCGACCCATATATGAATGTAACAACTTTTTAGACAAATAAATCTTTTTATATTGGCTTCCATGCATTTTCAAGTTATTAAGATCCCAAAAGTGCAACGTTGCATAACCATAGATAGTTTATAAAATTTACTTGCAAGTAATCTGACTAGGATGTTTCTCTATCGAGATGTATTCGTCGACCTATTGCATAGTCAGTTCCGCGCCCTTACTATAAATGCGAGTAGCTGAAAAGTCAGACGCGTTTTACCGAAGTTTATTCTTTACCGTAGATCATTATTGATACAGTTCGTAGGATCACATTTAGCCCTCTTATAAAAGGGGAACAACTCAGTTACCATATTTCTTCCCTACCCAAAATGGAATATGTACTTTTATCTAGATTAAGTCGGCCTCCTGATCCGACAATATTTAAAAGAGCAAACAACTTTGATCATGTTTGGCATGGTTCTCTTGCCCTGTGCTGATGATTCCGAATAGTGGCCTACCTAGTGTTGGGATTTTATGGGTATAATTTGTCAACTACAACAGTGCGGAATTTAAAATTTTTATCATACACCAAATCCCAGGGTTTCTTATTAGCACATATGAATAAAGGTTGAATTTAATTAAAGCATGCATATACTTGAATTAAATAAAAGTAGGTAAAAACAATTTTACCTCACCACAGGCAAGGTGGTGGTAATTCTCCGGTCTTCAATTGTTCACTAGAGCACCCCAAGTGTTGTGCCTCTAGAGATAGTCCACACCAGTTGAATTTGAGTGACTTCGCAAAATCCCCAGGCTCAGAACTAGGATTAAGGAATCGTCTCGTCAGGAATTGGATGCGGATCCGGAAGAAGACTTGGAGAAAAATCCTACACAGGGGAGGGGCGATTTTTGGAGAACACTGAACAGGGAGAGAAAACGATTTTTCCTACTCAATTAGTTGGTTGAAAATTTCGATTAGGTCTCTCTTGAAATTTTCGATCTCTCTCTCCCTATTTAATGGGGTTGTTAGTTTGTTGAGATATTCTTGCTTTCTTGAAGAGATTATGATATATCTCTTATATTTAGAAGAGTCCTTCTATATATAAAATATATCTCTTTGCATATCTTTCCTTATCTCCTAAGGAAACAAGATATGCCATATCTCTTCACAAGATATGCTATATCTCTTAACAAGAAAATCTTTCCTAACTTTTCCATCAAAAATCTAACATAATCAAATTAATTCAAGACTAAAATTAACAAGCAAAATCGGCCACTTTAATTAAATAAAATTCGGCCCACATGCTTTTAATTAGTCCTAAACTTAATTTGATCATTGTTCCAAAAATCAGCCCATGTAAGATTAATTAATCCCAGATTAATTTATCCTTACAATAATTGGCCCATATGCTTAAATTAATTAATCCTAGATCAATTAACTCTCATATGGATCGGCACCTGTGTTTAATTAATTAATCCACTATTAATTAATTAATCCTTTCCAATTAATACTTTAATTGAGGATTTAATCAATTAGAGATTCCAATTGATTCATTAATTAGTTACTTCTAATTAATGATTCTCCACTTAGAATTAATACTTTAATTCTTGATTAATTAATTAGTTACTTCTAATTAATTATTCTTCTTCATGAATTAATACTTAAATTCATTTATTGATTTAATTCCTTAAATCAATTGATTCCTTCCAGACTGTCACTGTCCAACTGTATTGTGTGTGACCCTCTAGGTTCACCATCAATTGGCAGCAGGCCCACGACTTTCGTGATTTAATTAGTGAGCAATTAATTGCTCCGATCAATTAACCACTTTAATTGACCACTCCAGAATTAATTTCCTTATTAATTCAGGAGTACCCACACCTCATGGTCGATGTCTAGCCACAAGCCCATGAGGCCCAACTTCAGGTGAATTGATATTCGTGAACCTTCAACTCTTATAAATGCCATGTACATACGGTCCTTCTATCAACTAATTTCCCGATTGAGACCTAGGGTGTGTGAATTGGTCGGCACCTCTAATTATCTCAATTCTGTACTTTCTAATTCAGGATAATAATTCCAGTGTGACTGCTAAATTTGGAAACCCCTTTCCAAATCCGTCACCGACTACGGCCGTAGATTCCTCGGATTTATTATCTAAGAACGTACAGGAAATTCTCTCATCTTATCAGGATGAGTCGATAGATCCTATATTAGTACTAACTATCCGCGCACACGTTCATACGCACCCAAAGTAGTCGCACAATGACCAAGCTACGTGATCGGCTCCTAAATCAAAGTACGTATTCCCGTGTACCGAATCCGCCCTAGTACCTCAAGTCAAAGGACTAAATCGTACACTATTATAAGTCTTGAGAGACATCCCATTACCGATATGCTTAACGCACTTCCACGATGGGTCTCTCTGTTCGGGTCGTTCGATGCGTTCGATCCCCTATCGAACCACCTAGTCATATGCACTAGCATTCAATGCCTTGTTCATGAAACGACAACAAATTCACTTCATGTGAATCATGCATAATCCTACAAGTCTTGACGATTCATTCGATACCCCGTCTCGATATGAATCTATGACTTGGAACATTTTTGAGATCACGACCTTTGAGACTGTTTCATGATTAATCGCACCCAATACTGAAGTGAATAATCCCGTAGTCATGAGTGATCTCAGGGTTTCATCCAATCGCTTAGATACGTTCGCGAGAGATGAAGGTGGCCATTGTTTAATTCACGTACTATGAATAAACGGGCGTATTATCTTATGAATCATAAGATTGCTTCTGAAGGAAGCACCTAAACAAGCTTATATTTGTTGGCTTGCTGGGCACTATCCTATCAATCTCCCACTTGCCCTAAAGCCAACCACATACGTTTCTAAGGCCCATCTCACTCCAGATGTCCGTCGAACCCTTTTGTGATTATGACTTAATTAGTGGATCTGCTATGTTGTCTCTTGACGTGCCCCCACGTCTTATTCTACCTATGATTTTCCAGATCATATGGTATACTTGTGTTTAGATCATGGGTGAGATCTCGATTCCTTTGCTAAAGCAATTGCCTTAAGTTATCATTGAAGACAACTATAGGTCTCGCAATGCTAGGTACTACTTCCAATTTATTGGAAGAAGTTTCGTCCAAACACTTTCCTTCGCTGTATTCAATACTGCGAAATATTCTGTTTTATTGGTTATCCCAGCATCGATTGTCTTTTGAACTTCTTTCAAATCATCGTTGCCCCATAAAACCAGAATATTAAATTCACTTCAGACGGGAAACTCGAATCACTAAATCCTTTGAGTTCCAATTCTTCATTATTACCGTTGACCAGCAATGTGTCCTTAGAACTCCTAGAGTTCTTTAAGGAATGCTTTCTTTCGGTATACCAATACTCCTTACTGGTGTTCGACCAACATCAGCTTATGATACTCATAGCAAATGTTTAGTCTGGTCTTGTACATGACGTTGCATATACTATGCCACCTTTTATATGGTAGGTGTTCAGGGATATTATCCTCTTTACTCATCAAATGTAGGGCTTATTGACTTTGAGAGAGATTTTATATCTCTATGGAAACTGTCCTCTCTATGACTTTCCATACTGATTTTATTCAGTTTTGTCCATGTACTAAGATTTGGGATTTCAAACATCTTCTCTAATCTATTCAATAGATACGTACTGCCAATACGTGAGATGTATCCCTTAAATCTTTAATGAAGAATTACGTGAATGAACACGCTTTCGTCTGCGTTTAACACTCTTACAACATCTATGTCAACATTAGTGTTTATATTACGAACAATGCAAAAACTCCCACTGATTCTTTTGTACATTGAGATTTACATGCAATTTTGATAAAGTCAACGGCCTTGACTGTCTCATCTAGTTGCATGTTCCAGCTTCGGGATACTGGACTAGAATTATAGATTTACCTTTGGATTTAAATCCAATGGATATGCTTCGTAGTCATACGAAGCTTCTATGATTCGTTGTTTCCAAACGGATTATTTACAATCCACTTAGATCACATGGCGTTTAAGCTATGTGCCCGATTCTATGTTATACATAGATATTTCGAAAGTTCTTGAATTACTATCCAATCGATCATATTCGTGAACGTACTGGTTCTTTTCGAATTCGATCGAATCTTCGAAATTTGGTGTACAAAATTTTGGTTCAGTAGGTTGGAAAATATACTCCCACTATTTGTAGGGATGTGTCCAAGTCTAGGACTTCATCAAGTTCCATGGTAAAATCCCATTTCTATTCGCGAGGGAACCACCCTCCAAGAATTGGGTATCCTTAGCAACAGACTCCTTTCGTCCTTAGGATCATGGAACAGGTATCCAATGGATTTCGTTGGATACCCTACAAATTTTCTCAATTGGATCCACTATCCAATTTTATCATTCATGGATGATATACCATACTTGGGTTAGTACGGTTTTCGTAGGAATTGACTTAAGAAGGTTACAAGTCAAAGTATCCTTCTAGAGTCATGGGGTTGAACCCCAGAATTGATTGAGGAGTTATAGCAATACTAATTAAGGAATGTATCTAGTCTTTCATAGTTCGATTCCTTTTATTAGTTTTAACTTGCTATTCAAGAATTCTATTCTTGATTTAGATAATTTGAGTAATTTAGGGCTTATGTATTAATCACTTCGATTAAATCGAACGATCATACTTTAATGCCCTTAATTGCTTCGATTTTGGAATCCTTTGAATCCTTTCAACATTTTCATACTTGCACTTTACTTAGTGCCTTTATGAAACACTTTGAACCCTTCGATCCTTTCCAAAAACTTGTACCCTCCAAAGTACTCATATCCTAAATGCCATTAGGATATTTTATGAAGCAATTAATTACTCGCACTAATGCTTTAGTGATCCACATGTGTGTTAACGGTTTTATCCATTAAACACTTGGTATTTCAAAATACCTTTAATCGATCGATTTCCTATTCAGACAGGATTCGCATGTTTTGAATTCATCAATCTTCTATATTTCAAGAGTCATGATTGAAAACAATTCATCGATTCCTTCTTTTAGGAATTTTGATCGAATGTGGATAATTATCTAATTTGTTTTTCTTTTCTTGATTTAGCATAATTGTTTAAGTTTTATCAATGCTTATTTCTTTGCTTTATTTACAACGGTAAAGCAATTATGTACGAATTAAAAGCTTTAATTAAAATAATTCCATTCATAATGGTAAAGCTAAAAAGTTTCGTACAATGTTCGAAATAAATAGACAAAACTCTAACTAATGCCTAAATCCAGAATCTAAGAAAAACATATGCTAATAAGAAAAATCCAGATGCTCCTTGACCCATTCCTTGAAGTATGTTTCCCTCATGTGCAATTGAAACCCGGACTTGGTCACTTGCAGCACGTTCCAGTCATCCTCTGTAAACACTTTTACAGAAACCAGAAATGTTAGATGATTTACATCGAAAGAAAATCTTAAGATGTTTTTCATCAAAAGGAAATAACTTAGGTTATACCTTGGTCAAGTATGTTTCTGAATTCCTCATCAGTCATGTTCTTCAGTTCCTCATTTTTCTTACATAAGGGACAATTCTTTCCTTCGATCAATCCTTGTCCTCTTTCGAGGACTTTCTCATATTTCTCTAACAATTTATGCAGATCATCGGTCTTAATTCCTTTATGGGGAACTTCACAATGATCGATAAAATGAGAGAATAATTCAGGCAGGCCATTTGTGATGATTTCCATCTTATCATCTAGAGTCAATATAGCTCTAAGCTCATCGATTCGTTTTAGCCTCTTGATCAGGTAAGTGCAATATTTACTAATATTTTTGAACCTGGTCATGCCTTTATCGTGGAGTGATGATATCCAAATTTGCAATATTGTTTGTTCGCAATCGGCAGTGAATATTGGCATGGCTAAATATAAATAATAGACAACAATAAGCAGACAGATTTAAGATAATACTTATAATTAACGAAGATTGGTCTTTCTATCGAAAAAGTTCTCCCACTATTTTATCGAAACAATAAACCCCTTGCATTGTTCGGGAAATTCTATTTCCTAGTAGGTCTTGACGTCCCAGCAGACATTAATTGCACCCACGACTCGCGGTCATACAATTAACTCCCTAGGTAGGTATACTTTTACCAATTGTGTTACTCCACAACCTTCAAGCTATTTTGCCTCGATTTTCGCACCTATCTAGCACTGCTACATCATAGATGTTACTACTCGTTTAAGTCTAACCCAGTCAATCTTGATGAGAAACTGGCCCGGTCGTGAAGTCCCCGTAACTAGTTATCGGTCGATAATCACATCCCGACCAGTTCCCACCCTTGTCGAGTTTAGTTAAAAACAAGAATCAAGGAATTTCGTGTATTGTCCCTTTCTTCGACTCGGGTGCCAGACTCTGGATCACCTCTATCGATAAGTAGACAACATACACTAGTCCCTATTGATGGAAGGCTTGGATCTATAAAACATCATTTTATAGTTTACCCAATATGACTTAATATTTTATTTCGAGAGGGGATTTTCGGTTTTAGGAAGTTTGAGGTAACTCTCCTCGAGATCTCACCGCTTTAATTATGCTTTATTATTTATTTAGTGATCTAAATTCTAGCGCGCAAGCCAAAATAAATCAACAAATAAAATAAAACATTCACACCTAGCATGCATGCTACCACAGTATGTTTTCGATCGGGAGCCTCCTATGCGGACCACCATCGAGCCAAAGACGATGGTCCTATTGGTCAATCTATTGGGTTTCATATAGACCTACTCTATTACACATTTTACCATGCATACATGGCCTTTAGTCTTCTTGGGCTTCCACCTTGCATGTAACGGGCCTCCATCCTAAACTAATAAAACAGTAAAGCCCTATCTATTACAATGGCTCAAAGTGGCCCAAAAACTTAAGGCTCGCAGGCCCAATAAAACCAATAAGATTAAAATCAACCAATCACATCTAACCTAAAGGTCAAGGCTCGGCACGATCGAAAACCACGTAAACAATTTCACGTTGAGCAAGAAACAAGCAAAAAAATTAATTTTTCTTATTTCTTATGTTATTCTAAAACTACCTTTTAAAATAACTTTAGATTCTAGTTTTAAAAACCCCTTTCTAAAACAATCTCTTCACTATCATTTTAAAAACCCCTTTTCAAAATGACACTTTGATTTTATTTTAAAACCCCTTTTAAAATTAAATCACAATTTCTATTTTAAAACCACCTTTTAAAATACCTCATGGTTCTTACTTTAGTCCACTACTAATTATGAAAAATTAATCCTTCGGATAATAAAACACCTTTTAAAAACATAATTCAGGTTCTGGAAATTTCAAATTTTGAAAATTACAGTTTGGTCCTTCAATTTTCGAAAATTACGTTTTGACCCCAAAACTTTCGGAAATGATAAATCAGCCCCAAAAATTCCAGAACTTGCAAAGTGGCCCAGAAAACAGAAATTAATTATTTTTATTTCCAGAAACTTTTGTTAATCACAAAACAGCCCCTGAAGTTTTTGTAAATTGCAAAACAGCCCCTCAACTTACGGAAATTGCAAAACAGCCCCTATCGCTTAGAAAAACAGAATTTTCAATTTCAGTCCAAAATTTCCAGAATAATAAAATTTCAGATTCTGTCCAGATTTTCTAAAAATCGCAAATTGCAGTTTTAGTCCTGTAATAATCGAAAATTGCAGATCTGGCCCAAATAAGAATTATGCTAATTATCCGAACACATAATTAATCATAATCAGCAAGATCCATGCATAGAACACGACAAATAAACATATTCATGAAAATTTGAAGTGTTCAAGCCTTTTTCATATGTGCATAATAAGTTAGGCTCTGATACCACTGTTGGGATTTTATGGGTATAATTTGTCAACTACAACAGTGCGGAATTTAAAATTTTTATCATACACCAAATCCCAGGGTTTCTTATTAGCACATATGAATAAAGGTTGAATTTAATTAAAGCATGCATATACTTGAATTAAATAAAAGTAGGTAAAAACAATTTTACCTCACCACAGGCAAGGTGGTGGTAATTCTCCGGTCTTCAATTGTTCACTAGAGCACCCCAAGTGTTGTGCCTCTAGAGATAGTCCACACCAGTTGAATTTGAGTGACTTCGCAAAATCCCCAGGCTCAGAACTATGATTAAGGAATCGTCTCGTCAGGAATTGGATGCGGATCCGGAAGAAGACTTGGAGAAAAATCCTACACAGGGGAGGGGCGATTTTTGGAGAACACTGAACAGGGAGAGAAAACGATTTTTCCTACTCAATTAGTTGGTTGAAAATTTCGATTAGGTCTCTCTTGAAATTTTCGATCTCTCTCTCCCTATTTAATGGGGTTGTTAGTTTGTTGAGATATTCTTGCTTTCTTGAAGAGATTATGATATATCTCTTATATTTAGAAGAGTCCTTCTATATATAAAATATATCTCTTTGCATATCTTTCCTTATCTCCTAAGGAAACAAGATATGCCATATCTCTTCACAAGATATGCTATATCTCTTAACAAGAAAATCTTTCCTAACTTTTCCATCAAAAATCTAACATAATCAAATTAATTCAAGACTAAAATTAACAAGCAAAATCGGCCACTTTAATTAAATAAAATTCGGCCCACATGCTTTTAATTAGTCCTAAACTTAATTTGATCATTGTTCCAAAAATCAGCCCATGTAAGATTAATTAATCCCAGATTAATTTATCCTTACAATAATTGGCCCATATGCTTAAATTAATTAATCCTAGATCAATTAACTCTCATATGGATCGGCACATGTGTTTAATTAATTAATCCACTATTAATTAATTAATCCTTTCCAATTAATACTTTAATTGAGGATTTAATCAATTAGAGATTCCAATTGATTCATTAATTAGTTACTTCTAATTAATGATTCTCCACTTAGAATTAATACTTTAATTCTTGATTAATTAATTAGTTACTTCTAATTAATTATTCTTCTTCATGAATTAATACTTAAATTCATTTATTGATTTAATTCCTTAAATCAATTGATTCCTTCCAGACTGTCACTGTCCAACTGTATTGTGTGTGACCCTCTAGGTTCACCATCAATTGGCAGCAGGCCCACGACTTTCGTGATTTAATTAGTGAGCAATTAATTGCTCCGATCAATTAACCACTTTAATTGACCACTCCAGAATTAATTTCCTTATTAATTCAGGAGTACCCACACCTCATGGTCGATGTCTAGCCACAAGCCCATGAGGCCCAACTTCAGGTGAATTGATATTCGTGAACCTTCAACTCTTATAAATGCCATGTACATACGGTCCTTCTATCAACTAATTTCCCGATTGAGACCTAGGGTGTGTGAATTGGTCGGCACCTCTAATTATCTCAATTCTGTACTTTCTAATTCAGGATAATAATTCCAGTGTGACTGCTAAATTTGGAAACCCCTTTCCAAATCCGTCACCGACTACGGCCGTAGATTCCTCGGATTTATTATCTAAGAACGTACAGGAAATTCTCTCATCTTATCAGGATGAGTCGATAGATCCTATATTAGTACTAACTATCCGCGCACACGTTCATACGCACCCAAAGTAGTCGCAAAATGACCAAGCTACGTGATCGGCTCCTAAATCAAAGTACGTATTCCCGTGTACCGAATCCGCCCTAGTACCTCAAGTCAAAGGACTAAATCGTACACTATTATAAGTCTTGAGAGACATCCCATTACCGATATGCTTAACGCACTTCCACGATGGGTCTCTCTGTTCGGGTCGTTCGATGCGTTCGATCCCCTATCGAACCACCTAGTCATATGCACTAGCATTCAATGCCTTGTTCATGAAACGACAACAAATTCACTTCATGTGAATCATGCATAATCCTACAAGTCTTGACGATTCATTCGATACCCCGTCTCGATATGAATCTATGACTTGGAACATTTTTGAGATCACGACCTTTGAGACTGTTTCATGATTAATCGCACCCAATACTGAAGTGAATAATCCCGTAGTCATGAGTGATCTCAGGGTTTCATCCAATCGCTTAGATACGTTCGCGAGAGATGAAGGTGGCCATTGTTTAATTCACGTACTATGAATAAACGGGCGTATTATCTTATGAATCATAAGATTGCTTCTGAAGGAAGCACCTAAACAAGCTTATATTTGTTGGCTTGCTGGGCACTATCCTATCACCTAGTACTGAGGAGTCCCATCTCGGCCTCCGCCTTAGTCTTCAAGGGTGTGGGGTCGGAGGGATTTGTTCAGCACATGGTGGGTTCGGATCAACCTAGCATCCTCGTTCTTGGAGGTTACCTCCGAGGTGCTCCAATATCAGGCTTTGCTGGTAGATTTTCACTTTTGCGATGGTTCAACGGGACCTGCAACAAGCTATCAGGATTTTTGGAAGTATGTTCGATCGAAGTAGGAGTCGATCTTTCGAGCCTGGCCATTGAACCAAAGAAGTAGACCATCCTGGGCGGCATGCTTCAGAGGTGGTCGTATCATTGAGCGAGGTACTAGGCAGGAGATTGCTCGTTTCCGTGGACATTGTCTTGAAAGCTTATACCCCTTAGTTAGGGCCTCGTTTTTATTATGCCGTAGAGATCAAAGCAATAATGTAATCCTATATTTGTAAAAGCATTCATGCTTAATAAAATTTTAACTTTTATGAAACATCTGTTGCAAACTGTATATTTCCGAAATATAGTTTAGTTTTCCTTATATAGTTGCATTGCTCCTTTTAACATATAGATCGATGAGTGTTTACCGACCCAATCGATTTTACTCAATTTTTCATACTTAGGTTTTTTACCAATTTATTTAGTTTTAACCTTATTAGATCGTTAAATGGAGATCGATGAGTATTTGCCGACCCAATCGGTTTTACTCAAATTTTCATACTTAGGTTTTTTACCAATTTATTTGGTTTTAACCTAATTAGATCGTTAAATGGAGATAGATGATTGTTTACCGACCCAATCGATTTTACTCAATTTTTCATACTTAGGTTTTTAACCAAATCAGATAGTTAAATGGAGATCGATGAGTGTTTACCGACCGAATCGATTTTACTCAATTTTTCATACTTAGGTTTCTTACCGATTTATTTGGTTTTAACCTTACTAGATCGTTAAATGGAGATCGATGTTTACCGACCCAATCGGTTTTACTCAAATTTTCATACTTAGGCTTTTCACTAATTTATTTGGTTTTAGCCTTATTGGATCGATAAGCAACTGCTTTTTCAATTGATTAAATTACAAAATAGCGGAGATGTAATGTAGAAAAGTAAGCAACAACTTTTATTTATTCCTTATGCGAAATTGTAACAACAGACTTAAATGAAAACGAATAATCTAAACTGTAATTAAATATAATTAGTGTACTGCCGAAAGAAAAAGATACTCCTAATGCCCATAATATCTTCTTAAGTTAACGACATTCCAAGTTCTTGGGAGTGGTGTTCCATCCAAATGAGCAATTTTGTAAGATCCCTTTTTTCCGACAGCAATTACGATGTAAGGACCTTCCCAATTTTGATGTAGTTTACCAACATGTTTGGATACTTCCACCTTTTTTAAGACTAAGTCTCCTTCTTTAAAAGATCGGATTCAAACTCTTTGATTGTATGCCTTTTCCATGCTTGACTTTGTAGCCTGCAGGCGAATAGCTGCCTTTTCCCTTAATACATCCGTTAGGTCTATATCTTCCTTTCTTCTCAAATCATTAGTTTCTTAATCAAACAATTGGATCCGAGGACTAGGAACGACTGCTTCAATTGGAATAACAGCCTCCGACCCATAGACTAGACTAAAAGGGGTCTCACCGGTTGAAGCCTTCACGGATGTTCTATTAGCCAAAATCACCCCGGGAAGTTCATCTAACCATCTTCCTTTAGCTTCATCCTGTCTTTTCTCCAAAGATTTTATTATTTCCCTATTAGCAACCTCAGTTTGTCCATTAGCTCAGGGGTGCCCAACGGATGTAAAGTTTTGTTGTATACCAAACTTCGAGCACCATTCCAAGACTTACTTCCTCGCTAATTGAGTTCCATTATCACAAATTAGTACATTTGGGATTCCAAATCGACAAACTATATATTTCCATAAGAAATTTATGACCTGAAATTGAGTAATGCGAGCTAGTGCGATACATTCGATCCACTTACTGAAATATTCCACAACGACCAATACATAACTCTTCTTCGACCTTGCCATTGGGAATGGTCCTACTATATCGATTCTCCATTGGTCGAAAGGCCAGCATATCAGTATAGCATTCATCTTTTCTGTGGGTTGGTGTATTACATTCGTATGAACCTTGCAGTAATGGCATTTCTTCACATACTAGGCTGCGTCTTGGTTAATCGTCGGCCAATAATATCCCGTCCTTAAACACTTTAAAGTGAGGGCTCTGACTCCACTATGATTACTTGCCTCTCCTTCATGAATTTCCCTGAGTCTGTTCGGTACTTGCATCTCGGAGATGCATTTTAGAAGGATTCCAGACATTGATCTTTTGTAGAGTTTTCCTTCCATAATAGCATAGCTAGGGGCACGATATTTAAGTCTTCGGGCTGAGTTCTGATCGGAAGGGAGGGATCCGTCTTTCAAATATTGTAGGAGCGGCGTTATCCAACTTCAATTGTCGAATTCGATTTCCATTATTCCGATATCGGGTATAGAATCCAAATTAATAGCAGGAGTCTTAAAAATCAGCCATGTTATTACCCTTTTAATCTGACCATCTTTCGATCCCGTGAATCGTGAAAGTTGATCTGCCCATTTGTTTTCCGACCACGGAATATTTTGGATCTCGAATTTATCAAAGCTTTCTGAGAGCTGCTTTACCTTTGCCAGGTATTTAATCATATTATACTCCTTGGCCTCGTATGATCCTTCTACTTGTCGTTGGACTAACTCGGAATCGGTTAATACTCTTAAAACTTTAATACCCGCTTTAATAGCCATTTCCATCCCTGCAATTAGGGCTTTGTATTCTGCCTCATTATTTGTCAACATAAAATCTAATGTGATTGCATAGTTTAAATCCCCATTTTCTGGTCCTCGAAAATTAATTACAGCTCCGCCTCCCTCTCTACTTGAATCACCGTAGACATGCATAAGCCAAGTGTGCTTTTCGACAATTATGATGTCATTATCAGTGGTACTTGGCTCATCCAGGATCATAGGTGATGAATTGGGTGTCTCCAAGAGAAAATTTGCTAGTACTTGAGCTTTTATAGCAGTTCTTGGTCGATATTTTATTTCATATTGTCCCAGCTCGATGGCCCATTTGATCAATCTTCCTGAAGATTCAGGCTTCGTTAATACTTGCCTCAACGGTTGATTGGTAAGGACAATAATCTTGTATGTTTGAAAATATGGTCTCAATTTTCGAGCCGGAATTACCAGTGCAACGGCAAATTTTTCTATCTCTAGGCTTTTCAACCCCTAGCATAATAGACTGGCTTGTGTTCCGAGTCTTCTATTTTTACGAGAACTGAAGTTACAGCCACTTTCGAAATGGATATGTAAAGGTATAGAGGTTGTCCTTCCGTATACTTGGCTTGCAATGGTGGTGAGGTTAAATATTCTTTTAATTGACCGAATGCTCGATCACAATCCTCAGTCCATTGAAAAGTCTTTGCTTTTCTCAAGGTTTGAAAGAAAGGTAGGCTTTTGTCAGCTGACTTTGATATGAATCTGTTCAAGGCAACTCTTTTTCCGACCAAACTTGGCACCTGAGATATCGTCTTAGGAGGTTTCATCTAGGTTATAGCTCTTATCTTTTCAGGGTTTGCTTCGATGCCTCTTAGTGAAGAAGGTACCCTAGGAATTTTCCCGACTTAACTCTAAACGTACATTTCGCCGGGTTGAGCTTCATACCATACTTCTTTAAGATTTTAAAATATCGGTCGAGATGAGTGACATGATCTTTTTCACTCATAATTTTAACTAACATATCATCTACGTATACTTCCATGATCTCCCCGAGCAGTTCCTTAAACTTAAGGTTAACCAACCTCTGGTAAGTGGCACCAGCATTTCTCAACCCAAATGGCATTAGAATAAAACAGTATACACCCTTTTATGTTATAAACGCTGTTTTCTCCTAGTTGGGTTCGTTCATATAGATCTAATAAAAACCCTGGAAAACATCCATCATGTTGAAGATCACAAAATCGGATGTCGAGTCAACCAATAAATCAATTCGAGGAAGGGGATATGGATCTCTAGGGCATAACTTGTTCAGATCGATAAAGTCATTACACATCCTCCATTTATTGTCCTTCTTGTCCCCTTTTGCCACCAAAACTACATTGCATAACCATTCCGAAAAATGTACTTCCCTTGTCTGTTTAGACATCAATAGTCGCTCAACTTCCGCTTTAATTATCTTGTCTTTCATAGGGCCATGATTTTTCTTCTTTTGCCTTGCCGGTTTGGAGGTCGGATCAATTTTGAAAGAGTAAGTGGTTATCCTCGGGTCTATACCCACTATATCTTCCACGCTCCAAGCAAATACATCCACGTTTTTCCTAAGGAAATTAATCAACATGAACTCACCTTCCGGGGTGAGCTCGGTCCCAATTCTTCTAGTTTTCTTCAGATCATTCTCGACCAACATTATATTCTTATGTTCTGGAGGTCTAATTGGTGACATCGATTGGTTCCTTTCCCTTTCTGTCAATCCTATCGGTATTAGGGATATCGAACTCTTTTGATCTTTCAAGCGTTATTTCTTCGACCTTCCTGTTTGAGGGCGTGACGGGTTTGAATTTGTCTCCCAACGAGATGGAGGTGTTATAGCTATCACAAGTCATGCAATGATCATTAACTATTTCATAGACCCCTGATGTGGTAGGAAACTTCATTTTCTGATGGTAGGTGGATACTATAGCTCGAAATAAATTTACGGAAGATCGGCCTAATATTGCGTTGTAAGCGAAGCGAGTTTCTACCACTAGAAACTTGATCATCTTTACCGTTTGGTTGGGTCTCCTGCCCAATGCAACACTTAAGTTAACGGTTCCTTCTAGAACGATTTTCGAACCTCCAAACTCGACCAAGTGTGTAGCTTAAGACCTCTCAGAGATCCCAAGTACGCCTAGGATCTCAACGGATTATGGAAATCATCATTGTACTTTTAATCTTCAGTTACTGAAAATGGTGCCGAGATATAAAGAAGAAGTTTAAAATTTTCACAAACAGAACCAGAATTTTTAATTATTGTGATTAAATTAGATTAACGATCAGATATGAGTTGTTGCAGATATTGATTGTCTCTTTTAGTGGGATCAAGGTCTGTAAAACGAACAACAACTACACCAAGAGTGGTTCTGACAAAGCTCCTACTATATACTTTTGACATTGTCGTATAATATTAGAACAAAATTGGGATAAAAATGAAGCTCTATTAAAATTCATACATTTTTCATCTTTTTCCCTGATTTTGAGTGCACCACAAGTACATTCAAAGTTTCAAACTAAATTATTGACGGAATACATGGGAGAAAAAGGAAGAAACAACTTCTAAAGGAAAAAAGTGCATTTGTTTGTGTACAGATTTATTGTCCAACTTTACATAATCTCCAATTTCAGCATTTTTTTCATACTAGTTGAAATCACATTGGAGCAAGATGACCATCTTTATGTGTTAAATGTCGTATTTCTTGCATACTTTTCCTTAAAATTTCTAATAATTTTCCCATTGAGACGTCAAAACCATATGAACAACATCATGTGCCTTAAGATATATGAAAGGCACAAAGCCTTTCTGCAATCCGTCTTCCACACCATCTACCATGAATGGAGTTATTGGAGCTTCTACAAATACCTTTTGTTCCATAGCATGAACCCATCTCGAATTCACTAAAAATATAAAAAAAATAATACTTATTGTTCCATTTCTATAAAATTGAAAACGATACATAGAATCACAAGGATATTAACTATTTAAACCGTACTAGTACCATTCAGGTATTTATCATGCACATAAAATATAGTATATTATTGTAGCTAAATAGAATAACACTCCTCGTGCTTTGCCCATATTTATTGGTCCTCGTATTAATTGAAAATCCTATACAAAATTTTATCCATTTGCAGTATCGCGAAAAATAACTTTTTTATTTAATGTGAATTGCCATATAATTCACAATCATATCTATGTAAATTAAAAGAATCATAAACTGGAAATTTCATGACTAAGAAATATTGCATCCCGATCCTTATTTAATAAAAAATGTAAGATGCTCATTTCTTCATTACAAAAATAGAATTAAATGCTATATTTATTCAATTGTTCTGTTGGTGATAAAATGAACAACAATATTAATAAAATAATAATGTTTTGTGAACTTTCCTAAATTACCTAGCGCACTTAATGAAATTTCCCCAACTTCCTTATACTCTGCACCTATGAAGTGCATTTGCACCTATAAATACCGTACTTTATACATGCCTAAACCATCAATAACAAATCTATTCTTCTTTTTCAATCTTTCCCCCGCCATCTTCTCTTTTTTACGATGAATCCAGATCGAAATGACCCACCTAAATTGAATCCTTTCCAAAATAAATCTGCAAGAAAAGGCAAAGGGCGGAAAAAAATAAACATAGAAAAAATTGAAAAGAGAATAACCTTCAGGTTACGTTTTCTAAAAGGCGCTTTGGTTTATTTAAAAAGCTAGCGAACTAACCACACTCATTGGTGCTCAACTTCTTCTTAGTTGGTTTTGATTTCGGCCATGGTATTTATTACAAATGGTTTCTATATCAGGCTGGGCAAATGAATGTGGCTTGCCACTAGGGGAAAAGAAAATAAGAAGAAGTTGAGCACCAGTGAGTGTGGCTAGTTCGCTAGCTTTTTAAATAAACCAAAGCGCCTTTTAGAGAACGTAACCTGAAGGTTATTCTAGTTTTCAATTTTTCCTATGTTTATTTTTTCAGCCCTTTTCCTTTTCTTGTAGATTTATTTTGGAAAGGATTCCATTTTGGTAGGTCATTTTGATCTGGATTCATCTTAAAAAAGGGGAAATGGCGGGGGAAGATTGAAAAAGAAGATGTGATTTGTTATTGATCGTTTAGGCATGTATAAAGTACGGTATTTATTTCATAGTTGAATAGTAAAAGGAAGTTGGGGAAATTTCATTAAGTGCGCTAGGTAATTGAGGAAAATTCACAAAACTTCATTGTTTTATTAATGCATTTGTTCATTTTATCACCTACATAAAAATTGAATAAATGTAGCATTTAATTCCATTTTTGTAATGAAGAAATGAGCATCTTACATTTTTTATGAAATAAGTATCGGGATGCAATATTTCTTACTTGTGCATGAAATTTGTGGTTTATGATTCTTTTAATTTACATAGATATCATTGTGAATTATATGGTAATTCACATTAAGTGAAAAAATTGTTTTTCGCGATACTGCAAATGGAAATTTTTTTGTATAGGATCTTAATTAATACAAGGACCACTAAATAACTTACTAATTAAGACTTTTTTCCCAAGAATGGGCAATCGGTCCATGTAAACGACGATATATATATATATGTATGTATGTATGTATATATATATATATATATATATGTATGTATGTATGTATATATATATATATATGTATGTATATGATTGCCGGTAATTATTTTTAAATTGATTGATCGGATATCAAACTGTAATATACAAAACTAATACGGATGGACACTAAGAGTTAACCGATGGGGGATTTGATTTAAATCTCGAGATACAAAATCGTAATAAACAAAACTAATAAAGATGGACACTAACATGTAACCGATATGGGATTTCAATCTAAAATTTCGAGAAACAAGAATCTGAATTGCTTAGCGACACATGGTTATATATTAGTTGAAATATTAAAGTTCCACCTATAGATTCTAGAAGGTAATTTCTAGATAAACTAGAAAATGGAATATGTGATAAATTAAAAGAATGAAACAATAGGATATTGAAATTTTGCCAAAGTTATTTAATTCCATATGTATTTATCAATTTTAGTGGTGTTATTTTACCAATTCCACTAATTTTTCCATCATCTTCACCAATGTTATTTAAATCAAATTTTTATTATTTTCAGATTTTTTGACCGACTTTTACTTATTTTACCAATTTTCATTAATTTTTTCGCCCGTTTTCCATGAATCCAACTTTATTGGTTATTTGACTATGAATCCAACTCTTGTTTTGGAGGAGAGCTTTTGCTATGCATGTTGTGTGGCGCGACTCAACTCATTTGGGCTGTGCTAGGGTTTGTTGGGATATCTCGGTTGTCAAAACAATGAAAGTGCAGAATTTAAAATTTTTTCCTAGATACCCATCAGTCCCACGATATAAAACTCCATGTTATATATACGAAAAGGTTGAATCAAACAGCAAACACAATAAAAAGAGGAGATCTGCGATTTTACCTCACCATAGGCGAGGTGGTAACCTTCGGCTTTGTTCTTGATTCACAGGCAGTGATCCAATTATCTCACCTCCAGAGCGTATCCTTACCAGCTTGACTATAGTAACACCTTCAAGTCGCATGCTACGAACTAGATCTTGAAGGTTGTCAATGGAGGAAGGACCAGATCTAGATTCAGATCTAGATCCAACAATGAAAGAACAGAGAGAGAGGGGACGACGCAGGCAATGGGCGCGGCTCCGGGTTTTTCAAGAGTGCAGGGTTTCTTGTGTTTAAGAGTTGCATTTGAGTCTTACCTAGACTCCTTATATAAGCCTCCCACTTAACCTAGTCTTTCAAGACTTCTTCTGGGCTTTTAAATAAAGGCCCATGTCTTGCAGCTTAATTTAACTAACCCATTAATTAAATTAGCCCAATTATTAATATCCTTCTCAATTAATTAACACTTTAATTAATTAGACCATCTAATTAATTAATCTTCCAATTTAATTAACATTTTAATTCATTTATTGATTTAACTTCCTTAAATCAAGTATTTATTTTTATTACTGACACTGTCCAACTATATTTTGTGTGACCTTCTAGGTTCACCATCAATTCGCAGTAGGCCCACGAACTCTTGTGATTTAATTTACGAGCAGTTAATTGCTTTGATAAATTAAACCCCTTTAATTGACCACTTCAGAATTAATCTCCCTTATTAATTCAGGAGTACCCATACTTCATGGTCGATGTCTAGCCACAAGCCCATGAAGCCCAACTTCAGGTGAATTAATATTTGTGAACATCACCTCTTATAATTGTCATGTACATACGGTCCTTCTATCGACTTAATTTCCCGATCGAGACCTAGGGTGTGTGAATTGATCGGCACCTCTAATTATCTCGATAACCATACTTGTTGGATAAGGATGAAGATGAAGGCTCTGAAGACAATTAGTAAAGGGAGGTTTTGAAGGATTCCAAAACTTCAGAAATTGGCTAAGTATGGAGTAACTTAGCTGATGATCCCTTAGAAGAAATTTTGACTAAGTAAAGAAGACATCAGAAGAGTCAAAAGTTTCAAGGTCCAAGACTTCTGATCTGCTGAAGCAAAGTTATCAGACTGATGAAGATCAGCCGACTCAAATCAGATTTGTTCAAGTTTGAGATCAGCCGAGTTCGCCATCAGACATGTACTTTCGTCAGCCAAGTAAAGAAGATCATGAAGTGTCCCCAACGGTAATAAATGCCCCTTGGAGTAATAAATGCTGAAGTACAAGGTTATTAAAGACAAATGATTGAAGAAATGCTTCTCATCAGCTGGGTGCATTTAATGCTGCATTTAATGCTGCCTGCAGGATAGTACTGTTCATAGTACGGACAGACTGCAAAAGAGCCGTTCGCGGATTTTAAGGACCAGTACTCGAGGAATTTGAATCTTGTCTCTCTTCAACGGACACTTTTCAATCCTCAAGTATAAATAGCTGAAAGAGACGAAGAAGAAATAAGCAACACACTTTCTGAGAGAAATTTCCGAAGCAAAATTCTTTAAGTCTCAAGAACAGCTCACTCATCAGCTGAGTCATTCGTTGACAAAAGCAGAGTTGAAGAATCAAGAAAAATACATCTTCTGAGTGATTTTGTAAACAAGAGTGTTGTGCGAAGTTGTGATCCATCTTTGTGAGTGATCAAACTTCAGAGAATAGGTCTTCTGTGTGATTTCCTATTGCGAACTTGTGGTCGTTTCATTTGTTGTTCGAAGCAAGGAGAGTATACTGTAAACTTTGTGATTATAGTATAACCCAAGATCTGTGTGACTTGGAAGAGTGGACTAAAGGATATTCAAATCCATATAACCACTATAAAAATTACTTGTGTTTTTACATTGTTTTAAAATCTGCATATTGACTGTTTGCATAAAAACACATTTAAGTTAACTGTTTGAAAAAGAGTTAAAAAGGAGTTTATAAAACTGGGGAAACATTTTTCAAACTACTAAGACTACTTGTGAAAAACACTTTGAAAATCCGCTGCAAGTACTCTAAGTATTAAAACTGATTTTAACAAAATCAGCTAAGTATTAATCAGACGAGTGGTCAACAAGACTGTTCAAAGATTTGTTCGTGAACAGAACTGTTAATAACTAATCTGATCAGCTTAGTCTGTTCAGTTAAGTGTAAAAGTTTTAAAGTTAAAATTGAGAAAATTTTAAAGAGGTTTATTCACCCCCCCCCCCCTCTAAACCTCTTCTGACCACTTGGGACCAACAAGTGGTATCAGAGCGGGTGGTTCATTTGAATCAGCTGCCTGATCAACGAGCTTGATCCGAGTGTTTTTCAAAGGTTTTCAAACTTTTTCAAAAGAGCATATTTTTGAAAAATCAAAACTTTTTGAAAAATGGATTGTATCAGTCATGTTCCCCACATTGCTGGTATGTCCTTTGAGGATTGGAAAATCAGAATGGAGATTTTCCTTGCTGCCTATAATGACAACATGTACACATGTATCATTAAAGGTCCATTCAAATTCACCAAGACCATCATAGTAGATGAAGCTGAAATGGTGGTGGAAAAAGATCTGACAGAGATGACAGCCGAGGAAATAAAGCTGTTCAATCTGGATAAAGTTGGCCGTTTCATCATGACCAAAGCCCTGGATAATGATCGGTTTGACAAGGTCAAACATTGCAAAACTGCAAAGGAGATGTGGGACAAGGTTCGTGACATGAGTGAAGGAAACGACGCCATCAAAGAGCATCAGCTCAGTGTTGCCTTGGAGAAGCTGGACAACTTCAAGATGAAATCTGGAGAGACCATTGATCAGATGGATACCAGGTTTACCAGAACGTTGAATGAAGTTCTAAAGCTGGGAAAGACCTTTACTGACAAGGAGATCACCGTCAGAGTCCTAAAGGCCCTGCCCCCCAAGTTCAATATGAAGGTGACAGCTATGGAAGAATCAAGAGATCTGGGGAAGATTTCTCTTACAGAGCTGTTTTCCGTACTCAAGGCATTCGAGTATAAACTGCCTAGAATGGGTATTGAAGAAACCTCAACTTCAGGACCCACAGCTGCCTTAGTTGCTGCTGAAAACACCAGGAGACCAGCACACAGAAGTCAAGATGTGGACTCATCTGATGAAGCATCTCTACTCAACAAGAAGGAGTACACTGCTGGAGACGTAGCATTATTGATGAACAACTTCAAGAAGTTCTATAAGAGAAAGATGAAAAACAAATACAATCATGCTGCTTCTACTTCTAAACCTAACTTTTCTTCTCAAGATAAAGATGATTATAGATCAAAACTAATGTGTTACAACTGCAGGAAATTTGGACACTTCATCAAAGACTGCCCATATCCAAAAGCAGAAAAGTACACTGAAGAGGAGAAGAAAGTAAGAAAAGAAAGAAAGCATCAGAGAGGGAAAGCAATGGTAGCTGAAGCAGAAAAGCTTGCTGCTGTCTACTCATCTGATTCAGATTCAGACACGTCTGATGAAGAATCTTCTGATGAAGAGAAACCTGCTCTCATGTGCCTGATGGCAAAGGACTCTGATGACTCTGAGGATGAGGTAACTCCTCAAAATAATGAATTGTTTGATTCTCTAGAGCAAATGATGTTGAACAATACTACTATTGCTGGAGAATTTGTAAAGCTTAAGGAAGAGATGATCCTGCTAAAAGAGCAAAACAGTTCACTGAAAATTTTAGCTGAAAAGCCAAAAGAATCAGCTGAATACAAACAGCTTGAGCAAGAAAATGAATCTCTGAAAGCTGAATGTGAGGTCTATAAAGGAAAGATCATGGAACTTGAGAAAATTATCGAGTCTCATGATAAGTCAACTGTTGCATCCATGCCTACATCTAGTAAACAGGAGACACCTTTAGAAAAGGATAAATTAGAATTGAATCATACTGAAAAATTCATATCTGCTGACAATAGTAAGGTCATTCTGTATGTTCAAACCTCTAAACCTACCTCATCTGAGAAAGTGGTAAAGGAGAAGAAATCTCCTAAGGCTAAAAAGAGCAAAGAGCCTAGTGTAGGAAATCAGACTAGTAAGACCAAACAGCAGAGTCCTAAGAAGTCTGCTGATAAAGCTAAAGTGAATCAATCTGTTGGTAAAGCTAAGTCTAAACAAGTTGAGCAAGCACCTAGTAAGCCAAAGAAGCATAAGAATAAGAAAAATCAAAATGCTTGGTATGGAAATGAGTCATATTATGTGCAACCTGCTGCATATCATCCTATGTATCATGCACCTCAATTTCCTAGTTACTATGCACCTTATCCTGATCATCCAATGCATGCATATCCTGCATATCATGCACCTTACCCTGCTTATGAACATTATTCTTATCATACTGATCATCAACATGACTTATCTGATAATTATGATGAAAATAAAACTGTTCATGCTCCTGTCAAAACTCAGAAACCTAAGAAGCCTAAGAGTTCAACGTCTTGGGTTGTCAAAGGTGGAACTAATCCTTCAGGACCCTCTCAATAAGGGTACCTAAAACAATTTTATTTTTGTTTTGTAGGTTAGGATTAGGAGTAGGAGTAAAGTAGAGAAGATATGGTACTTGGACAGTGGATGTTCAAGACACATGTGTGGAAACATACATGAGCTGACAGATGCAGTTGCTGTGGATGGTCCAAAGGTCACTTTTGGAGACAGCAAAGAAGGCAAGATTAAAGCTAAAGGAAGATTAATCAGAGGAAACATAGAGATATCTGACGTCTCATATGTCAAAGGCCTCAAATATAATCTGCTGAGCATAAGTCAATTTTGTGACAAGGGATATTCAGTCATCTTCTCAACAGATAAGTGTTATGTTGAACAGATTGGTACAAAGAAGGTAATTTTATCTGGAAGACGACAAGGAAATATCTACATAGTCGACTGGAATTCTGCTGACAAGAATTCAAGCGTTTGTTTGGTTGCATCTGCACCAAGTGAAGTTAGTTGGCTGTGGCACAAGAGAATGAATCATTTAAACTTCAAGACCATCAACAGATTAATCAAGAATGATTTGGTAGAAGGGATTCCTAAAACAGTCATGAGCAAAGATAAGCTATGTGACGCCTGTCAGAAGGGTAAACAAATCAAGTCATCGTTCAAAAGCAAGAAGCACCAATCTTCTGGAAGAATATTGGAGCTATTACACATGGACTTATTTGGACCCATTGATCCAGTCAGCAATGGTGGAAAGAAATACTGCCTAGCTGTTGTGGATGATTATTCAAGATATACTTGGGTGATTTTCATGAAGAAGAAAAGTGAAACCAAGGAACATCTTACAAATCTGATGGAACTGATCCAGAATGAGAAAAGTATCAAAATATTAAAGATCAGATCAGATAGAGGGACAGAGTTCACAAACTCTACTGTTGAAGAGTATTGTAATATCAAAGGAATACATCATGAGTACTCTGCTGCCAGAACCCCTCAACAGAATGGTGTTGCTGAAAGGAGAAACAGAACACTAAAAGAAGCTGTCAGAACCATGATAGCTGAAGCTAAACTGCCTCAAAGATTTTGGGCAGAAGCAACAAATACAGCATGTTTTACCCAAAACAGATGCATGATCAACAAGCACCAAAACAAGACTCCATATGAAGTTTGGAACAACAGGAAGCCAAACATTCATTACTTTAAGATTTTTGGTTGTAAATGCTATGTTTTAAATAATGGTAAAAATCACCTTACTGCATTTGCAGAAAAGGCTGATGAAGCTGTTTTTGTAGGATACTCATCTGTTAGTAAGGCTTATAGAGTTTTCAATAAAAGAACATTACTAATAGAAGAATCCATTCATGTAGTATTTGATGAGCCAAGTCAATCTTCTGAAAAGAATCAAAATGTTAATCAAGATCTGTCTACTGATTTACAGAAGATGAATGTTGGAAAGAATGAAGAATATGTACCCATCATACTACCTGATATCAACTCAGCTGATAACTCAAGTGCTGTTCAAAATCACAGAGCTGATTGTCTAACAGACGAGTTGCTAACAGCTGATAGACCAGAGACTGTTCAACAGACAGCAAATGTTCAACAGACTACTACTGTATCTCCAACAGTAGTGTTGCAAGATCAAGACAAAGGACAACATTATGATTTGCAACCTGATCTCAGATGGCTCAGAAATCACCCACCAGAGTTAGTGATTGGTGATCCTTTAGACAGAGTGAAAACAAGAAGAGCTGCTGCACAAGATGCTATGTTTGCTAGTTTTCTATCTCAAATTGAGCCCAAACAGATTGAAGAAGCTCTCAGTGACTCCAACTGGATTGAAGCTATGCAGGAGGAGCTAAATCAATTTGAAAGGAATAAAGTCTGGTACTTAGTTCCTAGACCAAGTCATCAAAGAGTCATTGGCACTAAGTGGGTATTCAGGAATAAAATGAATGAAGATGGTGAAGTCACCAGAAACAAAGCAAGACTAGTGGCCAAAGGTTACTGCCAAGAAGAAGGCATTGACTTTGATGAAACTTTTGCACCTGTAGCAAGACTAGAGGCAATCAGACTCTTTCTTGCTTACGCTGCTCACAAGAATTTCACAGTCTATCAGATGGATGTGAAATCAGCTTTTCTCAATGGAGAATTGCAAGAAGAAGTTTATGTTGAACAACCTCCTGGATTTGAAGTTTATCAAGAAGAGGACAAAGTATATCGTCTGGAGAAAGCTCTCTATGGACTGAAACAGGCTCCAAGAGCATGGTATGATACTTTATCTGACTTTCTTTTAATTAAAGGATTTCGCAAAGGTAAAGTTGACAAGACCTTGTTCACTATTGAATGGGAAGAACATATTTTGCTTGTGCAAATTTATGTGGACGATATTATTTTCGGTTCAACTAATCAACAGATGTGTGACAAGTTCTCTAAGCTGATGCAGAACAAGTTTGAAATGAGCATGATGGGAGAACTTAACTATTTTCTTGGTTTGCAAGTTAGACAGTTGCCTGATGGAATCTTCATCAGCCAAGCAAAATACACAAAGGATCTGTTCAAGAAATTTGGTATGGAAACTAGCTCTACTGCTACAATTCCAATGTCTACAAGTCTTCGTTTGGATAAAGATGAAGATGGCAAATCAGTAGACATAACCAAATACAGAGGCATTATTGGGTCACTGTTATACCTAACAGCCAGCAGACCTGATATCATGTACTCTGTTGGGGTCTGTGCAAGATTCCAATCAAACCCCAAAGAATCTCATCTCTTAGCTGCCAAGAGAATATTGAAATATATTAAGGGCACTCAAGAATTGGGATTGTGGTACCCTAGAGAGTCTGGATTTGAGCTTATTGGATATTCAGATTCTGACCTTGCAGGCTGCAAGATTGACAGAAAAAGCACAACAGGTGCCTGTCAGTTCTTAGGTAGTCGTCTGATCTCATGGATGAGTAAGAAACAGACTTCAGTTTCTATATCTACTGCTGAAGCTGAATATATAGCTGCTGGAGCTTGCTGTGCACAGATACTTTGGTTGAAGCATCAACTAGAAGATTATAACATCAAGATCAGTGGAATTCCAATCTACTGTGACAACACGAGTGCAATTTCACTTACTCAGAATACTACAAGTCATTCAAGGACTAAACATATTGAGATCAAACATCATTTTATTAGAGATCATGTGGAAAAAGGAAATGTCATGATAGAGTATGTGTTTACTGAAAATCAGATTGCTGACATCTTCACAAAACCTCTAAGCGAGACAAGGTTTTCAACTCTAAGAGCTGAACTGGGTTTGTTAAAATTAGATGCATAAGCTGAGGGGGAACTCATCAGAAGACTAGAGTTCAACAGCTTACTCATCTCACTTATCTTTAAGGATTAACTTTCAACAGACTAGTTAACTTATGAATTCTTAAACTCAGGGGGAACGTGTAAGACTAGCGGTACTTCTGAATTAAAGATGAAATTTGTTAATGACAGTTAGTTGAAGTTATGTTTTCAACAGAAGACTTAACTATCGAAGATCAAGACTATTTTATCTAGCTGGATTGACAAACAGCTGAGGAAGGTTATCAGCTATTGGCATTCTCTGATAACAGCATTGTCATCAGGACAGTAGTCCATCAGATAAGTGTTTATTATACTCATCTGATTACTTAAATAAAAGCGAGATGTGCAAAACGTTTTATTCAAAACACGCTTTTATAAATAGCTGTCGGGCGGTACATCTTCCCGCTCTTCAGTAAAATATCTTTGGAATTTGAAAAGTCGTAACAGAAGCCACACGATCATCACTGACAGAAAAATGAATCTAACGGTTGGCGGTTATCACGGAAACCGACATACCCCAACTCTATAAATTCTCATCTGATCAGTCGAGTCATTCTTTACGCAACCTAAAATTTCAAAAGTACTTGTGAGAATTTTGAGCAATTTTTCTGCAAAAACTCTCTCTGTTTTCTTTCTAACTCCTACAGATCTGAGATGGCTGCTGAAGGAATGTATCTCGTGTATGGTTCGTACTACCAATCCGGTACGGATCTGATGAAAGAACTGCTGGAAAAGTTCAAAGCTGCTTCGCTGGTGAATTTCATGGAAAATCACGAAGGAGTTATCTGGACTGACCAGGTGATGGAGTATTACAACACGGCGAAAGCTGACTACAACTCACTGGAGATTAAAGCTACAGTGGGAGACAAATCTATCATCATCACTCCTGCTGTTCTTCATGAGACGTTTGGGCTTCCTAACCATGGAAGACACGACCTCACTATACTGACAGAGGACAAGCACCAACAGTTCTGGGCGATCTGCGCCAAAGAGGGAGAA
The DNA here is from genome assembly GCA_003313485.2 of Penstemon barbatus. Lineage (NCBI taxonomy): Eukaryota > Viridiplantae > Streptophyta > Magnoliopsida > Lamiales > Plantaginaceae > Penstemon > Penstemon barbatus. The sequence continues at coordinate 73,383,947 of CM064883.1, forward strand.
GTGTTTTCTGGAAACATAAGGAAGAAGCAACTGAGGGATGAATATCAGCGGATGGCTGATATGGTATCAAAATTGATTGAAAATTGCACTTTCTCATTGGATGCTGTTACAATGAAGAGGTTCAGCATCATGGCTGCCATTTACTATGGAATGGAGGTCAACTGGTCCATCATAGTATGGTACATCTTAGCTGATTTCCTGGATGACAAGAAGGGAAAAGGTCCTCACACCAACCACAGGATTACTATCAGTTATCTGCTGACCAAACTGGGTTGTACTATGACGAACGGCAAAGAGATTCACAAGTCTAAGGCCATGAACAAATATCTGCCGATTCTGAAGAGGAAGGCTGATGAGCCTGAGGAAGCTGATGATGAGGGACAGAAGGAAGTCCCTGCCAAAAGACCAAGAAGATTAGTCAAAACAGCTAGCCTGGCTGTTGAGACTAAAAAGAAGAAGGCTGCTGATGCGCCTAAAAAGAAAGAAGCAAAGCAGATGGAGAAAGTGACTTCTGCTACTGAAGCCACTAAAATCACAGAGAATATAATTGCTGATGTAAGGACTGGATCCCCTGCATCACCATCAAGAACTCCATCAGCAGAGAAGCCTGCTGAAAGTGTCTCCAAAAGAACGAGAAGCCAACAAAGAGATACAGCTGCTTCAAACTATCGTGAAGGAAGAACCAAGAAGTCTGCAAGGAAGCAGATGTCCTTCATAGAAAAAGATACTGAGTTGGTGGACTTGGTGAGATCAAGTCCAGAGTCTGCTGAAAGACCAGTTGAAGCTGTTGAAGCTTCTACTGCTGACAAAGCTGATGAGCAACAGACTACTCAGACTGCACCAACTGCCGAGGCTGCTCAACCTCAAGACGATCCAGATGTTCAAATCATAAATCCTATAGCTGCTGCTCCTATATCATCTGCTGGACCAGCTCCTGCTCCTATTGACAAAGGGAAAAAGAAGATAGTGATTAAGAGAAAGAAAATCACTAAAGCTGACAAGAGGGCAAGGGAGGAAGCTGAACAAAGAAAGCAGGATGAGCTTGAAGAGAAAAAGGCACTTGAGCTAAGCAAAGCTCAAGAAGCTAAGGATGAGGCCAGGAGAAGAATGTCTGAAGCAGAGAGAAAAGCTGCTGAAGATGCTGAACTGGCTATGGTGATTGAAAAGAGCAAGACTGATGCCTATGGACCTGTCCATGGTGGTGGCATCAAGATTGGAGAAGGCAAGAATGAAGAAGAAGACAAGAAAAAGATCTTACTGCCTGCCCCCAAAGCCAAGTCCAAAGACAAATATGAAGTCAGAAAAGCATTTGAAATAGTTTATGCTGATAAGGAGCTTTTCAAGCAGTTTGAGAAGTCTCTAGCATACTATGATCAAAAGCTGATGCTAAGGACTCTGTTCAACCAGGAGAAACCAAGATATATCAGTTGGAGAGACAACAGGTTGAATAAGCCAATGGCAGAACTTCAAAGCATGAAGGAGTTGGTTGATGAAGAACGTTGGGTTCTGACTTGGCTGAAGACAAACTCCATTCAAAAGGCCCTTGATCCCAGCTATGTAAGAGATGTCATGCATAGTTATGCAAAAGGATTTGCATTGGAGGAGGCCAAGAAAATTAAAAGCACTCTGCCTGAGAAGAAGAAAAAGTCTGAAGATGCTACTGAAAGAGCAATTAAATTTGCTACTATGGCTGCCCTGAAGAGATGGGCTAAAAAATCAAAATATCAGCAAGGCTGTTCAAGTGACTTGCCTCTGCTGCCAAGCATCCAGCAAATCATTTTTGGCAAGGAAGTGCAACCATTCTATGAAGTTCCTAAGGGAAACAATGCCTTTGTTAACCCTTGGATTATTGTACGACAGATTAGACAGACAACATGCTTTAATGATGATGGAACCATCACTAATCTGTTCTACGACGACGTTACTGATGAACATAAAGCTGCGGACAAGCCTGAAGTCAAGCCTGCTGATCAAAATGTTGAAGACAAGTCTGCTGATCAAACTGCTGATAAGTCTGCTGACCAGCATGAAGACAAGTCTGCTGAACAGGCCACTGACAAGTCTGCTGAAAAGATTGCTGATGAACCCTTAGCCATCGAGTGGAGCTGAGGATTCTGAAAATCATCAGGATGTGAAAATGGAAGAAGTTCCTGTCCACCAGGAAGTTGAAGAAAGGGATGAAGTTGCTGCTTCTGCTTCATCAGCTGATAAACATTCATCACTAATGGAAGCAATCCAGATGCTGATGGAAAATCAACTAAAGGAACTGGAAGAGAAGCATCAAAAGCAGCTGTTGAAGGTTAAAGAGGAGCTGAAGACAGAGCTTAAGGAAGAATTGACAGAATCAAATAGACTTCAGCTGGAAACTGTGCAACAGTCTACAGAAAAGATCATCAAGACTGAAATCACAAGTATTCCTATTCCTCAAGATCATTCCTTGCAGTTAGTGAACAGCTTAAATGAAATGAACAGAAATGTGGAGGATGTGAAGATGATGTTAATCATCTTCATGCTGCACTTCAAAGAGCTGAACACAAGATCGCTGATCTGACTGCAACCTTCATCAAAGTCAGTGAAGAAGAAAAGGAAGTCAATCTAGGGTTGCTGAATGAAGTGGGAAATGTTGTACAATCCGTACAAGATGAAATTGCAACTGTCAACCTGAATATTGACTACTTCAATGACAAGACTGACATCATCAGCACTGATATTCTTAATCTTACAGCTAGTCACGATGTTGTCAATCAGAATCTCAAGGCTTTATGTGCTGGAGTGAAGATTCCAACAGTTGCGCTCAACCCTGCTGTTGCACCTTCTGATGTCATCAAAACTGATGATGACAAAAAGGGGGAAGATAAAAGGGAAGAAACAGCTAAGGAACCTGCTGTGAAGAAGAAACAGCTAAGGAACCTGCTGCTGAAGAAACTGAAGAAACAGCTAAGGAAACTGCTGAAGCAACTATTGAAGCCAAGGAAACTGAAGACACGCTGACAAGACTGAAGAAAATCCTGGAAAGGTAGAAGAAGAAGAAAAGATTGAAAAAGAAACTACCAAGTACAAGGAGACTGAATCTGCCAAGAAAGCAATGGAGCTGATCAGAGAACAGCAACTTAAAGAAAAGATGGAAGCTGCCAAAGCAATCTTGGAAGAAGAAGCTGATGAAGAAGAAGATGACGAAGAGTCATCTTATGAGTATATAGAAGAGCTTGAAGGATCAGATGAAGAAGCTGATAGTTAGAACTTGAAATATCATTGTAAACAATTTTGAGCTCAGTCAAATTCCTTAAAAAAGAAAAGAAAACGTTGACTTCAAATTATGATGAAGGCGTGAAGAAAAAGTCGAGACTTATCTACTAAAAAACAAACGCATTTAAGTCTCGAGGGGACATTTGCAGGCAGTTAAATTTTAATGCCAAATTTGAGTCCAAGACATATTAATTATTAATTAATTTATTTTGGGATTATATCAAATTGGTTCCTAAAATAATAATTAATTAATCAATTAATTAATTTATATCCTAATGATTAATTGAATACAAGATTTCTTGCAAATAAATTAAAATCTCCATACACAAGGCAAGTTTGTAGGAAATTATTAAGCAAGACGATATTTTCTTCGAATATTCTTCACAAAAGCAATATTTGAATGTCATATCTTTTTTGTTGATAAGGATGAATGAAGCTCTGAAGACAATTTGTAAAGGGAGGTTTTGAAGAATTCCAAAACTTCAGAAATTGGCTAAGTATGGAGTAACTTAGCTGATGATCCCTTAGAAGAAATTTTTGACTAAGTAAAGAAGACATCAGAAGAGTCAAAAGTTTCAAGGTCCAAGACTTCTGACTGCTGAAGTAAAGTTATCAGACTGATGAAGATCAGCCGACTCAAATCAGATTTGTTCAAGTTTGAGATCAGCCGAGTTCGCCATCAGACATGTACTTTCGTCAGCCAAGTAAAGAAGATCATGAAGTGTTCCCAACGTAATAAATGCCCCTTGGAGTAATAAATGCTGAAGTACAAGGTTATTAAAGACAAATGATTGAAGAAATGCTTCGCATCAGCTGGGTGCATTTAATGCTGCATTTAATGCTGCCTGCAGAATAGTACTGTTCATAGTACGGACAGACTGCAAAAGAGCCGTTCGCGGATTTTAAGGACCAGTACACGAGGAATTTGAATTGTGTCTCTCTTCAACGGACATTTTTCAATCCTCAAGTATAAATAGCTGAAAGAGACGAAGAAAAATAAGCAACACACTTCTGAAGAAATTTCCGAAGCAAAATTCTTTAAGTCTCAAGAACAGCTCACTCATCAGCTGAGTCATTTGTTGACGAAAGCAGAGTTGAAGAATCAAGAAAAATACATCTTCTGAGTGATTTTGTAAACAAGAGTGTTGTGCGGAGTTGTGATCCATCTTTGTGAGTGATCAAACTTCAGAGAATAGGTCTTCTGTGTGATTTCCTATTGCGAAACTTGTGGTCGTTTCATTTGTTGTTCGACGCAAGCAGAGTATACTGTAAACTTTGTGATTATAGTATAACCCAAGATCTGTGTGACTTGGAAGAGTGGACTAAAGGATATTCAAATCCATATAACCACTATAAAAATTACTTTGTTTTTTACATTGTTTTAAAATCTGCATATTGACTGTTTGCATAAAAACACATTTAAGTTAACTGTTTGAAAAAGAGTTAAAAAGGAGTTTATAAAACTGGGGAAACACTTTTCAAACTACTAAGACTACTTGTGAAAAACACTTTGAAAATCCGCTGCAAGTAACCTAAGTATTAAACTGATTTTAGCAAATCAGCCTAAGTATTAATCAGACGAGTGGTCAACAAGACTGTTCAAAGATTTGTTCGCGAACAGAAACTGTTAATAACTTCTGATCAGCTTAGTCTGTTCAGTTAAGAGCAAAAGTTTCAAAGTTAAAACCGAGAAAATTTTAAAGAGGTTTTATTCACCCCCCCCCCCCTCTAAACCCTTCTGACCACTTGGGACCAACACTTTTTAAAGGCAAGAGAATGAAATAAGTATATTTCTTGTCATACAAGTGTGAAAGAACCAATCAAATGCACCACGTCATATGGAGAATATTACAATATTTCTCAAACCCACAATAAATAGGGGTCATCTTCAAGAAGAAAAACACAACTCAAAAACACAATTCAAAAAAGCAAAAAGAAGTGCAAGGAGAAAAGCAAACTCTCTCAAGGCATTCTTCCAAAATAACAAGGCGTTCTTCAAATCAAGGCGTTCTTTCCAATATTCAAAGGCGTTCTTCAAGAGGTGAAGAAAAATCCACGTTTAATCTAAGATTAATATACTTAACTCTTAGATTAACGTTATTGGAAATTCACGAAGTTAAAATAAAGATCAAATCCCTCAAAAATCCAGAAATCCAGGGCGAAGTTCGAGACGTTCGTCAAGGAGATTCAATTCATTTCACGTTTGATCCAACATTAAGCACAATTGCTTTGGATTAACGTTTCAAGTGCCAAAATCATTTGGAGAAGATCAAATCAATCTTTTTCAAGATTATCGCTTAGATGATTAGAATCAGAGGAATCATAAGATTGTAACCACTACTTTAAATCAATAAAATTTTGTTTGTACAATTATTTCTTGTTTAATATATTTTAAAACTTGAAATTTATTTGTTACAGAACTGTCGTAGAATCTGATGCATAAACCTCATGAATGTGCTGGAAGCATTAGATAAGCCGAAAGGCATGACCATCCATTCATACAACCCATGTTGCGTCTTAAATGCAGTCTTCCATCATCACCGGGCCTAATCCTGATCTGATGGTACCCACTCTTAAGATCAATTTGGAAAAAACCACGGAGCCAGAAAGTTGATCCAACATATCATCCAAACGTGGAATTGGGTTGCGATACTTCACGGTAATCTTGTTGATAGCCCTGCTATCAACGCACATACGCCATGACCTATCTTTCTTCGGTACTAGTAAAGCAGGAACTGCGCACGGACTCATACTCTCCCGTATCGACCCTTCTCCAATAATTCCACAACCTGTCTATGTAACTCATCCGCCTCTTTAGGACTAAGGCGATATGCGGTCGATTAGGTAAAGACGAGCCAGGGATATAATCAATTTGATGCTGGATGTCCCGCATTGGTGGTAAACCGGGGGAAGATCTGCAGGCATCAAATCAATAAATTCAGAGAGTAATTGTTGCACCTCTACTGATATTCTGATCTGTCGAATCGGTGTCATGAGGAAGTAGCGCGAACACCATACCACCATTCTTGACTTCACAAAAACCTGGACCTCGAAAGTAAAGTCAACCCAGTGGATTTTGAAACAGGATCTGCTCCCTCACGTCGTGGGCTAAAACGATACGCTGCCCTTTGAGTGCTAAGGGAGTACGTATTTTTGCGTCCATCATGGACAACACTTCGATCAACTGCCAAGGTCTACCCAAAAGCAAGTGACATACATCCATTGATACTACATCACACCATGCATTATCAAAAATTTTTTTCCAATTGAAAAAGAAAAACCAAACAACGTTTATCAACCGTTGTTGGGCACCCAAACTAAGTGTGCGGGTGATAGCAATATCCTGTGGCATCCAACTGAGTGTGCGGATGGAGACCCAAACTGAGTGTGCGGGTGGAGCCACAATCGAATATCATGGGCGCTTGCGTGAATGCACTATAAGGGAAGGGTATGCGCATTCCCTAACACCAATTGGTTTTGGGGCAAGTGGTAGCGCCTGAGGACCAACAAGTATCAGAGCCAAGGTCACGTGTTCGATTCCCAGCAGGAGCAATTGCTGAGGGGGAGATTGTTGGGCACCCAAACTAAGTGTGTGTGGTGACAGCAATTGTCCTGTGGCATCCAAACTGAGTGTGCGGATGGAGACCCAAACTGAGTGTGCGGGTGGAGCCACAATCGAATATCGTGGGCGCTTGCGTGAATGCATTACAGTGCCGCCCTGAGTTTTTAGTGGCCCTAACCAACTTTGAATTTGTGGCCCTTCATATAAAAAATATCTTGCTATGTAAAATACATTGATAATACGAGACATAATTATTTTAAATAAGAACTACTTGCGTTCGCGAATACAATATAAACAATTAAACTCTTAA
>CM064883.1:73679027-74078039 GCA_003313485.2 Penstemon barbatus
GTTTGGATTTTCCGGAAGTTTCCTTCCTTAAGATAGGCAACAAGAGGGTTGCACCATGAGTTACTTGGTTCATCAATCTCCATGATATCGATGGCCGGGGCCGCATCCAGGTCGATAGCGGATGTATTCGATAGCAACCACGTGATTATTCTTTCATTATTTCCGTCGGCCAGACCTGAGAATTTTGACAACGTATCTGCCCATAAATTTTCCTCTCTCGGCACAGGTTGAATATCGAACTTGTCAAATTGAGAAGTCAATTTTTTCGTTCTGGCCAAGTATTTGATCATATTGAACTCCCTGGCCTCGTACGTGCCTTTCACCTGTCTATGAACAAGCTCTGAATCTGTTAGTACAACAATTGATTTTACCTTTGCTTTAAGAGCCATCTCTAATCCTGCGATCAATGCTTCATACTCGGCCTCGTTGTTGGTTACGACGAAATCCAATGTTATAGCATAACTCAAATCCTCACCATTGGGTCCTTGGAAATGAATTCCTGCTCCACCTCCATCCTTGGTTGAGGACCCGTCCACATGCATTAGCCAGATTTGACTCTTGACTTCTTCGACCATACTTAGCTCGGAAACTGCTCCTTCGGTTTTCGATATGCCTGTTGATTCAAGCACGAAGTCAGCTAACACTTGAGCTTTTATGGCTACTCGCGGTTGATACTCTATTTCGAATTGGCCAAGCTCGACTGCCCATTTGATTAACCTGCCTGATGCTTCCGGTTTGGATAAGACCTGTCTCAAAGGTTGATTTGTTAGGACAATGATCTTGTATGTTTGAAAGTAAGGCCTTAGCCTTCGGGCAGCCACTACCAACGCCAGTGCGAATTTCTCGATCTCCATGTAGTTTTTCTCGGCGCCTTGTAATAACTTACTTAGATAATAAACCGGTTTGTGCTCAGTTCTATCAAGTTTCACCAAAACCGAACTAATGGCCTCTTCCGACACAGCTATGTATAGATATAAAGCTCTCCTTCAGATGGTTTGGCCAGCATGGGTGGCGAGGTCAGGTACACTTTCAATTCTTCGAATGCCTTATCGCACTCTGCACTCCATTCGAAGTTCTTGGATTTTCGTAGGAGCTTGAAAAATGGTAAACTTTTATCGGCAGATCGGGAGATGAATCTATTCAATGAAATGATTTTTCCAATCAAACTTTGGACATCCGAGAGCTTCCGTGGTGGCTGGAGATCGGTGATTGCTCGAATTTTTTCCGGGTTTTCTTCGATTCCTCTTTCGTGGACTAAGTATCCGAGGAATTTTCCTGATCGCACACCAAAAGTACATTTGGCTGGGTTCAGCTTCATCCCATATTTTCTCAGGATTTCAAAACATCTGTCCAGATGGCCAATATGGTCCTTTTCCGTCATACTCTTTACGAGCATGTCATCTACGTAGACCTCCATTATCTCACCTATCAATTCTTTGAACATCATGTTAACTAGCCTCTGATAGGTTGCACCTGCATTTCTTAGGCCGAAAGGCATAACAATGAAGCAATAGACCCCTCTTTCCGTGATGAACGCTGTTTTATCCTGGTCTCTTTCGTTCATGAAAATTTGGTAAAAACCTTGGAATGCATCCATCATACTAAACAACACGAACCCTGCAGTGGAATCTACTAGCATATCGATCCGGGGCAGTGGGTAAGGATCTCTTGGGCATAATTTGTTTAGGTCGGTGAAATCATTGCACATTCTCCATTTGTTTTCGGTCTTTTCACCTTTGGAGACCAAGACTACATTACATAACCATTCTGTGAACTTGATTTCCCTGATCTGTCCTGCTGCTAACAATCTATCGACTTCTGCATTAATTATTTTGTCCTTTTCGCGACCATGATTGCGCTTCTTCTGCCTTACCGGCTTTGCTTTCGATCGATGTTTAGTGAATGAGTTATTACTCGCGGGTCGATTCCCACGATATCATCCGAGCTCCAGGCAAAAACATCCACATTCTTCTGCAAAAATTCTATGAGCATGGTTTCCATGCCCTCGCTCAATTCTGTTCCAATTTTAGTGAATTTTTCTGGGGATCCAAGAACTAAAGTAACCTTTTTGTGGTCAGTCGCTTGTACGCTCATGTCAACGTTTTTTCCTTTCTTGGCTTGGAATTTTTCGCAGTCGGGAATCGGCTTTTCCAACTCAGACGCTAAATCACTTATCTTTCTCTTGGTCGGGAGTTCGGGCTCCACTTTCTTTTTAATACTCAAAGACGAGTTATAACACTCCCATGCCATGTATCGTTCCTCATTTCTCCCACTCCCCCCACGGTTGGAAACTTTATTTTTTGATGGTACGTAGATACGACTGCCTTGAAGATATTTAGGGCTGGTCTCCCTAATATAGCATTATAAGCGAATGCCGTATCTACTACCAAAAATTTGATCATTCTTGTTACATTTTTTGGTTTAGTTCCTAGAGTCGTGCTCAAGAGAATGGTTCCGAGCGGGACGATCTCTGATCCACCAAAACCAACCAAAGGGGTGGTTACTTTATCTAGACGTGGGTGACAAAGATTCATTCTTGTGAGGGCTTCAGACGAAATAATGTTCGCTGAGCTTCCGTTATCGACCAGCACCCTCTTTACTTCGAAGTTAGCAATCCTCAACGTCAACACCATAGAAAAGTCCGGATCGTCTTCACTTGTGTCCCAATTGACATCAGAGGGTATGTCGGCCTCACTGAAGCTTATAACTTGATTTTCTATGGAGGGAGATTCCAAGGACAGAATCTCTCTCCTAGCAGAGACTCCAGCTTTTATCGATCTCAAAGTTCTTTTTCTAGCGTTTCTGCTATCACCTCCTGCTGGTCCGCCTGCAATCATGTTTATTATTCCATTCGAACGCTCGTCTGCTTGGCTTTGAATTTGTCTTTGCTGGTTATTAAACTTTCGCGGACTTCGGGATCTATAACGACCGTTATAGTTGTTACCTTTGACAAACTCTTTCAGTTTTCCTTGGGCAATCAATTTTTCAATTTCAACTTTCAATTGATAAAAATTTTCAGTACTATGTCCCCGTGCACGGTGATATCGACAGTATTGCTCATATCCTGGTGCCCCTGCTCTGGCCTGGGTGATCCTTTGAGCTTCAGGGATTAGGTTTCCTTCTTCCAACACGGTTAGCACTTCTTCCTTTGAGGTGTTAAGCTCGGTAAACTGCATTTTACCCGGTCTCGGGGCTCGAATCCGATCATATGGAGGTCCATATGAATTTGGGGCTTGAGGCGGCACATGCGGCTTATAAGTATTAATTCGTTGCCAGACAGATCCTCTGCTCGATCCCCCATAATCACCTGGTTTTGGGATCGGAGCCCGATCTTGCTTCTTGTTGAGATGAGACTTGTCAACATGTGAACTCTTCAATTTGTTCATCTCTTCCTGTATCATGTACTTCTCTGCTATTTCCATTATCCGTTCGAAGGTCTTAGGTTGTTTCCTACACAAAGCATTTCCAAATTGAGTGCTTTTGGTTAGTTCGAACATCAGGGAGGACAGATACTCGATCTGCGGGGTATCTACTTTCAGGAGCTCAATACTAAATCTTGCTAGCCATTGCCTCAACGTCTCTCCTTCCAATTGTTTTACGGTGCCCAGGTGATTCGCTGGCAGTCTTGGCTTCCTCTGGCTAGCAAACTGATGTTTCAGTTTATCACAGAATTCCTCAAAAGAAAATATGGAGTTAGGAGGTAACTTCCCGAACCAATCGAGAGCGATTCCCTCAAAAGTAGTGACCATAATTTTGCAACAGAAATCCTCCGAATGTCCGTACAAGTTCATCACATTAATAAAGCTGTTGATGTGTTCCCCGGGGTTGGTACTCCCGTTATACCGCGGCAGCCTTGTTGGCACCGTTTCTGAGTTTCGAGCTTCTTGTATCTCTTGACAAAATGGCGAACAGCGCATGATACTGTTTGAAATCTCCCTATCTCGTAAGTTCCCTCTAGTTAGAGTATTCTCCCCTCGCCTGACGGCCTGATTGTTACGGGGGACCTCTATCATCGTTTCTTCTTTTTCTAATTCCTTAGCTACTCTCTCGCATATTATCTTTTCTAACTCTGATTCGGTAATTCTCTTGTAGGCAGACTTTCTACCTCCAACCGCGCCGGCAGAGTGGCTCTCTCCTACCACTGAATCCTCCAGATTATGTACCGATCTTGGTGGGTTTTCTGATCGGGCGTTGTTTTTCGAGGGCATTGCTCGAAGAGGATTCGTAGCTGGGGCACGCGATATAGATCGCAGTATGCTGTTTTCCTTCTGGATGTTCGAAGAAGGTATTTCAGGTCTCCCGTGATTTCCCGGTTGGTCTACGGGTGATTGATCAGCCCTCCCACTGTTCAGGAATTCCCTGCACATTGTGCCTATAATAGACCTTAGATCACCAACGGTTGTGTGGATCGGAACATTATCCTGGGGAATTATTGGCGGAATCTCTGGTTGTTGAGCCGCACGAGATAGATTATCGGGCTCATTATTGACTGAATTCTGCGCTCCTGCTGCCTGGGAGGGTTCTCCTCGGTTGTACGTATTTCTCCTCGTGGTAGGCATATTTCGATCTAATACTCGAATAAGGCCCCACGGTGGGCGCCGATTGATCTTACGAGTTTTCGTGTGTTCGACCAAGGGTGGATAGACAATGCAGTAATAATGTTAGACGATAAATAAGAAAGATCAATAGTATTGTATTCTGAATTATCGAGTACAGATTACAATTGTATGGAGTCCTATTCGAGCATTATAGGATGCCGTACATGCTAATGGGCGAAATACATATGAGAAAGCCTATATCACTGTTCCCAAGGGTGTCCGAGCTGCAGTCTGAAAGCAAGAGCACCTGGGAAGTTGTGTCCGTTGTCATAAATGCTTTGGGTATTTATAGCCGAAATCGGGGTTTAGGTGATCCATCCGCAGACATGCATTACTCGGCCCACGAGTTTGGACCAGAGCTCGGCCCAACAGTAACTTTTGATCCAGGTCCGTCTATACATTGTGCACTTGGACATTGGGGTCGAAATCGAGCTCCTCAGACAAATATTGTTCGATCTGAAATGGTTGTAGAAAAAGCGGAGTCCCAAAATACCCCTCATCAAAATACAAATTGTCTTGGTACAAAGAAAAATATTGTAAAGTTTACAAAATTATCTCATGAAAATTAATCTTCTTAAGTCTTCTCGTCGGCACCATCTGGAGCCTACTAATCGGCTTCACCATGAATCTCCTGGTCGGCATAATCTTGATGCTCTAGGTCAGCATCCTCCTCTTCCTGGTCGCTCAAACTACCGGTCATCGGAGTATCAACATCGGGAGGAGGTACGGGCAAGGCAACACCAAGCTCCTTTACCAGATGTGCCAGAAGGAGATGCTTGTAATCCACTGTTAGAACATTTGCAGAAGAATACTTCCGACCATTCCGATCTAGGCTGACATGAATGGTTTTAAAATACTCTTCTCTGCGGTCCTCGATCAAGTCAAAAGCCATCATTTGGTGAACTGCCTTCGTGAAAGTATTCTCTAAAAGTGGACCCACCATTTGATAGACCAGAGCAGTATGAACCGGAGAACCAAGGAATTATCGGATAACTCTTTCTTTGGGGCTCATGCTAGAACGGTCGATCAGACCATCAAGATCGTCATCTTCTCTCTGCTCGTCAAGAGAAGATTGAAGACGAATGACCCGGGACTCAAGCTCGCTAATACGAGAAGCGTGCTGGACTTGTTGGTCCTCTAACTACCTAGCCAACTGATCTGCCCGCTCCTGAGCACGAGTAGCATCCAGAACATTGTTGATTATATGAGGATCATCTGTCCCCAAATCCAGATCGCCACCGACTCGAGGCGGTTGAGTAGAGGATGTGGAAGGCCCTACCCCGGTTAACTCTTGCTCTAGATCAGCCCCCTTCTGAAGAAGAACCTTGTTCCTCTCTTCCAGAAATTGACACTGCTGCCTTAATAGAGCTTACTCGTACATAGAAGACACCATGCAGGCACCGGCCTGGAAGCTCAAATAATCAATAAGTTACAAAAAGCCCTGGAAGATAAGATGAGAAAGAAAAAGATATGGTTAATCTTATCTTACTCTGACATGAGATTGAGCAGCCTTTGCTAGTTTCTCCAGATGATATTTCTCCAGTAACCGCTGCATATCTCTCGTAAAGTCAGAAGAAAGAAGAATCCGTGTGGCCTTGTCAGCGGCATTCTCCCTTTCATCGTTGACTAGCGCGTCACGGTCGGAATAACCTGCCGCCCTTTTCCCTACGAGATGATCCTCAATCATCTCAACCTGATGGGGGCTATTTTATACCCCTTATAATACTTGGAACGATCAGAGAATATGGGTCAGGCCGATCTAGCAGCTCGGTCATCGATACAGGTCAATCCGATCTCACCTGGCGATCATCAGCGACCAAGCTAATCTCCGAATTAGAAAAGGACAATGCCCCGAGTCCTGGTTGGATTATGTTCCTTGTACAGCTAGGGATTATCACATATAAATACCTTGATCAGATATTGTATTAGGGCACATACACAATAGTATCATAATACGCCTACATACTTGTAATCTGAGATTAATATAATACAAGAGCTTTTGCTATACATATTCATTGTTTCTTGATACTCTAATCTCGTTACGTTTTGTTTATCTTTGAGATCGATCCACCCGGAATAAAGTAACTAAGCCCTATATCTATAGATAATTTAACCCTACACCAATATTATTGATTTAATTGGATCCTACGAAATTTAGTTAAATCGGTTGGCGTCCACCATGGGGCTGAGTTAATTATTCGATAGGCATATGGCTCGCCCAAGGAAGAACGCACGCAACGAGACTAGGAGTAACACAACACACCAGCAAGTGCCATCGGACGGTTTGCCAAACGATATGACAAACAATGAACCAATCGGCAATAAGGTCGATAATCAGCAAGAAGACAATTGTACATCGGATCATCACGAACGCCAGCAGGCTAGCGACCAACTCCCACCGGGACAGCTGAATGCTGCAGTTGATCCATCACCTTCGGGTCCTAGTGTTGCCACGACTCCCATCCCGTTGTCAGAAAGGAAAGAAAAACTAAGACATATCGTGCTATTGGTTAACTCCCTATGTCCAAGGGGCCAGACAATTCCCGAACAGGAGCCCGGAGATTTAAGTGCAGCTCAGGCGCAACAAGGCAGGAGAGCTCAAAAGCAAGTCGACCATGTATCGAAATAGGCCGACAGTCCTGGGACCGACAACAATCTCTAGCTACTCCACAAAGGAGCAATGCAAAACCTATTGACAACCAAGTCCTAAGGAGAACGAACCGAACAAAACTCCCTGCCCATCTTGTGCATCAGGGGTCGAAAGAAAATACTATAATACCTATCGACGATAACCTCATTGATCCGACCCCCAATCAACCAAAGACCATCAGGAAAGCTTAGCTGCATGTTCCCTGCAGGGAAATCAAGGAAGCGCAGTCATCAGGACAAGTTCCGGGACGATTACCTCACTATGACGGAACGACTGACCCAGATGACTACATATTCAGCTTTACGAACATAATGAATCTATACGCACATTCTTCCGAATATACCGCCAAGTTTATGGTCACGACGTTCGAAGGATTGGCATTGGATTGGTTTGGAAAACAACCTACCAACTCCATATTCAATTTTCATGAGCTATGCAACAAACTGACTCAACAATTTGCCAGCCAGAAGAGACAAAAGCTCCCGATGAGTTACCTGGGAACCATAAATCATCAAGAGGGGAGTCCTTGAGAAGCGGGTTAGCTAGATTCAATGTGGAGATACTTAAGATCGATTCGCCAAATATCGATTACATAATCTCCATTCTATTCGACCTCACAATAAAAAGGCAATTTGGGAATGCCTTGAGTCGAAAACAACCAAGGACATTCGCTGACATAATGACCTTAGCATCAAAGTATATGACCTAAGAGGAGATGAAGTCGTTTAAAGATAAAAACAGAAGCAAGGGTTCGACCTCCGGCCTAAGGTGACAGGATAAGGCTCCTATATCGAGACCAACAGATTATGATCGGTCCTTTAGGAAAGGGAATGTTTTCCAAAGATTGGATTATAATCGAAACGATCGGGACAAAAGACCTAATGTCTATGCCAGACCAAGGTCGGCTGAACTACCTCAAAGAAATCGGGTGGACCATGTGGAATACCCCAAACTGACTGTCCCTGTAGAAGAAATCTTAGTGGTACTCGAAAGAAACAATTGGATTCCACCATCAAAAAGAATTACATAAGCCAAGTCAGGAGCTCGGAATTATAACTTATATTGTCGATATCATCGGGCTCATAGACATCGAACCGAGGATTGTTTTCATCTGAAGCAGGAAATCGAAAGACTGATCGAAGAAGGAAAATTGGACAATTACGTTGAACGAAATGGGAGAAAAAGAAATAGAACCTGGAGCCCTCGAACTCCTAATCAATGAAGAACCTCGCCGAGGAGAACCCCTAAAAATGGTCCACCTCTAATCTTACGCTGTTTCGTAGAGTGATCAAGGTAGCAAAATAAATGGCTAAAACACAATTATATGAGGAAAAGATCAATAATGTATATTCCGAACATAGGTGTACAGATTACAAGTAATGGGGGTCCTATCTGAGCATTATAGGATGCCGTACAAGCTAGAGGATTAATACATATAAAGTAACCTAAACTAACTTTCAAGAGGCAGTCCGAGCAACAGCTTCGAGTAGTGAGCACCTAGGAAAGCGTGTCTGGCGTCATAAATGCTGGTGGTATTTATAGTGGAAATGGGGAGCTAGCTGATCCATCCGTAGGGATATATTTCTCGGCCCAAAGGCCGGGGCCTGAGGTCGGCCCAACAGTAACCTTCGACCATGAGCTCTCTGATAGATCGGATCTTTGATAAATTGGGACTTGGGATCGATTCTATGTCTCCAAGGTCGGGATTCATGACTTTCGATCCTGTCTGGGCTTCCGAATGAAGAGTCCAAGATATCCCTCATCAATACTCCCCCACTTCTCGAGCGCAAAGTGACGCTTAAGCTCGAAGAAGTATATGTTGCTTTGAACGGCGGGATGAATGAACCATTTATGATGTGTTTCGGATATGCCTCGTTGAAAACCTAATTCGGAAAAACCCATTGAGATAAAAATCGAATCAGGGAAAAAGAGTGCATATCTTGGAAACAATACAATGATTCTGTCGTGATGATATAGGTTTCGTTGTTAATAACCTTTGTCTGGATTTTGAGTCTATCTTCATCAAAGTGTCATTTTGTATTGGTTGCCATGATTGATTCCTTATTAATACTCCCTCACTTCTCCGAGCGTGAGGTAAAGTAAAGGATCGGAGAAGCACATAAATATCGAGACAGAAGAGGCATGTCTTCTCCTACATTGGTCTATGGCCCACAATTCCACAGAGTATAGGGGTCTATCATGCAATTAACGGGGAGATAAATTTGAATTTACCCTGAGGGAGTTCAACCGTCGCGGTTATCCAGGGTCCGATTTGAAATTTACCTTTTTAACCTTATATATATGTTGACTTGTCGAAAATTATTTATGAAGCAATTTTCTTCCCAAGATTGGAGCATAAAGATCGAACGAGCTGTCGTAATTGCTTTTTGCTATAATGTCCAGCTCGAGAACTTGATGGGCAAAGGTAAAGTTGGAGAAAATCAAGAATCCGATCCTGACTTGAAGCTTATCGACGATTTTGAGGAGGGGGAATTTCATCCTGGTCGTGAAAGTGCTGATCAGGTTGAAGATCTTGAGGAAAATGTGGTCGAGAAACATAGTATTGGTGATAATGCCTTTGTCAGGATATACAAATCTGAAGGACCTTCTAGAACAGTTGATCGCAATAGGGCCGAACTTGGCGCTGATCAAACTTCTTGTTCTTTCGGCAAGGACGACCGCACTTATCTGGATAAAGAGTTCGGTAAATTCCACCCTAAAGGTTTTCGATCGTGATCCCTTCCTATCGTCAACGTGCGACCGATCCTCCATTCGGAAGTTATAGGACTTGAATGTTTTTAGAAATGTAGAGGACTTTAACAATCATATTTAAAAGTTAAAGAAGTTAACTAAATTAATTATAGGCTATAGATTGTATAATTGTAGCTTTGGGGTTAATGTTTAATTACCTTAAGTCAATAATCCATAAGGCTTGCTCCAGCGGCAAGGGTGGGGGTTCGAATCCCATCTGGAACTTGGATGGAAGCATTTCTATGGGTCTATCTAAGGGTCATTTGTGGTGAAGACTCCTTTGTGCGCAGAGTGTACAGCAGTATGGTGGGAACCCGGGGCTTGGTGGAGGCACATCCTGCGATTTACATCCTTCAGGATTCTAGGCAAGGGTTCTGAGAGTCCAGGATTAGTCGAGTGTAAGCTTGTACACCTGGGTTATCAAAAAAAAATAATAATAATAATAATACAAATTCTATCAAGAATATGTATTATCTATCTATATATTAAATTACCTGAAGTAGCTAATGGAAAAGTAAAACAATTGTCATAATCAATTAAACTATACACACGGCCACATAAAATTGAAGGAAAAGATGACTCTTATACTAAATTGGCACTTGTCCATTTCTCCTTCACTGTTAAGTTAGATACTCAAGTTACCCACACCAAATTGTTCACAATTCTCACACGTACACAAACTAGATCTGAACACCCTCACTGTGTGCGTTTTCACACAATAGAAACCGTGAGAGAGAGTGAGAGAGAGAAAAGAAGAGAAAGGAAAAGGCGCGGGGTGGCGGAAGGTGTTAGAAGGGAGTTTTGGGTTCTCTTCTTTTACTTTATTCGGAAAGAGAGAGGGAGAGAAAGAGATGAAATGGTGGTGGTGGAGCGTGTTAGGGGAGAGTCTCAGTTTTTCCGGTGAAAGATGTCGAGAAGGAGAAGGCCGCGTGAGAGAGAGAGAGAGCGAACGAACTAAAGAGATAGAGGAGGCTATGGTGGTTCGCGAAGGTTGTGGTTGGCCCGAACGGCGGCGAGGGAGAAGAGGAGAGAGGCGGCGGTGGTGGCTGCGGTTATGGAGGAAGAAGTTTTGGGGCTGGTGGTGGTTTTAGGTGAGAGAGACGGCGGCGGCGGCATCGGCGGCTAAGGTTGAGGGTGTGGATGATGAAATTAGGGTTTGGAATGTGATATTGGGCTATAAGGGTTTTGGGCCTTGATTGTGATTTAGTTGGATTGGGGTTGAATGGTTAGATTTAAGTGGGCTAGTTGGTTTTGGTCAAGCCAAATTCAGGTAATTTAATTGGGCATTAGTCTTATAGGCCTTTGTCTTTTGGGCCTTCCTTGTTTGGATTGTTCTAAACTGTGGGCTTGTTAGTAGAATTGAGGTTAAGTGTATTAGATTAAAATGACCTGGACTATGAGACATTAGACTTAAATTAAATTAAAGTAATTAAATTATCATAAATAACTATTAATCATAATTATTCAAATTAATTATGTTAAGTAGTAAGAGTTGGGCGCAAACATATATATTTATACATATATATATCACTACATATCTATATATATACTTATATATATTAGTTTTACAATAGTTAATTGAGTAAGTAATTTAATGGACTCAATTGGAACTAAATTGGACATTTGAATTGCATTAAGGTTATAATTAAAGTAATTCAATTAAGTATTAATTTACAGTTATTTAACTACTAATGATTATTAGTTTAATAAGATGTAATTGTGAGATACAATATTAGGATGATGAGGTTAACGTGAATTGAATAATTCTTATAAGTTGTTTTAATTAAGATAATGATTTAATAATCAAGTATTGTCGGGGTCGTCTTATTTAATTAAAATTAATTAAAGTACTCTCAATAGACGTTTTATATAACAGATGAGACAATAAATAAGAATAGAGCAACGTATGGAGTTTGAAGAGTTGTTGATCGTGGAATTATTAATTATAGAATTTGGGACGTTGATTGTAGGTAACTCGAGAATAGTCAGTTTAACTATTCAACTATTGAATCAAGACACGAAATCAATGGGATAGAGGTCATTCTTCTACAAAGTCATGCTAGAAGGCTTAAATCGAATAGCAGGACTTGAGACCATCTGTCTACCGTTGAGTAGCACCTCTAGCCTGAGAACGGTGAGCGCCTCAATAAAATGTTTTTAAAACTGAAAGAGTTTTTCAATAAAATTATATCATATATATGTATTTCTCATTTGAAATGACTACAATTATTATATCTCTGTTTATAATTTTCTGCAATGCTTGCAGCATGTACTACTTCTTCATAGTAGAACTGATAATTTTATAATTGTTTGCATTTATTGCATTATATGCAAATTGTTGAATAATGGGGTGTAGTACTTTATCTCACCTCATATTGATGAAGGTACCAAGGTGTAGTACTTTATTTCACCTAAGTATCAATTGCTTGTGCATGATTATTTGCGCGCTCATCTGCTCTAGTTTGATGGTATTCTCTGGATAATTCTGGGTAGCTGGGGGCTACAGGGCTACCAGAGCTCTGCCATTGAAACGGGCTTACAAACCAAGGATTAGAGCACCTTGGGGAGTGACTCACATTATCCGGCTAAGACATGTCAGTGCCACCGAGATGGGAAAGGTAGCACATTCTCCCATATCTAAACGGCGAACTAACTATTGATCACATCCTGATCTTTCTGTATCCTTTTGAGGCGGAAGAGTTGTTTAGCCCGTTTTGCCGGGTAATTGAACATGATTTCATATGTGATATCAATATAATTGTTATACTATTGTGGATTGATTTTATAATTTAAATAGGTAGTTCATGGAGTTCTAAATCGTTTTCTGCATAAAATTCAATTGCACCCTGGCACAGGCCTCACTAAGTTGTTTTTACAACTTACGCTTTCAAATTATTACTCTTTCAGAATCTCACCAAAGGGCAGGATGGGCCACATCAGACTAAGGGATTTCAATTGGGCGTCTACCATAGAGTTTCTAGAATTTGTCAGGTGAAGGTTTGATTTGTTACGAAAAGTTTTAAGTTAAATAAGTTAGTTGGAAGAATCATTATGTTGTAATAGATAGTTAGAGCTCTGAACTGCAATTATTGGAAATTTATCAAGGTTATTTTATTATTTATTTATGTCTTAGCAGGCAGGTGCCGGTTTCGGGCCGTTACAATCCAAAGTCCTGCAGTAGCGCCTCACGTGTTGCGCCTCTACGAGTTGATATATCACGAAAATTAATATAACCTAATCGACTAGAACATATGGTATATTAATATCTAGGATTTAAGAACGACTTTGGAACAATAATCGAAGACAAAAAATTCTTCCTAGAAGAAAAAGGGTTTGGTCGATTTGTGCAGGGAGAGGGAGAGAATTTTTGCTCTTGCTCAATTTTTGCTTAGCGTTGTGTGTGAAAAATAACTAAAAGTTACCTACTTATAGTTATCTCCCTAACCTAGTCCTATTAGGACTAGGACTTTATTCTCCTACATGGGCCATGACCCTCTTTAATTAGAAGACTAAGTCTTCCAATTAATTCATGGCCCAGTTAATTAATTTGACCAGACTTTATTTAATCTCCCAATTAAATAGCCCACTTAATTAACTAGTCTCCCAATTAATTAAATCAGACTCTATGTCTATTTAATTAAATCTTCTCTATAATTAATTAAATCCAACTTAATTAATTAATTCACAAATTAAATTCCATTTTAATTTATGATCTTGATCCAATTCCAATTGGATCCTATTTTGTTCCTATTGGGTCGACCCAGTCGACCCACCCACTATAATCGACCCAGTCGATTATATACCCAGTCGACCCAGTCGACTCGGTTGTTCTTATTTCCTCGCTTTCGCTTCATGTGTATTGTGTATGCCCCCGTAGGTTCACCATATAATTGGCTGTGGGTTATAATTAAATATTATTTAATTATTCGAGTAACATATACTCTAAATCAATCGAACACTCAGTCGATTGATCATTCCAAAATTAGCACCCCTGCCAATTTAGGAATTCTCCCACACTCCACGGTCGATGTCCAGCCACAAGCCCATGGAGCCCAATCACTGGTGAATTAATTCAGTGAACCTTTTAACTCATTTACAATTTCCATATACGACATAATCTCTCCATCGATCAATCTCCCAGTCGAGACTTAAGGGTATGGTCTTTCATCAGTTCCCCTTTTATTTTGTCTTGACCTTATGTATTCTGGTCTCGAAATAAATTCTCTTTGACTTAATCTTTATGAGCTACTTACATAAAGTCGTCAGATACCTTGGCCAAGGATTTTATCAGAATTAATTTCTCACAGAAATCCATAGGAGAATTTCTCAACCTATCAAGTCGGGTCAATGGATCATTTGTTGATGATATGAATCTGCATACGAGTTCCTCCATACCCAACATGAGTTCACAGAGACTTTCTGGTGATCTCCAGTCAGTCGGAACTCATATCAAAGCATGAACGTTCTCGCACCAGATAAACCATATCACCTCAAGTAGTTAGGTATCGTTCCTCGTATACTATTGCAAATTGGAATAACTCCAACACCGATATGCGACTACCGCTTCCATAGTGAGTTATTTCCTAATTGGGGTATTCAGTGCGCTTGTCATCCCAGCAAGCCACCCACTTATGTGTATCGACTATCCCAGTCACGCTCGTGGACCCCAGCGTTCTCCAGTTCATCGGAGTATACACAATAGTGAGAGTTTAACCGAATCTAACGATGTCATATCTCGATTGGATTCTACGACTCTTGAATATGTTCTAGATCACGGCCTTGGAGATCAGTCAACGGGTTGTCCCATAGCCCTGTGATCTAAGGACTTCTATCCTTATACGTAGATATTTATTACATAAGATAAAGATGACTATTTAATAAAGTGCATTTATTAATCGAAATTGAATAGTTCCTTATTTATTACAATAAATGCTAGCCATACAGCTGGCTTGCAGGACACTATTTCTATCACAAACATTTACACAAAATTAAATATTTTGTGGAGATATCATAAGCAAAATTCAATGAGAACTTTGCATTTAGTTGTCTACATACAATATCGTGGCAAGTTTTGTACTAAGCTCTGAACTAGAGATTTTTTCAGTGGGTTGTGTAATAGTCTCTAGTATTATGTAGATCTCTGATCTAATTGAACTTGGAAGTTCATAAGATCAAGCCCATAATTTTTGGAGACATTGGAATGATTTAGTACATGCTTCGGAAAGCATACATTCAATGTCATAGAATGTCGGACAAGTAGAGATTGGCTCTCTCACACGAGCAATCGCCTCTGACATTGAGTATGTGCAGAGATGAGATAATTTTATTCTTGTAAAGAGCACGAGATAAAATTAGTATCGCCGTAATTGAAAATCCATTCAGATTACTATGGTGACTAAAGTAATCATTGAGAATAGACAATCTCGAGATTGGCTCTCTCACACGAGCAATCGCCTCTGACATTGAGTATGTGCAGAGATGAGATAATTTTATTCTTGTAAAGAGCGCGAGATAAAATTAGTATCGCCGTAATTGAAAATCAATTCAGATTACTATGGTGACTAAAGTAATCATTGAGAATAGACAATCTCGTATGAAAGAATGTCGATTGATTGATCAATTAAGATGAGATTACTATAATGAGCGTAAGTAATCGAAATGGATTCCCACTATCCATTGAACTTGTCTAATAGCCAGATGTGAATTTGTCTCGACTTCGTTATTTTTTAGGACTAAGGAGAAAATTCAGGTTAAGTGTAGATGTTCACTTAGACCAAGATCTGTATTGTGCTAATAAAATGACATAGACTTCATAGAATGAAGTAAAGCACAATAGCACGTGTACTTTTGTGACCATTGGGAAATGAGTGAAAGATCCCTGCTCACTCATTGTGTGAGACCCTAGAGGTTTATGAAAACCTCAATGTGTACCCTTAAGACTTTAGACTGTTTCTCGAGATTTTACCAAGGTGTTGCTACTTTAGCACGCTACTAATAACCATGAATCATACGGTGATGCGGTACATGTCTAGGAAAGCAGCTGAAGTAAGATCGAAAGATTCTAGTAGGAAAGGAAGACCTCTTGCAGCTAACACACGCTACTTGTATTCAAAGCTGCGCAGCCAATATGTCAAACTTAAGTGTTTAGGACATGATTGTGGATACATATGAGTGGTGGAGTGAAGTATGCTCTTTTATAATTGGGGGATCAGAGATACTTCGGTTAGTGAAAAAGATGTTTGGGGTGCAGCGAGTTCTAATGTCCTCATGTTTTGTGAGAAAGAGTTGTTGTATAACCCTAACAAGTGTATAACTCTTAATGCTCTTTAGCTCGCCGGTCGCACGATCTATTTATCTATATGAATTGATGTATATGTTGACATAATCACTTTAAACTCGAGTATAGCCCTCATGTGCGAGTGGAAGATGTTGGATTGAAACGGGTCCGCCCATTTCGAACTAACTCAATCCGATCCGATTCGAATCGAATTATTTGAGTGAAGAGAAAATGGGAGGGAGTAGTTAATTAACTACTCCCCACTAAGGAGTTCACCTCCAACTTAATGGGAGATTAACTCCCACTCATTAAATGGGTGGAAAGCACACGGCTTTCCCACCCCTTTTTTTTTTGCTTCTGTTCAACAGAGAAGTCCCAATTCTACAAAGGAGCAGCATACGGTTGCTCCTCCCTTTTTTGGACATGGAGGTTCCTTTGTGGGACTTCTTCCTTTTTTCACTTCTCCCACTTAAATATATAAACACACACATATATATGTATATGTTAAGCCTAATTGGGTATATTCGGGTGATTTACGGGGCACTTATTATCATAGTAATTTTTATTTGTAGATCGTGGAATTTAGGCTACATTCGTATGTGATTTAGTCTCCACCGGGAGCACCGAAATGTGAGTTTTCGAAGATGAAGAAGTCGATGATTTAACCACGGTGTTCGGTCAAAATGGCGTTTGAATTCTTGCGGGTGATCCATGGATATTCTGAGTAAGAATTCGGGATTTGTATCCTTCAAATTCCAACACCATTAACATATTTGCAATTTCTCTCATGGTAAGTATCCTTTCCATTTCCAAGTCAATAATCATCTTTGGACTACTCGAAGCCTTTCCTTTTCCCTTTTTGGCTTTTTTTTTGTACCAATAGTTCTTTGACTCGATTGGGATAATTGGAGAGTCTCCAAATCATCATTGCCGCATAGCGGTTTCGATTTAAATTGAATTTCTTAAAGTGTTGAAATATAACAATCTTCTATTTCATACCACATGGTGTTTGAAAAGAAAGGAACTATTGGCACGGCATACAACGGAGGAGTTTCTTTTTCTTATTGAAGGAAGTTTTAAAAATCGATTTGCCTATAAATTACCTTTAGTTAGACCAACTCCAAGAGACCATTTAAAACTCAAATTATAAGAAAAATTTTAAGAATCCTTAAAATGTGTTGCTCCAAGAGACCATTTATAATTTAAGGACCTCTTATTTGTTTAAGTTTGGACTCTCATATTTAAGAGTCCAAACTCAAAATTTATCCTGCCAAAGTTGTACTTTCCCTGAACACAAAAAGTAACCCCTGCAAATACTTTACTTCCTCCATCTCCCAACTCCCCATCCAACAAAATTAAATCAAAATACATGAAGATTGCAAATACAAATTTACCTCTATAAAATTAATCTTTACCACAATAATTTTACTACATCAAAAAAGTAAAGAATAATTTTTACAAATCTGAAAATTAAGAAAGCAAAGTTTGCCGGATAATTAAAAGAAGGTATGTTTTTTCTTCCAACACAGCTGCCACCGCACTGCCGCCGCGCTGCCGCCGCCAAAACCCGACCACCAGATCTGAACCGAACTCAAACCACCACAAAACCACCAAACCAAACTCAACCCACCAGATTTCGAACCGAAACCAACAGATCTGAACCCAAAACACACAAACCAATATAGGAATACCCGA
The DNA here is from genome assembly GCA_003313485.2 of Penstemon barbatus. Classification (NCBI taxonomy): domain Eukaryota; kingdom Viridiplantae; phylum Streptophyta; class Magnoliopsida; order Lamiales; family Plantaginaceae; genus Penstemon; species Penstemon barbatus. The sequence continues at coordinate 73,696,999 of CM064883.1, forward strand.
TTTCAGATTTCAATCGAAGTCTCCTACAATAAAAAGATTTCTTCAGGTTGTCAATATAGGAATTCACAGAGGGCAGTATAGCCGAGAGTGTTGGTGTAGCCGAGAGTGTTGGTGGAGTGTTTGTAGTGTTTTGATTTTGAGAGGTTTAAGTGTAGTTTATGGTGGAGTGATTTTGAGAGATTTTGAAAGGATTTTGTGTTAGCCAAAAATGGTGGAGTATTTGTGGTGTTTATTAACATTTCTAAGACCTTGTTTGCTTGGAAATGTTTTTACATTAACTAGAAATCTGATTTTCAAGTTAATGCAAAAATAGAGACAAACACGACCTTAAATATTTTTCCCAAAATAAAAATATATATAATTTTTTTTAATAAACATTAAAATTGATTTTTATTTTTTAATTTGAAATCAATATATGTATTTTTGTTAATTCTAAGTTACAATATTATTGTTTGTTTAAATAAATTATATTTGTGTGTAGATGGATCAAAATTCAAGGGATTAGCCATTAAGAGTGTTAAAATAGAAATAAAGTTCAGAGAAAATAATATTGAAATATGTTAAAATGAGATAGTAAATGAGCTAAAATATGTTGCAATTAGATAGCAAATGTGCACATTTTTATAGAAAAAAATATAGCCGTTGGGAATATAGCCGTTGGAGCTCAAATTAAAAAATTGCATGAATCCCCAAAATTTAAAGTACGATCATATATCAAAATTTATGAGATAATAATAATTTTAATTTTTCAAATTATTATATATTATATCATTATTATTTATATATTAATAAATATTAAAAGTAGTTTGTTAAAATATAAATGAATTGTTGGAGTGATGTGATGTGATTGTTTAAAAGTGAACTCTTAAAATATAAACTAGATGTTGGAGTACAAAGTAAAAAGTGGGGATGTATAACTCTGTTCACCATTTAAATTTTAAAATAAGAGGCCTGAATTTAAACGGACTGTTGGAGATGGTCTTACTTTGTCAAAATGTTGAATTGATGGCGGCGGACCTAGGTGGGTCTGGTGCTCAACTTTTTTTTTTTTTGTCGTGTACTTTATTTGGACCTTTTCTTTTTTATATTTTAGTTATTAAATTTATTATACAAGTTTAGTCTCATTGATTAAAATTTTATTTTTCAAAATATGTTTCAATTAGTCAAATGCTAGCTAGAAATTGTTGGTGAAGTTTTCAGAAAAATTCGGAAATGTTTCAAAAAAATATTTAAAGAAAATTGTAAATCAAAGAAATGTATTGAATATAAATATGGATCAAAATTTCATTTTTTTTTTCATATTTCAGTTAGCTAAATATTTTTTTCAAGACAAATTAATAGTTTTGGAATTAATCATTCAAAAACGATTTTTTTCTTTTTTTCGAGAAACACTGAATTTTGTTTATTCATATACTCCGTATAAAACTACTCTAGATTTTTGTTTCAATTAACTCAAATATAAAAAATCTACTTTTTCGAATAATAAGGTAAGCTTCATAGCCCCAACCGGGGTCCCGCAGCTTACTAACTTTTCGATATTTTCGATTAAAACATATCAAAATTTTAATCCAGGTTTAGCTCACATTGCACCAAATTCATAAATACGCCCTTGTACATCAATTATGAACTGACAATACATGAATAAATTTTTTTTAATTGGAAATACATAGGGCTTGTTTGTTTGGTGTTTTGGAAAATAATTTGGGAGAGTAGTGGAGGTTTGTGAAATAATCTCGATTTGCGTAATGTTGTTTGTTTGGGTTTTGAGAGAGTGGTTTGAGAAATAAAGTAGATGTAGGTTTTTTTTGGAAGAATTAGGTTGTATGTGTAAAATGTGTAAGACTTTATGTCAAATAATGTTTGTTGTGAGATAAATTGTGTAAGAGATAGGTTACTTTATATCAAATCAGAGTAGAGTTTGTATACGTTTTATATCAAATCAGAGTAAAGTTTACATGAATTATGTTTTGGGGTTTTTAACACTTTCCATCTCCAAAATATAAACAGTTAAGCACTTTGCACCATCTTTTATTTTCTTTAAAAAACCTAGGGATAAAATAGGTAATTCATTTATGAATCATTGACACTTTGCACCCCCAAACACTAGAAATGAGCATTTTGCATCCCCGAAATAGAATAAACACTTAGTATCCTCGAATTAAGAACACTCAGCAACTTCCTCCTCCGAAACACGAGAAATTGACACTTTGAACCTTCTAAACACAAAATTAGCAATTAGCACATCAAATTGAGAAAAACTCAACAATTATAGCATCTCTTCATTTTTTTCGGATAAAGTTGATCACTAGGGTCAAAAAAATATGGAAGCAAAATAAGTAATTCATTTTTTTTCCTTACATTTTGTAAAATATGATTACGAATATTATAGTACTTATCTGCAAAATCTATTATAACATATTTCTTTAATTAACAAATTTTCAAATGTCCTCAAAATAAGAATTAAAAATGTTTCTAGAATGTTAATACATAAAATTGACTGAATCATATCACAAAAATAAATTTTAAGATAAAAAGAGAAATAAGTATTCTAGTATTCATAACGTATTTTTAAATTTAAATAAAAAAAAATTACCTATTTGGTCTTATATTTTTTGTCCCTGGTGGTCAACTTTGCCCAAAAATGAGGTGTTATTTGTTCAGTTTTTCTTAATTTGAATTGTTAAGTGCTAATTTTGTGTTTAGGGGGTTCAAAGTATCCATTGCGGGTGTTTTTGTGATGCAAGTTGCTAAGTTGTTTTTAATTCGAGAGTGCTACCTGTTAATTCTATTTTCGGGGTGTAAAGTGCAAAGATCCAATAATAAATTGCTTATTTTGTCCCTAGATTTTTTTGAAGGAAAATAAAAGAGGATGTAAAGTACTGAATTGTTCATATTTTGAGTATACAAAGTGTTAAATCTATATTTTAATGGTGCAAAGTGTAAAAAAAAAAAAAAAAAAAAACCTTTATATTTTTGTCAGCATACTTGTTTTTTGCTTCACAAAAGTTATGGGCATGTTTGTTTGGCGTTTTTCAAAAAAATTTCGTATTTGAAAAATGTCAAACAAACATGTTTTCTCCTTTCTCAAATAAATTTTTCATCTCTCAATTTTCTCAAACTACTCTCTCAAAAGCCAAACAAACAACAATTTTCAAACAAAATTTATACAAACTCTACTCTGATTTGACATAAAGTAACATATCTCTTACACCATTTATCTCACATAACAAACATGATTTGACATAAAGTCTTACATATCTTATACATACAACCCCACTCTTAAATAAAACATATACCTATTTTATTTCTTAAACCGCTCTCTCAAAATCCAAACAAACAATATTACTTAAATCAAAATTATTTCACAAACATCCATCACTCTCATAAACTACTTTTCCAAACACCAAATAAACATGCCTATATTTCTAACGCTGACAATTGACGGTATAAAGTAGAAAAAATAATGTACCAAGAAAAAAAAAGAATAAAGTAGAAAAAAAAAATCTCGCTTGATATTGACAAATCAAACTTTTTCTAAAGCACGGGGACGGGTTAACATTGATGATACCCCTAACCCCCCTGACGGTACAAAGTAGAAAAAAAAAATCACTTGATATTAACAAATCAAACTTTTCCCCAGCTCTATACGACTGAAATTAGACAAATAAATAAAGCCGAGCTCACAGCCCAAGGGGACGGATTTACATTTCTGATCATCCCCCCCCCCCCCCAAGATATTTGTACTTTTCCTTGTATTATACTCCGTATTTCATATATAAAACGTCTAATTTGTATATCTGTTTTTCTTGGTCAACGATGAAATAACCCAAATATGTAGGTCTGCTTGTTTGGCGTAAAAAAAATTTTATGTTTAGGAAATATGAAATAAATATGTTTTTTATTTTCATAAATTAATTTTTTATTTCTTAATTTTCTAAAATTACTCTATCAAAACCCAAATAAATAATAATATTTTTATCTTTAAACAAAACCTATACAAACACTACTTTGATTTGACATAAAGTAACTTATCTCTTACACAATTTATCTCACAACAAACATGATACATAAAGTCTTACACATCTTATACCTACAACCTAACTCTTCCAAAAAAACCGTACACCTACTTTATTTATCAAACTACTCTCTTAAAACTCAAACAAACAACATTACGCAAATCGAGATTATTTCAGAAAACTCAACTACTCTCCCAAACTAATTTTCCAAACACCAAACAAACAAACCCGTAGAATTTAGTTATAAAAAAAGTTCTTAAGTGGTTTAATTAAACCAATAAATTTATGAATAACTAAATAATTATATGACTCATGGTTTAAAAATCTCGATTTAATCTTACAAGTAAAAAATAAAATGATCAGATGTCATCCCTTATTTCTCCAGAAAACGATAGTGTCTATCATCTTTGATATATTGTATAGGTTGTGCATAAGTAATTTAATAACACAATCTAAAAAATATTGTTAAAATAATTTGACAATATATTTCAATCTCAACACTCGAATCCTAGTCATGGACCAACAATATACCTCGGTCCCTTGGACTCTCAAAATCGAACTCGAGCCGAGTTTGAGCAACAAATTTACTTTACGAGCCAAATTCAAACATGTGTTTGTACGGCTTGTTCGCATTTTTGAGATAAAAATCTTTTAGAAGCACTTAATTGAAAAAAAAAATGTCTTCCAAAGCTAGAAGCACCCTGCTGCCTCTTTGCTACTTCTACTTTTATGTCATTTTCAGTTTTTATTTTTTAAAATTATTGAAAATTTTATAATTTATCAATTTTAATAGGTTTTTTTGAAAATATATAAATTATAAGTTCTAGTGTAAGATATATAAAATTTTATGTCAAATAATATTTTTATGTGAAATAAATTTTATGAAAAGTACATGATATATGGTAGATGTTAAATGTGAGAAAAATAGTAGACAAAGTCAAATTAATATATTTATAGGTTTTGATTTGAGGTAAGCCTGGATTTGAACTAAAACCTCTTTAAATTATCTGATGGGATTTAACTCAGTTTGACTAAACTACTTTCATATTATATTTCATTTTCATTTTATTTTCAAAATACTTCTATATAATTTTTTCAATTTTCAGCCAATTTTTTTAAAGGATGTGCTTAATCACATTACTCAATTATTTTTTTCATAGGATTCTGTCACTACATGTAGGTCATCTGTTTTCTTCTCTGAAATGAAATGTAAACAGATGGGGTTTTGTCACTACTTGTAGGCCATATGTTTCGGGATGTGACATATTGCAGACCTATGTGTACTGTAGTTTTTTTCTTTTCTTTACTTTCATAAATAGATACAAATTATACGGTACGTATATATCATACTCCGGGCCTATTTGTTTGGCTTTTTTTAAAAAATTTCGTGTTTGAAAAATACCAAATAAGCATGTTTTTTATTTTTTTAAATAAATTTTTCATCTCTCAATTTTTTTAAACTATTTTCTCAAAACTTAAATAAACAAAAAATTTATTATCTCTAAACAAAACATATACAAATTCTACTCCAATTTGATATAAAGTATTACACATCTTACACCTACACCTAATTCTTTCAAAAATAACCTACACCAACCTTATTTCTCAAACAACTCTCTCAAAATCCAAATAAATAATATTACGCAAATCAAAATTATCTTAAAAATTTCTACTACTCTCCCAAATTATTTTTCCAAATAAAAACCTCTACTACTCTCACAATTATCTTAAAATTTCATGTAAAACAAAAAAGGAGTAAATTATTTTAGATTGAGAGAGTATAGTTGGAGTACAAATATATACTATACTACATGATTTATTCAGCTTACTTTTGGTTTTGTAGCTTACTTTTTGGTCAACAAAAATTGCATGTTAGACGGAAACAAGTTGTGACGTACAGCATGTTGAATAAAGAAAATTTATTTATCTAAGTCTTTTAAGTTATCCATTTGAAGTTGGAAAGTTAAGAAGTCTTTTCATTTATCTATGTCTAGTAATGAGTAGCAAGTTTCTAAGAAGACTTTTAAGTTATCTAAGTCGTATTTATTGCGTAAGTTGGAAGGTTGTTCTAACTCTATAAATATTGTCTTGTAATGTTCATTTGTAAGCAGAAAAAATAAGAAATCAATATAAACTCTCATATTTCCTCCACTATTCTGTTGAGAGAATTTGAATATTTTAGTGTTTATGCTCTCCAATTTCTAACAAATTGGTATCAGAGCCACTTTGTTTGAGAGACGTATGAGTTTGAAGAAAGATATGTCGAACGGAACTCCATTTTTAGTTCCACAACTTACCAAAGAACATTTTGGTAATTGGTGCCTCCGAATGAAGGCCCTGCTTGGATGTTATGAAGCTTGGGATACGGTGGAGAATGGTGTAAAGACTGATGATGCAGCCTCTGTTAAGAAAGATCAGAAGGCTCTCACTCTCATCTATCAAAGTTTGGATGAGAAGATGTTCGAGAAGGTTGCTAGTGCAACCACTTCCAAGCAAGCATGGGATATTCTTCAAACATCCTTTAAAGGGGCTGATAAAGTGAAGAAAGTACGTCTCCAAACATTAAGAGGTGAGTTCGAATCGCTTCATATGAAGGAATCTGAATCGGTTTCGGATTATATTTCAAGAGTTTTGACCGTGGTCAATGAAATGAAGAGAAATGGAGAAGAATTGAAGGATGATCGGATTGTTGGAAAAATACTACGATCACTAGATTCGAAGTTCAATTATGTGGTTGTCGCCATTGAAGATTCCAAGGACTTGGACACCATGACCATTGAAGAGCTTGCCGGATCTTTGCAAGCTCACGAAGAAAGACTAAAGCCGAAGCAAGAACCGGTGGAGCAAGCTTTGCAAGCAAAGCTTTCAATGAATGAAAAGGAGGAAAGGAATGTCACGTCTCAAAGAGGTCGAGGTCGAGGCCGAGGACGTGGACGAGGTCGTGGTCGTGGAAGAGGTGGAAACCAACCTTCATATAATGAAGAAAACGGCCAAAATTTCAACCAAGGAAGAGGTCGTGGCCGTGGACGAGGTAGAGGAAGAAATTCGAGGCCAAATCAAGGAAGGTATGACAAGTCGAATATTGAATTCTATACTTGTCATAGATATGGTCACTACTCTTCGGAATGCAGAAATAATGTGGCGGAGAAAAATAATCTTGTGGAGAGCAACTATGAAGAGGAGATCCCCACTTTGCTTCTCGCTTGCAGAAGTGATGGAAATGATGAGTATAATCAGTGGTATCTTGATTCTGGGGCAAGTAGTCGTATTTGTGGAAATAAAGAGTTGTTTTCGAAACTTGATGAATCCATTGACGGTAATATCACATTTGGAGATTCTTCAAAAGTTCAAATAAAAGGAAAAGGTACGATTTTAATTCGTTTGAAAGATGGAAGCCATCAATTTATTTCTAATGTGTTTTATGTGCCGGGAATGAAAAGTAATATTTTGAGTTTGGGACAACTTTTGGAGAAAAATTATGATATACATTTGAAAGATAAAAGTTTGATAATGAAAGATGAAAAAGGAAGGTTGTTAGCAAAGGTGCCGATGATGAAAAACAGGATGTTTTTATTGAATATCCAAAGCGATGTTCCAAGATGTTTGAAATCTTGTGTTCAAGATTCTTCTTGGCTTTGGCATATGAGACTTGTGCATTTAAACTTTGACGGCCTCAAAATGATGAGCAAGGAAAGGATGGTAAAGGGCTTACCAACTATTGACCTTCCAAATCAACTTTGTGAAGGATGTCTTTTTGGCAAACAAGCAAGAAAAAGTTTTCCGAAGCAGTCTTTGACGAGAGCTCAATATCCTTTAGAGCTAATTCACTCGGATGTTTGTGGACCTATCAAGCCATCATCGCTTGGTAAAAATAATTATTTTATTCTATTTATTGATGATTATTCCCGGAAAACTTAGGTGTATTTCATGAAGGCAAAGTCGGAGGTGTTTGAAACTTTCAAAAAATTCAAAACTTTGGTGGAAAAACAAAGTGGTTATCAAATCAAAGCACTCCGGTCCGATAGAAGAGGAGAATTCACTTCAAATGAATTCAAGAATTATTGTGAGATAAATGACATCCATCGTCCTATGACGGTTCCAAGATCACCGCAGCAGAATGGCGTAGCCGAGAGAAAGAACCGGACGATTCTCAACATAGCAAGGAGTATGTTGAAAAGTAAGAACATGCCAAAAGAACTTTGGGCTGAAGCAGTTGCATGTGCAGTTTACTTGTCCAACCGGAGCCTTACTAAAAGTGTTCATGGAAAGACCCCTCAAGAAGCATGGAGTGGTTTTAAGCCAAGTGTTTCTCACTTGCGGGTTTTTGGAAGCATAGCCTATGCACATGTGCCGGATCAAAAGAGGACTAAACTTGATGATAAAAGTGAAAGGTATGTCTTTATTAGTTATGATCAAAATTCCAAAGGTTACAAACTGTACAACCCAAGCAATCGAAAAATTGTAATAAGTAGAGATGTTGAGTTTGATGAAGAAAATTCTTGGGAATGGGGCATTACAAATGAAAAGTACAGTTTCAGTCCACTCATTGATGATGAAGGAGATGATGGCACGATGCAACCTAATACACCACCACCAACACCTCCACCACAAAGTCCACAGATTGGTGAAGAAAGTTCAAGTGAAAGACCTCGAAAAACTAGAAGTCTAAGAGAGCTTTATGAGGTAACGCAAAATTTAAGTGATATGACTCAATTCTGTCTTTTTGCGGATTGTGAGCCTCTAGATTATGAAGAAGCTGCTCGTGATAAAAAATGGAGAAATGCATGGATGAGGAAATCAACGCAATTAAGAAGAATGATACATGAGAGTTGGTGACATTACCTAAAGATAAAAGAACCATTGGAGTCAAATGGGTATTCAAGACAAAAAAGAATTCAAAAGACGAGGTGGAGAGATATAAAGCGAGATTGGTCGCAAAAGGATACAAACAGAAAGCCGGTATCGACTACGGTGAGGTATTTGCTCCAGTTGCTCGTTTAGAAACTATTCGTTTGATTATTTCTATGGCAGCCCAAAACAATTGGAAAATTCATCAAATGGATGTAAAATCCGCATTTTTGAATGGAGTTTTGGAGGAAGAAGTCTACGTTGATCAGCCTTTGGGTTATGAAGTTAAAGGACATGAAGATAAAGTGTTGAAATTGAACAAAGCTCTATATGGCTTGAAGCAAGCCCCGCGTGCTTGGAATAGTATAATCGACAAGTACTTCCAAGCAAATGATTTTTCAAAGTGTCCACATGAACATGCACTTTATGTAAAAATGCATAAAAATGGTGATATTTTACTTGTTTGTTTGTATGTGGATGACTTGATTTTGACAGGAAATAATCCAAAAATGTTTGAAGATTTCAAGAAAAATATGGCAAGAGAATTTGAGATGACGGACATTGGTTTGATGTCCTACTATCTCGGCATTGAGGTGAAACAAAGGGATGATGGAATTTTTATATCCCAAGAAGGATATGCCAAGGAAATTCTAAAGAAGTTCAATATGGAGAATAGCAAACCAATTGGCACCCCCGTTGAATGTGGAGTAAAATTGTCTAAGCAAGGAGATGGAGAGAAGATCAATCCTACATTTTTCAAAAGTCTTGTTGGAAGCTTGAGGTATTTAACTTGTACAAGACCTGATATTCTTTTTGGTGTTGGACTTGTAAGTCGTTATATGGAGGCTCCTACTGCTTCTCATTTAAAGGCGTCCAAAAGAATACTTCGTTATATTAAAGGTACACTTGACTTTGGAATCTTATATTCATCTTGTCAAGACTTCAAGCTTGTTGGTTATTCTGATAGTGATTGGGCTGGTGATATTGATGATCGAAAAAGTACTACCGGGTTTGTTTACTTTATGGGAAATTCAGCTTTTACTTGGAATTCAAAAAAGCAGCCTATTGTAACTCTTTCTACTTGCGAAGCGGAGTATGTGGCAGCTACTTCTTGTGTTTGTCATGCAATTTGGCTTAGAAGTTTAATGAAGGAACTTCACCAACCACAAGAAGATCCAACGAAGATATTTGTTGATAATAAGTCCGCACTTGCATTAGCGAAAAATCCGGTGTTTCATGAAAGAAGCAAGCATATTGATACTAAGTATCACTTTATTCGGGAATGCATATCTAGGAAAGAAGTTGAGCTTGAATTTGTGAAGTCTCAAGATCAAATTGCGGATATATTCACCAAGCCGTTAAGGATTGATGTGTTTCGAAGATTGCGAATGTCTCTTGGCGTAATAAATATAGTTTAAGAGGGGGTGTTGAATAAATAAACTTTATTTATCTAAGTCTTTTAAGTTATCCATTTGAAGTTGGAAAGTTAAGAAGTCTTTTCATTTATCTATGTCTAATAATGAGTAGCAAGTTTCTAAGAAGACTTTTAAGTTATCTAAGTCGTATTTATTGCGTAAGTTGGAAGGTTGTTCCAACTCTATAAATATTGTCTTGTAATGTTCATTTGTAAGCAGAAAAAATAAGAAATCAATATAAACTCTCATATTTCCTCCACTATTCTGTTGAGAGAATTTGAATATTTTAGTGTTTATGCTCTCCAATTTCTAACACAGCATGCCAACGACATAAACTGAGTAGGTTAATTGAAAATTTAAATTTTGTTGTCCCTGACCATAAGACTGACAATACACTGGTGCCTGGTGTCTTTTCAAAGCCATTTTCTATTAATCAATATTTTTTTTCTATTTATAAAAAAATTAATTACTTTGATTTATCATTTAGGAGTTTAATGTGTTTTATCCTTCGTGTCATTTTTCAAGCTTGAATTTCTATTAAACTTCGCCTCGGCACGAAATTGAACGAGTCCGATTGAGCTTTTGCCGAGTTGAGTTTGACTGAGTCACTCGAATCGTTTTTCACCCTCAATACTTATACCCACTTTTTATTTTAAATTACTACTTTAAAAATTTCAAGAATACCTAATCAAAGTAAAAATTTGAAAATAGCCGCTTAATTAGGACAAAATCACTTTATCTAATTGTCCTCAAATTGTTCACGTAAAATTGATTCATCTTGCATAAAGGCGCACATGGTACGGTTCTACGGTATTTTTAACAAATTTTGTACCGTACTAATTAATGTGATTTTGAAAAACTCAAAATCAAATTCGAGTTTTATGAACCATACGACCAAACTCAGTTTTGTGTGGTTCCGGTACGGTACATACGGTCACTGGCGGATCCACATAGGGGCAAGGGGGGGCTATAGGCCTCCCTGGAAATTTTTTTTTTATATATATATGTGTTGTAATTTTTTTTTAACAAAAAATTTAATATATTAGCCCAAATATAATTTCAAGTCCAATTAATATACTCACTTCAACAATAACTTACTCTTCCAATTGTAAGCCCCAATAATATTACAATCATTTTCCTTTGTCTTCAATTTACATTTGATGGTGTCGATATTGGGGATCACTAATGACTTGTCTCAAGCTTTACAAAGAAAAGATCAAGATATAGTGAATGCTATGAAATTAGTCAAATTAGCTAAAGATCGTCTTCAAGAGACAAGAGATGATGGATGGGAAACTTTGTTGGAGGATGTTACTTCTTTTTGTTCTAAACATGAAATTGAAGTTTCTTCAATGAGTAATGTTTATGTTCCATATGGGAGGCCAAAGCGTAGGATTGAACAAGTGACTATCGAACATCATTACAAAGTTGAGAGATCAACTCGGTGATAGATAGACAATTGCAAGAGTTGAACAACCGTTTCAATGAAGTAAACACGGAGTTGTTTCTTTGTGTTGCATGCTTAAACCCATCCAATCACTTTGAAGCTTTTGACAAAGGAAAACTTGTTCGTCTTGCCGAATTTTATCCAAATGACTTTTCTTTTCTTGAGCTCTCGGCTCTTCCCAATCAACTTGAAGATTATATTAGGGATGTTCGATCAAGTGATGATATTTCTAGTTTGAAAGGGATTGGTGATCTTGTTAAGAAGATGGTTGCAACTAAAAGACATGTCACATTCTCGATGGTTTACAAACTTGTGACATTGGCGCTTATTCTACCCGTTGCAACTGCATCAGTGGAGAGAACTTTTTCGGCTATGAAGATAGTAAAGAATCGACTTCGTAACCGAATGAGCGATCAATGGCTAAATGATAGTTTAGTTGTCTTTATAGAGAGAGACATATTTAGTAGTATTTCAAATGATGCTATCATGGACCGGTTTCAAAAGATGAAAAACCGTCGTGGTCAATTATTAAAGTAAATATGTAGATATTTTGGGTTCTTATGTGAATAATATAAACTTTATGTTTAACTGTTTGATTTTTTTTTTTTGTGTATAAGTTTAGCCCCCCTGACCCAAATTCCTGGATCCGCCCCTGCATACGGTTTTACAGTTTTTTCAAGCAAACTTATTTCATTCAATTTTTATTAAATAATCGATTACATGATTGACAATTATATAAAAGTTAATAATATAATATATTACAAACTATTTTTTTCATTAAATAAAGCATTGAAAAAAAAATTCACAAATTTGACACTATAATTCGACCTAATTAAATAAAATTAATTGACTAATTATTTGATCATTGATTTTATTATGTGAAGAAACTTATTATTTGATATTTATTGTCTAAAATCTTTGTATTTTAATTTTTTAATATATAATAAATTTAATTTGTGCTAAATTGAAACATATAACATGCGATATAACAGTAGTGTGACGAGTTATCAAACATGTCATATGACATGTTTGATCTTTCAGACCTTCTTGTCACAAGAGAACACATAGGTCTGCAACATGTCACTTCCACATTAACATAAAGCTTTTTTGGTTTTGTTCTTTTATGGAGAGATACAAATTACTTCTATACGGTTTATATATTGTTTATATATGAAATCTATTACAAGAAAACAACAAGGGTATGTTTGTTTGGTGTTGTAGAAGGTAGTTTGGGAGAGTAATGAAGTGTTTTGAAATAATTTCGATTGCTTAATGTTGTTTGTTTGGATTATGAGAGATTGATTTAATAAATAAATTAAATATAATTTTTTTTTGAAAAAGTTAGATTCTAAGTGTAAAATGTATAATATTTTATGCCAATTTATATTTATTATGTGAATTATATTCTATAAGAGATTTGTTACTTTATGTAAAATTAGATGAGAGTTTGTATATATTTTGTTTGAATATATGTAAATTATTATTTGTTTGACTTTCAAGAAAGTTGTTTAAGAAATTTAAGAGTTGAAAATTTTATTTCAAAAAATAGAATACAAATTTATTTGATATTTTTCAAACGTAAAATAATTTCAAAAAATGCCAAACAAACAAGCTCCAAATTTCTCTTGGGGGTAGCCCGGGTAGGGGTCAATTGTCACCGTTTGAAAGGGTTTTTTGCACTTTGCACCCCCAAAATATGGAAAATAGGCACTTTGCACCCTTAAAACTTAGGTTTAGCACTTTGCACCATCAAAATACGAAAAAATACAGCACTTTGCACCCTCTTTTATATTTAGGCAAAAACTCAAGGGTAAAATAGGTAATTCGTTATAATTATTTGGCACTTTGCACCCCCAAAACTTGAGAACTTGACACTTTGCACCCCCAAAAAAAATTAACAGTTATCACCCTCGAATTAAGAATAATTTAGCAACTTGCACCCCCAAAACACAATAAATGGACACTTTGCACCCCGAAACACATACTTAAGACCCTCAAATTCCTCATTTTTTTCGACAAAGCTGTCCATCGTGGTGAAAAAATCTAAAGCAAAATAGGTAAGTTTCCGATCCGATTGAGCAACTTACATTTATATACATATATACAAATTAAATACCATGAATTTGAAATGATTATATCACATAACAAATTAACAACTATGAATTATAGCTTGTACAAATTAAACGTGCTATGCAAAACAATTGAATAAGTAAAACTTGGTAAGTTCAACTTTGCCTTAGATCTTTTCACCCTGATGGTCGACATTGCCGGAGAAAAGGAGGATTTTGAGATTTTTAATTTTTAATTTGAGGGTGTTAAGTGTTAATTTTGTGTTACGGGATACAAACTGTCAATTTATGTGTTTAGGGGGTGCAAGTTGCTAATTTGTTCTTAATTCGAGGGTGATAAATGCTAATTTTATTTTGGGGGTACAAAGTGCCAAAAATTTATAATTGAATTTCCTATTTTGACCTTGAATTTTTGCTTGAAAATAAAAGAGGGTGCAAAGTGATATATTTTTTATATTTTGAGGGTGCAAAGTGCCTAATCTAAATTTCGAGGGTACAAAGTGCCTATTTTATATATTTTGAGGGTGCAAAGTGCATAAAAAACCCGTTTGAAATATAACTTTTGTGGACAATAAAACAGGCATGTTTATAAATTCATAATTACTTCTAATTCAAAATTCATTAAAGTTTCTGTCATCTAGCTAATAATATTATACTCCTTTCGTTCTCTTTGTTACGGTCAATTGGTTAATTTGACTAATTTTATAGAAATTATAATAAATAATTTAATTAATATATTTCACTAATAAGTTGATAAAATCATATGATATCATATATATTAATATTTAAAAGGTTTAATACACTATAAATATGAATAATATAGGGTGTATATGGATGGGTTTTGGCCCGGTCTTGCGGGTTTTCCAAGACCGAGCCAAAATCCTTTCAAATGAGTTTTCGCTAAACCCATAAAATCATTAAAAATTTATTCAGAAACTAACACTTAAACTCTTCAAACCTATAAAACATTGATTTGACACCTACCACCTATTTTTTCTCCCAAATTTCACTAAAAAAGACATTGATTTGACACTTATCACCTATTTTTTTCCCTAAACTCCAACATCCAAATCCAATCAAAATTGAAGTTTCAACTTATTCAAACCACAAAACCCAAGAGACAAAACTCATCCAAATGAAGTCTCAAAAGTTTCATCGAAACCACCCAAATCAGTTTTTTTAAACCGAGACACATGAGATCGAACCAAAATCCATCCAAATAAACCCATAATATAATATCTCACTTAAAAAATTAAAAAAATTTGATCGAGTACTTTAACATAGAGAGAAAAATAAATAGGAGGAATATAATATAAATTATAGCTAGCTCATATTGTGCGTATACTACTTTACAAGCAACTAATTGGGTAAACACCACATTTGGTCCCTCTTATCATTAACTTTTTACAGAGTGGTCCCTCTTATGTTTTTTTTTCCAGTTTAGTCCCTACTATGTATTATTTGTTTCACTTTAGTCCTTTTTAGATGTTCCAAGGCGGTTCCTGTAACATATGATATCACAAGGGCAATTTCGTCATTTCAAGTAAACTAACATGGATATTTTCGTCTTTCTAATCATTTGAAAAAAAACTAAAGATTTAATCTCTTCCAAACTAGGCTTTCATTCCAGTCCAACTTAATCGTCCATTTCGTTCCAAACTAAAGTTTTCTCCCAAAATCTTCTTCAAACACCAAAATTGCTCACCAATTAAACAATATCTCGTTCTCAAAAAAAAAAAAAAAACAATATCTCAAATGGTCTCAATAGCGAACGGACGAAAATGCCCTAAAAAATATCCATATGCATGTCACGTGTTATCAGAACCACCTGATAAGAACTAAAGTGAAACACATAATTCATAGTAGGGACTAAAGTGAAATAAGCAATTCATAGTAGGGACTAAAGTGGAGAAAAAACATAAGAGGGACCACTCTGTAAAAAGTTAATGATAAGAGGGACCAAAAGTTAATGATAAGAGGGACCAAAAGTGATATTTACGCCCCGGAACCTTCTCCAATATGGCAATGACCTTCATAGCATTTTTCGTCCGCCGTATCTTCCTCTTTGTTTATTCTTGGTGTAAGATTCATGAAAGTAGATTTTGTCTCCGAAATGAAACTTGTCAAGACGGGCACAATAGACTCATAATTTGCGGTTTCGGGTGTTTTCACCTTCCTTTCTCTAGTCAATTTATTCTTTTTCTTCTCGTTCCCACCAATCTTAACACCAAGTTGCTTCACCTTCGATCTTGCTTTTCTTCCACCATCAAATGTATCCAGAGTAGAGTTGTTTTTGTCTTTTATCATCTTTTATCTGATTCCCACCCGAATCAGATGCATCTATCATTGAATCGACATATGAAATATCAGTATCAAATGATGTAATGTACGGTTCCACTATCGGTTCTGTGCTCATTTGCACATTGTTTGGTTAAGGTTTTCACTCAATAATATGTCCTCCACAACATCAGTGAACCCTTGAACATGATCCCCCGCAACCCTATCATTTCTGAACAATTCACACCAATCATCATAATACCTCCAAGACTTCATCCTCAACACACGAACTTCACGATTAGCATTTTGAGGAAGAAAAAGAAGATTAGAACACAAACAAATATATAACCAAACTTCTTATTTATAAAATCTAGCATTTACCCGTGCATATTCAGCCCAAACAAATATATAACCAAACTTCTTATTTATAAAATCTACCTCTACTCTATATTGCTTTTTATATTCTACTAGTTACTTAGATTTGTTGTTTCTTTTAGCTTAATTTTATAACAATTTTAGATTAAAAGAGCATAGTTGGAGTACAAATATATACATCAGTTATGCTTTACTCAGCTTACTTTTTGGAAAATCACAGTTTTTGGTACCTAGACTATGAGACGACAATGCACTGGTGCTTGTGTCTTTTCAAGGGTTTATTGCACTTTACATCTTCGAAATATGAAAAATAGGTACTTTATACCTTCAAAATTTAGATTTAGCACTTTGCACCCTAATATATGAAAAAATATAGCACTTTGCACTTTTTTTATTTCAAACAAAAACTCAAAGTCAAAATAGGTAATTAAATAGTATTGGCACTTTGCACCCTCAAAATTTGAGAATTTCGCATCTTGTATCCCCAAAATAAAACTTGCACTTAACATCCACTAATTAAGAACAAATCAGAGGACATCAGGTGCAGCATGTGGAGAAACAACCAAGGAACACGGCACAATCTGATTGGCTCGATAATTGCACCGTTGAGCTCAAGGACGACAGAATTGCAGGACACTGAATTACAAGAATTTCTCATTGATTATCTTGTTTTTGTCAAGTATTTTTTTTTTATTAATTAAGCATTTATTTTCCCTTAATTCCAGTAGTATAACTGGTGTAATGTACTGACTTTTGGATTTCATTCAGCAAATATTAAGTCTTGTTTCCTCATCTCCTTCTCTGTTTCTCACCCCCTTCTGCCTTTTTTATCAATCTGAATCTTAAAGGTTCCATATTTATTCACCATAACTAAGAAAGTTAAAAATAAACCAAAGAAACGTGACAACTTGGTATCAAGTGCCAGGCTCGAGCTGCGGGAGTATACTGTCATGGCAGAAAATACTCGAATGAGGGAAATCATTGAGCTTCAAAAGACTATGCAGGAACAATTTGTGAATGTCAACAATAGACAAGATCAATCCGAGAAGTTGATGGAAATCGTACAAAATTCTATTAAGAGTATGGAAGAAAGTGTTACAAAAGCTATGCAAGGCATCCAAACACAGGTTACAACTTTAGCGGAGCAAATGAATAACTACAACAGAGGGAAATCTTTGTTGGGAGAAGGCTTAACACCTCTGGAACATACCACTGCACCAAGAACAAACTCAGCATCACCTATAATCTCAGAAGGGGCACAAAATCAGAATCCAAACTGGAACTTTAACTCTGGTGGAGGTTACAACCCTTTTCCAAAACTGGAGTTCCCCAGATTTGATGGAAATCACATTAGAAGTTGGATAAAAAAGGCTCACAACTACTTCCAGATCATGACAGGTATTATTGACCCTCAGAAAGTTGTTTTAGCATCTATGCATTTTGATGGTAAAGCAGACCAATGGTATCAAGGGTTTTCTTATAGTAGAGGGAATATTACATGGGATTTTTTGGTAAAAACTCTATGTCTGAGATTTGATGGTATTAGAGAGGAAACACTGATTATTGAGTTTAATAAACTCAAACAACAAGGGAGTATTATGGATTATTATGAGAAGTTTGAAGAACTGAGGTCCCGATTAATGGTGTTTGGAGTTGAACATAATGAGGCTTATTATATTGGGAGTTTTTTGAGTGGTTTGAGGGATGATTTGAGACATGCTGTGTTATCTTTCCACCCTACAAGTTTGCAGCATGCGCTAGAGGTGGCATTAGAGCAAGAACAGACCTTAGAGGCCATTAATAGGAGGTCTAGGGTGCCTAATAGAAGCCATCTCACTAACCACTCATTTGCACAAAAAAACCACAATCCTGTGCAAACTATGGTACCTTATAAACCCAGAAATGTTGTTGAACAAACTCCTCCTATCAGAAAGCTTTTAACTGCTACACAAATGAGAGAGAGGAGAGAAAAGAAACTTTGTTTTAATTGTGATGAGCTATATGTTCTTGGACATAAGTGCAAGCAAACTCACTTGTACATGATTATGTCTGAGGAAGAAGAAGAGGCACACTTGTTAGCTATGCAAGACCAAGAAACTGAAATAGAAGAGTTAAACGAGGAGGTCCACATCTCAGTCAATGCTCTTGCAGGGGGAAATTTGCACAGAACTTTAAGATTTAAGGGTGAGTATAACAATGAATATGTCAACATATTGGTGGATACGGGCAGCACACATAGTTTCATTGATGAGAGCACTGCTTACTCCTTGGGATGTCAGGTTGAAAACACTACTCCCATGAATGTTAGTGTGGCTAATGGTGAACAAGTCATAAGTGATCAGAGGTGTCCTCTTTTCACTTGGAAAATGCAAGGGCATAAGTTCAATTTTCCTCTGAGATTATTGAAGTTGGGGGGCTGTCAAGTAGTTTTGGGAGTGGACTGGCTAACACTCAATAGTCCAGTTGAGTTTGATTATAAAAAAATGAAGCTCAAACTCACTGATCAAGGGAAAAGAGTAACTTTTAACGCTAATATAGAGAGAGCTGAATGCAGTTTAATATCTGGAAAGTCACTTCATAAGATGATTAAAAGAGGTACTTATGGACTAATTGGACAACTTTTCTCTATTAGTGTCAAACCCATAATAGAGAACATACCACCAGAATTTGAATCAATACTTGAAAAATTTGATGATGTATTTCAAGAACCAAACTCTCTACCACCTAAGAGAATGGTGGAGCACCAGATTACACTCAAGGAAGGTTCCATGCCGAGGAGACAAGCACCATACAGGTACTCACATGCTTTTAAAGAAGAAATTGAAAAAATAGTTAAAGAGATGCTTGATGCTGGTGTTATACAACACAGCACTAGTGCTTATTCTTCTCCTGTAATTCTTGTTAAGAAGAAAGATGGGACATGGCGTATGTGTGTAGATTATAGGTATTTGAATAGTATGACTGTGAAACATGATTATCCTATACCTATAATTGATGAACTTCTGGATGAGTTACATGGTGCTACTTACTTTACTAAGATTGATCTGAGATCAGGTTATCATCAAATTAGGATGAAGAAAGAGGATATTGCATAAACTGGATTCAGTACACATCACGGCCATTTTGAATTTCTTGTAATGCCTTTTGGTTTATGCAACGCCCCTGCTACATTCCAATCACTAATGAATCAAGTATTTGCAGATTTTCTCAGAAAGTTTCTTCTTGTCTTTTTTGACGATATACTTATATACAATAGTGATTTGGCATCTCATTTGAGACATGTGAACCTTGTTCTATCTGTCATGAGGAAGAATAATTTATATGCAAAGAGATCTAAGTGCAGTTTTGGTCAAGAACAAGTGGAGTATTTGGGGCATATAGTCAGTTCAAAGGGTGTTACCACAGATCCTACAAAAATCTCTAGCATGGTCGCTTGGCCCTTACCCAAGAATCTTAAGGAGTTGAGAGGATTCTTGGGACTCACAGGCTATTACAGGAAGTTTATAAAAGGTTATGGGGTCATTAGCAAACCCTTAACTACAATTTTGAGAAAGGATAATTTCAAATGGAATGAAGAAGCTACTTTAGCCTTCCAAGCTCTCAAAGAAGCTATGGTGAGTTCACCTGTTTTGGCTCTTCCAAACTTCAAAAAGTCCTTTGTAGTAGAGATAGACGCAAGTAACAAGGGCATTGGTGCAGTATTAATGCAAGATGGTAATCCCATTGCTTATCTTAGTAAAGCATTGAGTATACCTAACCAAGGACTCTCGGTTTATGAAAAAGAATTTCTTGTTGTGTTAATGGCCATCACTAAATGGAAGCATTACTTGCAAGGGACCCGTTTTATCATAAGAACTGATCAAAAAAGTTTGAAACACTTGTTAGAGCAGAAAATTACTACCACATTGCAGCAAAAATGGATCTCTAAACTCTTGGGGTTGGATTATGAGATCCAATACAAAAAGGGATCCGAAAATAGGGCTGCAGATGCCTTATCCAGAGTCAATCTTGAAGGTGGAGAAGTTATGGCTATTACTTCTCTACAACCTCAATGGGCTATTGATGTACATAAGAGTTATGAGGATGATGCTTACTTCCAAGACATTATTGCTACTTTACTTACAGATCCCACTTTAAAACCCGACTATTGCTACACTAATGGCATAGTGAGATATAAAGGAAAAATTTGTGTGGGAAGCAATACTGAATTGAGAACTACCATGTTGAAGCATGTACATGATTCAGCTTTAGGAGGTCACTCTGGCATGACTGGAACTTATGAAAGAGCAAAGTCAATTTTTTACTGGCCGAATATGAAAAAAGAGGTGCTGGATATGGTTAGAGAGTGTGATGTGTGCAAGATGAACAAGAGCAAACATAATGCTTATCCTGGTCTCCTACAACCTCTCCCTATACCTGAACAAGCATGGACCCATATTAGTATGGATTTCATTGAAGGCTTACCCAAATCTGAAGGAAAAGAGGTAATTCTAGTAGTTGTTGATCGGTTTACAAAGTATGCTCATTTCATATCTTTAGCTCATCCTTTTACAGCAACTATTATAGCTAGGATATTTATGGATCATATTTATAAACTGCATGGTCTTCCTATTAGTATGGTAACAGATAGAGATAAAATCTTCACCAGTTTGTTTTGGAGAGAATTATTCAAATTATTGGGAACTGAACTTCATTATAGTACTGCATACCACCCACAATCTGATGGCCAAACTGAACGAGTGAATCAATGCTTGGAGAGTTACTTGAGGTGTATGACAAGTCAACACCCTAAGTTGTGGCATAAGTGGTTGTCTTTAGCTGAATATTGGTACAACACCAATTTTCACTCTAGCTTAAAAATGACCCCTTTTGAAGCTTTGTATGGATATGCACCTTCCCAGCAATCTATTGGCCCGTATTTTAACTCGGAACATCCAGATACTACTATGCTTGTGCAAGAAAGACAGAATATGATTCAACTATTAAAGGAGAATTTAACTATGGCTCAGAACCGTATGAAATTTTATGCGGATAGAAGGAGAACTGAAAGAGAGTTTGATGTTGGGGATCAAGTTTATTTGAAGTTGCAGCCTTTCAAACAATCTTCTGTGGCTGTAAGAAAGAACCTCAAACTTTCATCTAAGTAATATGGGCCTTATACTATTATTGAGAGAGTTGGAAAGGTCGCATACAAGCTTGAATTGCCAGAGAATAGTTCAATTCATCCTACTTTTCATGTCTCATTGCTAAAGAAGAAGATTAGTAGCAAAAATGTTCCTAGCATTAACCTTCCTGTTGTTGATGATTCTGGAGTTATTAAAGTCCAGCCAATTAATATACTTTCCAGAAGATTCGTTAAAAGAAACAATGTTGCTGTTCCACAAGTGTTGATTCATTGGGGTAATTCTACCCCTGAACAAGCTACGTGGGAAGACTATTATCACATGGATAGAGTATTTCCAGGATTTGATTCTTGTGGACATGAATCTAGTTATGGAAGGGGGAATGTAACGAAATTGCATGCTAATTGCCACTTGATGGGTTCGAACTCAGGTGCAATGGAGAGAAAAACTATAAAGGAGAAGATCATTAAGGGTGAACTCGTAAATGCAGCACTTAATCTGGGAATTGATTTCAAAATCCCTAAATTGACATCAAAGATTGGAACGCTGCCGTTTGGGAGGAAAACTAAACCTCATTCAGCTGGGATAAGGAGCGCGTGGATAGTACATAAGAGGACATCAGGTGCAGCATGTGGAGAAACAACCAAGGAACACGGCACAATCTGATTGGCTCGATAATTGCACCGTTGAGCTCAAGGACGACAGAATTGCAGGACACTGAATTACAAGAATTTCTCATTGATTATCTTGTTTTTGTCAAGTATTTTTTTTTATTAATTAAGCATTTATTTTCCCTTAATTCCAGTAGTATAACTGGTGTAATGTACTGACTTTTGGATTTCATTCAGCAAATATTAAGTCTTGTTTCCTCATCTCCTTCTCTGTTTCTCACCCCCTTCTGCCTTTTTTTATCAATCTGAATCTTAAAGGTTCCATATTTATTCACCATAACTAAGAAAGGTAAATATAAACCAAAGAAACGTGACACACCCCAAAATACAAAATTAACATTTAATACCCTTAAATTAAAAAAACTCAAACCATTATTTTTTTTCATTAAAATTGACTATCAGAGTGAAAAAAATCTAAAGCAAAATATGCCCATAAATAACAAAAATTGCATGTCAAACGAAAACAAGCTGTGAAGTAACCTAAATTTTGTCGTCCCCTTACCATGAGACGACAATACCTTGGTGCCTGGTGTCTTTTCAATGCCATTTTTTATTAATCAATATTTTTTTTATTTATAAAAAGAATTAATTACTTTGATTTATCATTTAGGAGTTTAATGTGTTTTATTCTTCTTGTCATTTTCCACGCCCGAGTTTCTATTCAACCTCGCCTCAGAATGAAATTGAGCAAGTTCGATTGAGCTTTTGTCGAGTTGAGTTCGATCTGGGTACTGAGTCACTCGAATCATTTTCCCCCCTTAATATTACATATACCCATTTTTATTCTAAATTACTACTATAAAAATTTCAAGAATATCTAATCAAAGTAAATATTCAATAAATTTGAAAAGAGCCGCTTAATTAGGACAAAATCACATTATCTAATTGCCCTCAAATTGTTCACGTAAAATTGCTTCATCTTGCTTAAGGGTGCACATGGTACGGTTCTCCACTATTTTTAATAAATTTTGTGCCGTATCTATTAATGTGGTTTTTAAAAACTCAAAACCAAACTCGAGTTTTATGAACCATTCGACCAAACTCGGTTTTGTGTGGTTCCGGTACGATACATACGATTTTACGGTTTTTTCAAGCAAACTTTTTTCATTCAATTTTTCTTATATAATCGATTACATGATTGACAGTTATATACAGGTTAATAATATAATATCTTACAAACTATTTTAAATAAAGCATTGGAAAAGAAAATTTTCTCTAATTCGACTTAATTAAATAAAATTAATTGATTAATTATTTGATCATTGTTTTTATTATGTGAAGAAACTTACTATTTGGTATTTGTTGTCTAGAATTTTTGCATTTTAAGTTTTCAACATATAACAAGTTTAATTTGTGCTAAATTCGTGCATATCTTTTTTTAATTGAACGAGAGCAATGTAGTAATAATAAACTACGATGGACTATAATATAAATTATAAATAATATAATATTCGATATTATATGATTATAAATTTAAAAATATAAATTTATAGAATTAAGTTGTAAATATTAAAAAATGAATAGTTAATTCATGTGTCTTCTCAATATCGGTACGGTACGATTTTTTGCGGTGTGCGAAGTCTAAAACCAAAGCCATACCAAAATACTCGGTACGGTTTTCATCCATACCAAGACCTTAAATATTGAAAAAAATAACCTAACATTCGATATAGTTCTATCCGATACGATTTTGAATACCATGTATACCCTTAATATTGCCCTTGAATTAATAATCTATAACATCAGAATTCCTAAAGGGGGAAGATTTCGCTCTTCATTTATCCCAATTTTTTCATTCCATAACCCTATAAATTCTACTTCATTTATCCCAAATATCTCATTCAGACAATATTAGATCCCTTCTCCTTTTCCTTTCCTATATTATTCTTCTGGTCATCATATTTTCGTCCATGGGCTCGAAATTAGGCCCATGTGATCGGGCTCGACTCGAATCCGAGTCTTTCAAACTACTCTTTGTTTTAACTCGATCGGCTCGAGTTTCCATGATTCTGTTCACGAGTACTCGAAACTCAGTGATAAAATTATGAGTGAATATCGTTTTGGTCCTCCTTATGGGTTAAATTTTTTATTTTCATCCCTCTTAAATTTTTTATGGCAGATTTGTCCCTTCTTATCAATGTAATGTATCACATTCGTCCCTCTTATAATATATTCTTCCCTCTTAGATTTTTTGTAGCAAATTCATTCATCTTACCAATGTAGTGTAACACATTAGTCCCTCTTAAATACAAATTACATAAACTTTTGTCCAGTTTTGAATATATTTTGAATTTAATTTCGTCCAGTTTGAATATATTTTGAATTTAAGTGATGTATTTTGTATATAAGAGGGACTAATATGTTATACTACATTGATAAAAAATGACGAATTTGATACAAAAATTTAAAAGGAATGAATGTGCTATATTTCATAGATAAGAAGGGCGAATTTGATAAAAAAAATTTAAGAGGGAAGAAAGTCAAAAAGTTAATTCATAAACAAAACAAAAAACGCTATTTACTCTAAAAATATTTCAGTCGATCTTTTTCGGGCCAAGATCCTCTGTACCACAATTTGTGTATCACAAGTATATACCACAAATGAGTAATTGACACATGTATATATAACAATTATATGTTATATATATATATATATGTGTTAATTACTCATTTGTGGTACACAAATTGTGGTACAGAGAATCTAGTGCCATCTTTTTCCTACTCTCTGCATTCAAAAGACTGACACACGCCACCAATTATAATAAATTAATGCAATTTTAACAAAAAGTAAAAGCTAGTGTACTGAGTCTACTGACAAAAGCAAAATTAATTGGTATTTGAATTTCTTTCTTTCATTATATCTCACAATTTCCCTCTCTATCTCCTCCATCCCCATCCTTTTTATATTCCAAACATTTTCTGCAACTTCTTCCATTCTTATCATTTCTTCACCAATTCAAGAAAACAAGAATCTTTGTTATGATTTATGGTTAGTATCACTTCTTCAGCTATAATAAAAATCTATTTTCCATTTCCCCCAAAATTTCATGTTTCACTTTTACCCAAAGTTAGAGCCAATCTCGGTGAGGAACGAAAAATCAAATAATTATGAAGATTTGGTTCCAAAATGGAAAATTTTGAAGTTTTAAAAGAAGGAAAATATAGCATTCGGTGTCTATCCCCGTCCATCCCCACTGCCCCTGCTGTTCACGAATTTGACGACTCGAGCAAGGGAGTGATCGAACTCGGCTCGAAATTTCATCCGAGCCTGATTTTTTGTTCAAGCTCGACTCGGTCACATATCGAAAGAGTACGATCGAGTTCATACTGAGTCGAGTTCGAGCCGAGTTACTCTGTACGACTTTCACCCCTACTTCCAGTCATCATAATTTCGTCCTCTTCGGAGTATTTTTCCATGATCCAAAGCAAGTTTATGTAGATTTAATTTCAGTTAATTTTGCTCCTCTCTATCTTAATTCTTCAAATCCAAATTTATCTTCAACTTTATGTTATGTGGAAGGGTATGTTTTCAAGAAATATTTGTGGCTTGAAGTGTAAAACTGTCATTTTTCCAGGTATATAGGCTTGATTAGACCTTTCACTTTCGGTGAATTGAAAAAAGTAAAAACAACCAAAAATTATAATAGCTGTTGACCTCACAACTTAATGGACATGCAATTTTATACTTAAATTAAATATACAAATAAGAAAATATAGCGATTAATTATAAATGCTCTACCCGTGTAACCTTTTTCTCACTTGTACTCCTCACCCACAAATTTTGTACAGGATCGGCGGAAATAGAGTTTGTGAAGGGAAGGGTTTGATATGGGAGGAATTGGAAAGGTATACGATCTTTTTTTTTATTCTATCTAACTTGAAGCTAAAGTATATTTTATGAAAATTGAACAGATATTGGAAAGATATTCCTTACATTAATTTCAGTTTAGAACCCCTCATGCTTTGAATATTTTGATTTTAATTGGGATTTTGAAGGACAAGTTCTTGAACGTGGGGCTATATAACGAATATTTCATGATTTTACATTAGTTTTGTCCCTTGGAGATTAAAATTCGCGTAATCTAGAATTGTGTCGATCGATTTTTTTTAATTATAATAATAATGATAATAATTTTTTTTTATTTAACACTATTTCACTCAAGTTAATTTGTTTTTGCAATGTTCATGTCTTTGTAGAAATAGATTATCCTTTCATCTTTGTTATCATTTGTTTGTTAAAGACGTGCTTTGACACACAAAAAATATGGGGACACCCAATATCAAAGGTAGTTGCGGAGCTACTAACAATTCTTTGGGGGTCAATTTTTTTTGTCAAATACTATTTCAATATTGATTCAATGATAAAAAATAAGATAAGAGTAATACACCAGAAAAAATATACACCAAAGTTGGGGACCAACAATATGCAAATAATATATACACTACAAGAAAATGGGTCTTCTGTAACACAATTTTTTGTTGGTGAAGCCTCGATTTCCGTTGGTATTCAAGAGTAGCGACGGATTTTTTTCGTTGGATATTCCGTGTGTGAAGGCCCCATAGGTAAATGGAGTGACGGAATCATTTCCGTTTGTAAATATAGCGACAATAATTTATTTGTTGGTAATACCGTTGAAAAGTACTCCGCTTCAAATAGCTTTGCAAATGAAAAAAACTGTAGGTAATTCTGTTAGAATATTACTAAGAGATATGGGGACACCCAATATCAAAGCTAGTCTCCACTTCCATAAGTCTTCTTTTTTTCTTTGCATATTGTGGAGTTAAATTTTATAATAAGAATTTATACTAACCTTGTCCATTATTTTTGTAGGACGAGCCGAGGAGCCATCGGCGATTTCGGGCTCAAGAGCATCGTCATTATCGTAAGCTCAAATACGTTTTTGAGCTTAAGGAATGTGCCCATTTCCCCCGATCCCTCCTTGGTTACTCTGTCCAACCCATTGACTCATCCGTCAATGATGAGGATGCCCTCATTGTCTCTTCAAATTCCATTTATGGTGATATTTCTAACTCTGAGGCTGCTGCCCCACCTTTTGAAGAGGTAAATCCTCTTGCCATTGTGCTTTATGAGGGACCAAGTGATGGGACAGATGATAATGTCAATGGTGGGAGATTGAGTGATGTGGATTATGGTGGTGGTGGGGCAGGTGGATTTATTTTATGTTTTATATTTTATGTTATTTTGAATGTTTTGTTCTACGGCTATTATGATGGACTTGTTTTTATTTTTAAGTATTTATGAATAGTTGGAGGTTTTGCACGAGCAGAACCTCAAGGATGATTTTTTTTTTTTTTGCTAATGAACTATGTTATTAGATAGTCTTTTTAGGGCTGCCACTTTATAATATATAAGCTTTTTATTTTCATTCAACTTATGGTTTTTGTAAATATCTTTCTTGTTTGGTATTATTGTTAGATGTAACATACCTATTTTAGCAGATTATAGTACTGAAAAGTGTTAATAATTGAAGTAATTAAACTGGAATAAGTTAAAAAATCATAATAACATAGTCCCCATGCTTCCATGAAGCATATACTTTACTGAAAAGCTGAAATAAGTTGGTAAATTGGATCTGTAGTTAATAGTCTAGAAATGATTCAAAAATTTCAAAATAAATCAACTTTTTCAAGCTGAAATATCAAACAAATTCTTGTGCTACTAAATGTCAATTTCCAGATCTTTAACTTGTACAAATGTCATCAAAAAGAACTGTAATTTGCAAGTTCAATATAGATTCCAACATATAAAGTTAGAAGTTTTCAGATTGCCAAAATATTACTTACATAGGCATGAATTTACATTTGTAACTTGTACTAATTGCATTTACTTGAACTTGTACATATGAACAAAATGTAGAATAAAATTGAACTTGTACTAAAAATCATTTTCCAAATTTTCCTTTTATACTTAAACACACAACAAAATGAACAAAGACTAATTGAACACAAGTTGTATTTAAAAAACTATCCATCTAAATTGAAACAACATTACTAATCCAAACTTGTACAATTTTAATACCAAGTATGAAATCATTCATTACAAAATAATTACAATTTCAACCCAATGTTTTCAAAAACTACAACCAACATTCATAATTCCAAAAACTCATAATTGCTTAAACAAACATGGCTCCAAAATTCACATCACTTCATAAGAATTCCCAAGCCATGTTTGCATGTGTACTACCAAAATATCATGCAACTACTAAAAACCATATTTGGCCAAAAAAAATCCAAACTCTAAAACTCCCTTACCCAAATCACAAAATAAACAACTAGAACATGTAGCAATGTCTAAAAATTTACAATAACATAGTCGACATCCGAAATAATCATAAACCATAACTCATGGCTTCTTACCCTCGAGCATCATGTGTGTTTGTATTTCCCGATTACGTTCGTTAGAGCGTAAAAACAAGCTCACATGCCTTTGATCATCCATAATCTTGTAACAAAGAAAGTTCATGTTTTCTTCGGTTAGTCTCGGAACCTTCTCCAATGCGGCAATGACCTTCGATGCCTTTTCGTCCACCGTATCTTCCTCCTTGTTCATTCTTGGTGTAAGATTCATGAAAGTAGATTTTGCCTCCTCAATGGAACTTGTCAAGACGAGCACAATAGACTCATTTTTGGCGGTTTCGGGTGTTTTCAGCTTTCTTTCTCTAGTCAATTTAATCTTCTTCTCGTTCCCACCAATTTTAACACCAAGTCCATATACCTTCGATTTTTTCTCTCTTCCACCATCAGATGTATCCGGAGTAGAGTTGATTTTGTCTTTCATCTGATCCACACCCCAATCGGATGCATCCATAGTTAGATCAACATATGGACTATTGTCATCAAATGTTGGAATGTGCGGTTCCACTACATCTGTGCTTATTTGCATATTGCTTGAGTTAAGATTTTCACTCAATAATATGTCCTCGACAACATCAGTGAACCCTTGAGCATTATCTCCCGTAGCCCTGTCCTTTCCAAACAATTCACACCAATCATCATAGTACCTCAAAGATTTCATCCTCATCGCACGAACTTCACGATTAGCCTTTCGAGGAATACAAAGAAGATTAGTACACAAACATAAATATAGCCCAAACATATTATTTATAAAAGTTAGCAAATTCTTATTTACCCGTGCATATTCGGCCCAAACATCATCGTTGACCTCTATCATTTTAGCATCGTCATTCCATCCAAAACCACTAGTACCCAACATTCTAATCAATAGATAGTATTGTTTTTTCCAAACCGTGAGCTTTGAGTTTATGTGTCTCAGTTTAATGTCGCTTTCCGGTATCCTTCTACTAATTGCGAATTCTAATAACCCCAAATATCCCGCCTTAAACCCATTATCGGCCTTCCATCCATTCGAAACCATCTCATGCAAACAAGAAATCAATGTTTGCTCCTCATCGGTACTCCAAATTCTACGTGGTCCTTGTGGAGTTCTCGTAGAGCGCGATACTCCATGATTACACTGAGAACACATTACGAAATAAAGATTAACCTGGGCTAACCCGTTTTCAAGCACAAGTCAAAAAACAACATGCTTAATTAGTTCCAAACATTAAATAAGTAAAAAAAGACAATCATACAAACAAATTATCCACATGTACATAATAATGTACCATCGTAATTAAACCACAATCATAAAAAAAAAAGCAGCACAACCAACACCAAACATATTATCCAATCAAACAGAGTCATTTTCGAAAAAAAACGCAACAAGTGCGTTTATCTCAAGGACTTGACAACCACTCGTCATACATAGCACGAGCCATGGTATCTCGATAATCAGTCCACGCTTGTGAGGGCTCAACAACAACGACGAAGTCACCGGTAGGACTCTCTCCTTGAACCTCATCATCACTTTCTGATTCACTACTCGAATCTGAATCTGACATGTCATTGGGCATTGTCATAAGCTGAAAATTGTGAATAAGAATACAAGCCATGATAATTCGGTTTTGAGTCTTCAATGGGTAGGAAGGATCACTTTTAAGTATCGCCCACATCCGTTTAACTTGACCGAAACACTGTTCGATCACGTTTCTTGCTCGGGATTGCTTCATGTTAAAGTATTCTTTATAATTTTTGGGGAGCATCTTGTCCTACACCCCCATTCCTTTAAAGGGTAGCGCACTCCCCTATAAGGTGTCAAAAAACCTTCCTCGTTCGTGTATCCATTATCGCAAAGATAGTATGTTCCTATAATTTTCATAAAAGGAAAAAATTAACATTGTTACAATCATACTTTATGGAATTGTATGACCGAGAATATATGATGCATAAATGACTTATACTCAAATCGTATACCGGCCGGAATTCAAAGTCCGTTCGGGCGGGTAATAGCATCTTTCAGGACCCGACCATCTGCTGCGGAACCCTCCCATCCAGTCAATGCATACGTGAATTTTCCATTTACATCACAAGCAACAAGCACGTTAGTTGCAACATCTCCTTTCCTTGATCTATATCGGGATTTATCGGCAGCTGGTGCTAGTACCTTCAAATAAGTACCATTCAAAGCCCCTAAGCAGCCCTACAAAAAATATATGAAAAAGTACTTAAGTTGTTTTAAGTTAACCAATATAGAACAAATTAAGTAGTGATAAAAGTGTACGTACCGGAAAACAACCCCATCGGGAATTTTCATCATTTTCTGAAATCGGTATAGGTTGTGATAGTAAAATTGAATGGCATTTAAGCATACAATTCAATATGCCATTTAAGCATACAATTCAATACACGGTGGAAACACTTGCTCACTGTATCCCCAGATCGACGATAATCAAACCCCACGATTCGATTTTTCTTGTGATGTGAAAGGACGGACAAGAACATTGCAACTTGTTCATTGAGTGGCACGTATGTTGTGTCCCTTAGACCACCAATGTCATGCAACAAACTACATAGCTTACTAAAAGAAGCCATAGTGAACCTTAACACGGCCTTAATTTTAACATCCGTCTTCGTGGTTACACGATGTAAATACTTGGTTTGTTTGTATTTTTTACGTATGATGCTTTACATTTTTCTCTTTCGATTAGATGGTCGGGAAATAGAGTGTGCTTCGTGTGCAATGAGGCATAAACATATTATTATAACACATTTCCAAAAAATTGGCGGAAGAAATTTACGAGTTGTTCGTTCCACTCCGAATCCATACCCAAGCGGTATTCTGTATTTGATATGCCAATAACTTTAGTTTAGATATATCAAAATTGTCACAAAACATATCCAAACAAAAAACACCAAGTATGTCCAAACAAACTAGAAATGAAACAAAATATACACAAGCATTTATTCATGTAATCCATCATACAATATTCCTTAGTACCACAATCTAACTTAAAAAATAGTTCATGAAACAAAAAAAAAAAAAAAAAAAAAAAAAACCAAGTATGTACAAACAAAGTAGAAAGGAAACAGAAAAAGCACAAGCATTTATTTGTGTAATCCATCATACACCATTCATAGTACCACAATACAACTTAAAAATAGTTCATGAAACAAAAAAAGAAAAAAAAAGAAAAAAAATTGAACACACATTTACGGCAGCAGGAGCATAGAAAAAAATTGGGGAAATTTTTTAACCTTCCAATCAACATAAATCTTTTTACAAAATATAGATATTACAGCTAATGGGCAATGTGTTCTTACCCTAGTTCTTCTCCTTCTTCAACTTGTTCTTGACCTATGTTAAAAAAAAAAAAATTGGAACAAATTAATATTTCAAAGTTTGGGTACTCAAGAATTAATTCTTAGTTCTTGTTAACAAAAGAGTAAACAATAATAAAGAAAAAAAATGCATAGCTCACCTTGCACGATGGAGATGGAGGGAAAATGAAAATGGAAGTGTGAAATGAAGTAGAGGAAGAAGGACTTTATTTTCCAATCTCCCAGATTAATTTAGTGGCAATTTACCGTATTTCTAGTGAACTTTAGGGGCATTTTTGTCCCATTTTTTGGATATCTGGCCCAATTATATAATACATGGCCCAACCCTCGAATTGTAATCGGACCGATTAAGTGGGCTGGCCCACCAGTTCGCCCGATAAGTACGGGTTGGCCGCAAAATAGTCGACCCATCCGAACAGAGAATTGGTCACAATAGTCTGAGCCGATTCATGCAATCGGACCCTAATCTGGTGAAACGAATAGGGCCTAAAACTATTTTTACAGCATTGTTTCCTCCTCGAAACAAAAATTTAAATTAGAAATTTATTTCCCTTGGGAAAACCCCAAGAGACAAACCTAATTAGTTTACTAAAAATTTCTGTTAATAAAACCTTTTTTTTTTTTTTTTTTTTTTTTTTATTTTTTTTATTTTTATGAAATAACACTGAAGTAAGATATAACTCATTCTGAATATGTAAATTATTGTTGAGTTATGGTACAACATAACCTAAAATTAGTAGTGCCCAATCCCATGTAAGGCGAGTCATTTATTTCATTTGAAAGAATAAATTCATATTTTATATTAATTCTAAATTTTTATAATATTATTTGTTGATAAAAAGAGAGGGAACTATGATTTTAAAAGTCATAACCGCTCTTAATCATAAATGGGTCTTATATATTCTAGAAAACTCGCTATTCTAGGACAAAACAATAAGTTTTTCAAAAATAAAATGACCGTTATTAATAATAATATTCAGGAACGCGTGTTATCTGTCCCGAATTTCAAAAATATTTTTTTCCCATAAACAAAAAAATTTCGAAAATCTTTTACCCAAATTTTCATTCCTACTTTTCAAATTCAGCAGCGACGAGTACCTAACCAAAAAGGAACTTCAGCTAATGTTAGGAACCTAGGATTGTTGTTGCGGATTTTACACATGCAAATAAACGCAAGTACACGTATCGCAAAAGTAATAAAGAGTAAGTTGAGTGTCGAACCCACGAGGACTTTAAACTAAAATTGTACCAAATTCCCTACCTAAATTCTTATTCTAATTCAACTAGGCTAAAATGTTCTTGGTTTGTTTATTAACTAACTACTAAAACTAGAAAAATAACTAATCTAAGATAGATGATTAAAGTGCTTAAGAAGACAATCAATGAGACAAGGGTCTAGAGTTAAACTTCACCTATGTTATGCTCCTAATGTTAATTAACTCCCTAATTTTAACTAGTGATTCTTATTCGTTATCCTAGGGTTCACTTCTATCCTTAAGTGTCTTCCGAATCACCTAAGAACCTATGCAATTAACTTACTATGCTTATTCCTAAGTTAGTAGAATTAATAACATGCATGAATTATATGACCTAATTTGGATATGGGCGTGGTGGGTATATTCCTATACTAACAAACAACCCACTATGTAATTCCTTCTTCTATTCTTAATATTCCCTTCCCAGGTTCAATCAAGAAAAGTAAACAATCAAATAGGTGGCCAGTCAATTTGACAGTAAATTAGCACAAAATTAGATAAACGAATATCGACAATAAAAATCGAAAATCACTAAATTAAAACTAGAAAAGAAACTAAAGCATTATTCGCATAACATGGATCCGTAAAAACCCTAGACTAAAAGAAATTAGTGCATGCTAAAATTAACGAAATAAACAATAAAAGAGGAGTTCATAGTCTTCTCTAATAAAGGAATACGAAAAATAGCAAAAAGTGTGATATGCGCTTGTTCTCTCTGATCTTGATTGTCTTCTTTTTTCTAATGTGGTGTGTGATTTTTTTCTTCTCTTCTCGCCTTTTTATTTCTTCTTTCCGAGTCCTACATGTATTAGGATTCTTTTAATCTCCAAAAGTCTTCAACTGGGCCGCCAGCCCATTAGTGTTCAAAGAAAAGTCTCTGCCGCATATCTACAATTTCACTAAAATTGGACTCTATTTGCACTTTCAGCCCTTGATCTCTTTCCTTTGTATCCTTTTGACCCCTTTAATATTTGACATTGTTCACTTTCACTTGATTACAAACTTTAATGGCCCATTTCCTCTCCTACAAGAGAATAAATCGAATTAGTGCCAAAAATCAAAGATTATTCTCAAAAGTAGATTAAATTCGTGAATCGACTCTAAAAAGTAAAATATGCAATAAAATCTCAAACGACTCACAATTATTCAAGAAAAACACTAATTTAAGCCTAAAAAGTCCACGCGATAACTCTATTTTCACCGAGTTATCACACCCCCAAACTTAAATTGTTGCTCGTCCTCGAGTAATGACACTAATTTCAAAACAATTCTAACCAACTTCCACATTTACCATTATGCATTCAAAGTTAACTCCACACCAATCTTTTCAAAATGTTCTGCACTTTATCATGTAATTCCTGCGTGTGTGTGTATACATAATACGAAAATGTCGGAATCACCTAGATCACCCTAGCTTCGAAATCATTGAGCCTAATTGCATGAATTCCTTACTTGCCAAACAAATTCTCTATTTTCTTGGGTTATCATACCAATCACTAAGTTCTAGCAAAGCTTTCAGTCGACGTTATTGACTCCTTTAAGTTCGAACTTTCACTTAGCAAATTTATTTATTATTTTTCTTTAGTAATATTTAGCACCACTCACACTCATAACTCGTTCTAAAGAAGCAGTCAAAATAGCGGAGTGCCGAATAGTTAATTCAAAGCACCCATATAGCGTTCATCTTATCGCAGTCAAGTTAGAGGAGTGCAAGTATAAGTCTCAAGCGATGAGGTTTTTCAGGTCTCATACAAGTGAGGTTGTTTTATTTGAACTTACTTTATAGTTTTTTTTTTTTTTTTTTTCTTTTCATTTGCTTCATTTGGTTCTTGTTAAAGTTATCCTTCCCCCCAAACTTAGGCAAAACTATCACTTAGACTCTTAGCACTTTAACACTCGAATCTAGAGATTAGGTAGGCAAAAAAGGATTTCTTAAGCTCTATTCTAACTATAATTCTCTAACGTCATCCTAAATTCTCGATTATGTATTCGTGCTTAAAATGTGCAGGAAAAACATTCAAAAACACATAAAATTTCAAAAAAATTAGTTAAAGTTGACCTAGCATGCATGAAATAAATGCGACCCCCCCAAACTTAGAACAAACAGTGTCCTCACTGTGACATAAACAAACGAGTTGAAACATGTCAGACTAAACAAAATGGAAAATACGAGAAAATGCACAGGCAGACAGTAAGAAAACCACCAACAAAAGATAACAGAGAACAGTAAAAAGAATATGTCCCTACGAGGCGGTGACTGGCGGTCTCCCATATGTCTGTCCATCCTAAGCATCATCCTCGGGACCCGACTCAGCATCATCAGTAATATCGGCGGGGCTCCTCTCGAAATCATCCATAGTTGGAAAAGGTGGCATTGGTGGCAGTTGGACACCTCGACTCTGCAACTCAGCTGCTTGGAACGCCTCATTTCGTTGAAAACCGGTTTGTATGTAAGCAAATAAAAAGTGAAGTTGCTTCTCCACGGCGTCAAGCCGCTGTGGCACTGTTCTCGGTTTTGGGGTGGGTTTCGAAGATGACGTCGATCCCCGGTTTGAAATAGTCCTCGCGCTCTTGGGGTTCCAATACGAAATACCCAATATCTTACACCAGGTTGGATCATTGAAGGCACTTGTTAATTTCACCACTCCAGTACCGTCACCTCACTGGACCCCGGCTTGCATACAAAGACGAAAGATAAGGGAGGGGAACCAAAATGTTTGGGCCCCTTCCTTCGTCGCATTTCGGATAATGCCTTTGCAGATTAATTCTCCGACGTCAACGGTGTGTTCTTTCATGAGCGAGTAGATTAGGCGGGCTTTGGCTTCCGAGAGTTTTGTGTAATGTGTCGTGGGCATAAGGCGGCAAGCAATGAAGGCGAACCAAATTTTTGCTGTAGGAGTGAGCGATGCTTTCAAAATTGGTCCCGTCGTCCGGACGACTGTGCCCGGGAGGCAAATGTACTCCACTATGTCTTTCATATCAATTGCTTCCGCTAGGCAAGTGGTGTATTGGTCAGTGGCATAAGTTGGCAACTCGTAAAGAGTATTGATGGTCGCCTTATCGAACTTGACCAACCTTCCCCGAATTTGGACCACTTTGGCGTCCGGAGTTTGGGAAACATTTGCATAGAATTCGCGTACGAGCTCGCCCTCAATCTCCGTCGGTTGTTTAATGAATTCCATCCACCCCCATTGTCGAAACTGCCGATAAAATTCGGGGAAACTCTCGGGAGTACATTCTACACCCCTCTCCGTGATAATTGTCCTTGTGATCTCATGTTCGTCAAAGAATTTCTTTTGAGCCTCTGGGTTAACAAACATACTACTATCAAATCCATCCGTCCGCACTTGTTTATCCCTAGCACCACTAAGCTTTTTCGTTCATGTGGTTGTTAGTGCTAATTTATTCACGGGTGGTTTCTTATGGACCGTTCTACTTTGTGGTGCCATTTGGTATAAAGTAAGCAACACAAACACTTCACCGAAAAAATTACTCCACACGAACAATCAATTCCCAAATATCACACCGAATCAAAAATATAATCAAGCTCAACAACCCACACAATCTAGCAACAATCCAATAACAGACACAACGTTCAAGAACCCGTTCCTCCACAATCCTCAAATCATCATCAACAAAATCCCAATAATAGCAAAATACGCCCTCAAACTAACAATCGAAGTCAAAAAATCAAGAATCGAACCAAGAAAAGCAAGAATCAATTGTTACCGACCCTTGAGAGAAGCCCAATTGAGATAGAGGTGCTGTGGCGGCGTTAGGGTTTCGGCTGGTGGCGTTTTTGTGGTAGGGGCGGCGGAGGTAGGGTTTCGGCGCGAAGGGGGTGGTTATTGTGGGCAAGGGACGGCGGATTGGTGGTTGAGTGCGGCTGGATGTGGCTGGGGTTAGGGTTTCCGATCGTGGATGCAGCTGGGTCGGGCTGGGTGCGACTGGTGTTTGTGCGGTGGCGTGGGGAGATCTGCGCGGCGGAAGATGCGATGGCGGAGGGTTTGGTTTCGGTTTTAGATCGCGGCGGCGGTTAGATCTGAGGTAGAGAAAGGGAGGCGGCGGCAGAAGGAGAGATAGAGCTGGTCGCGGCTGATGTGCGACGGAAAAGGTTTCTGTTGGAGGTAGCTGTCGCGGGTGGGTTTTCGGGTTAGGGCTCGGCGGCGGCTCACGGCTGGGTGAGGCGGCGGTTCGGATATGAGAGAGAGAGAGTTGGTGGGTTTGTGCACTTGGACGTAGGAGAGAGAGATGATATTTTTCTGAATTATTTTTTTTTTTTTCGGAGGCCATGGCTCGATCCAATTTGAGCCATGGCCTTCAGCTTCTGAAAATTGATGTCTTTTTGCACTTGAAATGGAGCCATGGCCTTAT
Source organism: Penstemon barbatus (assembly GCA_003313485.2). NCBI lineage: Eukaryota > Viridiplantae > Streptophyta > Magnoliopsida > Lamiales > Plantaginaceae > Penstemon > Penstemon barbatus. Next base: position 73,734,572 of record CM064883.1, read on the forward strand.
TCAAGTAGTGCCATGGCTTAAGGCTGCTGGAATTTGTGCATTTTATTGAGCCATGGCCTGACTGAAGTTGTGCCATGGCTTCAAGCTTCTGAAAATTGTGCACTCTTTTTTCTCAAAATTGAGCCATGGCCTGGTTCAAATTGTGCCATGGCTTAATCATTCTTTTTCTCCAAAATGTCCCAGTCCATGAAATATTCATCTCCTCGTTACCTTGCATCGCGATACTCCTGCAAAACCCGACAAAACACCACAAATCACACTAAAACAAAAACAAAACAAAACAAAAAAACGCAAAAATTAAAACAAGTAAAGGCTTGGGTTGCCTCCCAAGAAGCGCTTAGTTTTATGTCGTTAGCTCGACATGATACTCAGTTGACTTCATTCTAAGACCACCGAGGTCTTTTCATTCACAATTTCTCCACCCAAGTAATGTTTGAGACGTTGTCCATTGACTTTGAATTGTCTACCGGTCTCAGCTTCGGCTATCTCCACGGCACCATGTGGGAATGAGTTTATGACGATAAACGGTGCAGACCATCGAGATTTCAGTTTTCCAGGAAAAAGTTTGAGACGAGAATTGAAAAGGAGTACCAATTGACCCGGTTCAAACAACTTAGTGGTAATAGTCTTGTCATGCCATTTCTTTGTTCTTTCCTTGTATAGTTTGGCATTCTCATAGGCTATGTATCGAAATTCATCGAGTTCGTTCAGTTGCATCAACCGTTCCTTCTCCGACAGTTCCAAACTCATGTTCAAGTTGCGAACAGCCCACAAAGCCTTATGCTCCAATTCTAATGGTAAGTGGCATGCTTTTCCGAAAACTAACCTATATGGTGACATTCCAATTGGTGTCTTAAAAGCCGTTCTGTATGCCCATAGAGCATCATCTAATTTTCTGGACCAATCTTTTCTTGTGGGACTAACTGTTTTTTCTAAGATCTTCTTGATTTCTCGATTAGAGATCTCTGCTTGCCCATTCGTCTGCGGATGGTATGCAGTTGCTACCTTATGTCGCACACCATATTTTGCTAGGAGAGCGTTGAAGTATTTATTGCAAAAATGGGATCCTTGATCACTAATGATGGCTCTTGGTGTGCCGAATCTTGTGAAAATATGCTTCTTAATGAATTGCATCACCACCTTCGAATCATCAGTTGGGAATGCTTCTGCCTCAACCCACTTAGACACGTAATCAACTGCAACTAAGATGTACCGATTTCCAAATGAGGGAATGAATGGTCCCATGAAGTCAATCCCCCAAACATCAAAAAACTCTACTTCCAACATAGTCGACAGTGGCATCTCATCACGCTTCGTTAAATTTCCAACCCGTTGGCATCGATCACAACGCTTCACAAACTCATGAGCATCTTTATGTAAGGTGGGCCAGAAAAAACCAGATTGTAGGATTTTAGCTGCTGTGCGATCTCCTTTAAAATGCCCACCGTATGGTGAATTGTGACAATTACCCAGAATTTCCTCGAAATTTTCATCGGGAATACATCTCCTTATCATTTGATCCCCACATTTCTTAAACAAGTATGGCTCATCCCAAATAAAGTTCTTCACATAATTCAGAAATCTCTTCTTTTGCTGGAAATTAATGTCGGGAGGAAGTAGGCCACTTACTAGATAGTTGACATAGTCGGCATACCATGGAAGTTTTGTTTGATTTACCGCAAACAATTGTTCGTCTGGAAAGACTTCATTGATCATCACAGAGCCTGATTCTTTGTTTCCTCCCTCCAATCTTGACAAGTGATCAGCCACTTGATTCTCGGTTCCTTTCCTATCTTTTATCTCGAGATCAAACTCTTGCAACAAGAGTACCCATCGAATTAGCCTTGGCTTAGCATCCTTCTTATCAATCAAATATCGGATTGCGGAGTGGTCTGTATATACTATCACCTTTGTTCCTACCAGATATGCTCGGAACTTGTCAAAAGCAAACACTACTGCCAACAATTCTTTTTCCGTCACGGTGTAATTCACTTGAGCATCAGTGAGAGTTTTGCTGGCGTAGTATATTGAGTGAAAGATCTTATCCCTTTTCTGTCCCAGAACAGCTCCAAGTGCGACATCGCTCGCATCACACATCACTTCAAATGGAAGATTCCAATCTGGAGCTACTATTATTGGGGCTGTCACCAACTTTTCCTTCAATGTTTGGAAAGCCTGCATACACAAATCATCAAAAATAAATTTAGCATCTTTTTCAAGCAAATTACATAAAGGTTTAGAGATTTTAGAGAAATCCTTAATAAAACGTCGATAGAATCTAGCATGTCCCAGGAAACTACGAATTCCCTTGACTGGCGTAGGCGGAGGGAGTTTCTCTATCGTCTCTATCTTTGCTCTGTCCACTTCAATGCCCTTGCTAGATACTTTGTGTCCCAGAACTATTCCTTCTTGTACCATGAAGTGACACTTTTCCCAATTTAGCACTAAGTTAGTTTCTTCGCACCTGCGCAAAACCTTGGCTAAGTTATCAAGACATTCATCATACGAATCACCAAACACAGAAAAGTCATCCATGAAGACTTCGAGAAATTTTTCTATCATGTCCGTGAAGATTGCCATCATGCAACGTTGAAACGTGGCTGGTGCATTGCATAATCCAAAAGGCATCCGTCTAAAAGCAAATGTGCCATATGGGCATGTGAAAGTAGTCTTTTCTTGATCCGCTGGTGCGATGAAAATCTGATTGTATCCCAAAAATCCGTCTAAAAAACAAAAATAAGCCCTTCCTGCTAATCTGTCTAACATCTGATCTATGAATGGTAGCGGGAAGTGGTCTTTTCTTGTAGCTTTGTTCAGTTTTCGGTAATCCATGCAAACGCGCCATCCCGTGACAGTTCTTGACGGGATTAATTCATTGTTTTGATTTTTGACTACTGTCATGCCACCTTTCTTAGGAACACACTGAACCGGGCTAACCCACCTTTTTGACTACCTCTTTCATGATTGGATTTAGTCTCCTTTGATGTTCGACTGATCCCTTGTCCTCATCATCAAGTATGATCTTGTGCATGCAAAATGCAGGACTAATCCCCTTAATGTCTGCAATAGTCCACCCAATGGCTCGTATATGACTTCGAAGGACTCTCAGTAATTTCTCTTTTTGGGTTTCGGAGAGATATGCAGAGATGATTACTGGCAAAGTAGATGATTCCCCCAAATATTCATATTGCAGATGTGCTGGCAGTGGCTTCAAGTCCAGCGATGGTGGTTCTTCGATTGATGGTCGATGAGGCTTGCAAGTGGGTAGTTCCAATCCTTCAATCTTGTTGACTGGGTTATTGACTCGCGAATTTGCTTGTAAGAATGCCACGCTTTGTACAATTTCTTTATCATCCATCTCCTCAGGATCCAAATTTAGGGCTGCCTCCAACGGGTCTCGATACATAGACGTTTCAAAGGTCTTAGCGACCAATGACTCGATCATGCATACTGATGAACATTCTTCCTCGTCGTCGGGGTGTTTCATGGCTTGGAACACGTTGAATGTAATCTTCTCGTTCTGTACCCTCATGGTTAATTCACCTTTCTGTACGTCAATTAATGCTCTTCCAGTGGCTAAGAATGGCCTACCCAAAATGATGGGTACATTCGAATCTGCTTCATAGTCTAACACAATAAAATCAACAGGGAAGATAAACTTATCTACTTTTACCAGCACGTCTTCAATTTTTCCTTCGGGGTATGTAATGGAACGATCTGCTAATTGAAGAGTTACCGTAGTTGGCCTTGCTTCCCCAATTCCCAATTTTTGAAAGACGGATTTGGGCATGAGATTGATGCTGGCCCCTAAATCGCATAATGCTTGTCCCACATACTTGTCGCCAATGTTACATGGAATGGTAAAACTGCCAGGATCCTTAAGTTTGGGCGGGAGCTTATTCTGCAAAATTGCACTGCATTCTTCGGTGAGAGCTACAGTTTCGAATTCTCCTAATCTTTTCTTTCGTGACAGTACATCCTTCATGAATTTGACGTAATTTGGCATCTGCTCGAATGCTTCAACTAATGGAATGTTGATGTGGAGTTGTTTCAGGATATCAAGGAATTTTCTGAATTGATCATTCTTCCTTTGTTGTTGAAACCTTTGAGGAAACGGTGGTGGAGGTTTGATTTCCGGTAGATTAGGTACATCTTTCTTCTCGATTTCATTTTCCACCTCCTTTTCTTTGTTTAGCTCGGATTCTTCAGGTTTGTCTTGAGCTTCCTTGGGATCCTCAACTCGAACTCGTGTTCTGCTGGGCTCTTCGAGTTCTCTACCATTTCTCAGAGTGATTGCCTTGCAATGTTCGTTATGATTGGTCCTTGGGTTTTCAATGTCACTTGGGAGTGAGCCTGGAGGTCGGTGCTGCCTATCTTGAGCTAATTGAGCCATTTGAGTTTCTAGGTTTCGAATAGATGCACTTGTCTGGCTCATGAACTGCGCCAACGTCTCTTCTAATGATGGCTTATTGTCCGTTGGTGGTTGTTTTTGTTGACCCTGAAACCCTGGTGAGTTTTGCTGATTTTTGGCGTTGTTTGACCCCTGTCCAACGTGCTGATTATTGCTCCATGAAAAGTTGGGATGGTTTCGCCAACCGGGATTATAGCTGTTAGAGTGTGGATTATACCCTTGATTGTTTCGATTGTTTCCCACATAGCATGCTGACTCCGAATTTGAAGGGCAGTTTTCATACGGATGCTCTCCTCCACAAATGATACAGGAAATCTCTGAGTTGTGAATCATATTGACTGGTTGAGCTTGAAACGAGTTAGCTCCAGGTTTACTCATACTTAAACCATCAATCTTCTTGGATAAAACGGCTAATTGTGCTTGCACTGCTGTCATTGTATCTAACTCAAATTTTCCAGGTGCAAGTTTCACTGATGAGCGTTCCGATGCCCATTGGTAATTGTTGTAAGTCATTCTTTCTAATACATCGTAGGCATCTGTATATGTCTTCCCCCAAAATGTCCCTCCTGCTGCTGCATCAAGAATGGTTCTAATTTGTCCCCCTAGTCCAGTGTAGAAGATATGTATCAGTTCCCAACCAGGAATTCCATGTTGTGGGCACTGTGTCATTAGCCCCTTGAACCTTTTCCATGCATCGTAGAGTGACTCTCCCTCTATTTGTTGGAATGAGTGAATTTCCATTCGAACTTTCGCACTCTTGGTGGGTGGAAAATATTTCCTTAGGAATTTTTCAGTCAAATCAGTCCAAGATATGATGGAGTTAGGTGGCATTGAGTTTAGCCAGACTCGAGCTCGATCCCTTAAGGAAAAGGAGAAAAGTTTCATTCGTAGTTGATCAGCTTTTCCTTGATTCTTGTTTAGCGCTCTTCGTTGTCTGAAAGTCCTCTCGATCTCTGGATCAAAAGCTACTAATTCAGTTTTTTTATCACTGCGCATAAACTAGGTATGAGTACCTACAAGGAAAATTTTGAACTATAAAAATAAATCGAATTAAAACAAAAATAAAAGTTGAAACTTGGTAAATTATCAATTATCAAAGTTCCCCAGCAACGGTGCCAAAAACTTGTTGCGGATTTTACACACGCAAATAAACGCAAGTGCACGTATCGCAAAAGTAATAAAGAGTAAGTTGAGTGTCGAACCCACGAGGACTTGAAACTAAAATTGTACCAAATTCCCTACCTAAATTCTTATTCTAATTCAACTAGGCTAAAATGTTCTTGGTTTGTTTATTAACTAACTACTAAAACTAGAAAAATAACTAATCTAAGATAGATGATTAAAGTGCTTAAGAAGACAATCAATGAGACAAGGGTCTAGAGTTAAACTTCACCTATGTTATGCTCCTAATGTTAATTAACTCCCTAATTTTAACTAGTGATTCTTATTCGTTATCCTAGGGTTCACTTCTATCCTTAAGTGTCTTCCGAATCACCTAAGAACCTATGCAATTAACTTACTATGCTTATTCCTAAGTTAGTAGAATTAATAACATGCATGAATTATATGACCTAATTTGGATATGGGCGTGTTGGGTATATTCCTATACTAACAAACAACCCACTATGTAATTCCTTTTTCTATTCTTAATATTCCCTTCCCAGGTTCAATCAAGAAAAGTAAACAATCAAATAGGTGGCCAGTCAATTTGACAGTAAATTAGCACAAAATTAGATAAACGAATATCGACAATAAAAATCGAAAATCACTAAATTAAAACTAGAAAAGAAACTAAAGCATTATTCGCATAACATGGATCCGTAAAAACCCTAGACTAAAAGAAATTAGTTCATGCTAAAATTAACGAAATAAACAATAAAAGAGGAGTTCATAGTCTTCTCTAATAAAGGAATACGAAAAATAGCAAAAAGTGTGATATGCGCTTGTTCTCTCTGATCTTGCTTGTCTTCTTTTTTCTAATGTGGTGTGTGATTTTTTTCTTCTCTTCTCGCCTTTTTATTTCTTCTTTCCGAGTCCTACATGTATTAGGATTCTTTTAATCTCCAAAAGTCTTCAACTGGGCCGCCAGCCCATTAGTGTTCAAAGAAAAGTCTCTGCCGCATATCTACAATTTCACTAAAATTGGACTCTATTTGCACTTTCAGCCCTTGATCTCTTTCCTTTGTATCCTTTTGACCCCTTTAATATTTGACATTGTTCACTTTCACTTGATTACAAACTTTAATGGCCCATTTCCTCTCCTACAAGAGAATAAATCGAATTAGTGCCAAAAATCAAAGATTATTCTCAAAAGTAGATTAAATTCGTGAATCGACTCTAAAAAGTAAAATATGCAATAAAATCTCAAACGACTCACAATTATTCAAGAAAAACACTAATTTAAGCCTAAAAAGTCCACGCGATAACTCTATTTTCACCGAGTTATCAATTGTACGGACATGATAATGATAATGATATGTTCCTAAGAGAAAAATTTTTGGTTGGGAGGTTTTTATATTAGTCCCAATCTCAATTTCATGTGTAACAATTTGGAGTTAGAGTTTTTAGTATGTGATGAGGGGTACTTTGAATATTCTATTTTAGGAAGGACTTGTACGATCAAAAATAACGGAATTCAACCTCGAAGACGCATAAGCCGATCTTCAATACTAGTCAGCCTAGTCCGATCATTGCTAAATGGATTCATGCTCTGTTGGATGAAGATGAAGTTGAAGAGCAAAGAAGATGAATAATTAAGGGAAGGTTTTGATGATTTCCAAAACATCATAATCAGCTAAGTATGGAAGCTTAGTTCCCTTAGAAGAACCTTGAACAAACAAGAAGACATCAGAAGAGTTCAAAGTTCAAAGCCCAGAAGACTAGTGATCTCATGCTGAAACAGCGAACAGAAGGGTAGGTCATCAGCTGAGTCAAATCAGATTAGTTCAGTATTTGATCAGCAGAGTGCCTATCAGATGAGTCGTTTTGATCAGCAGAGTTCAAGAGATCAAGAGATTAGTTCAACGGTAATAAATGCCCCAAGTGAAATAAATGCTGGAAGAGAAGGGTAGTAATGACAAATGATTGGAATTAACTCTCGGATCAGCAGAGTGCATTTAATGCAGCTACAGAAAAGTACAGCAGAAAAGGTACTGTAGCAGGTTACCGTTCTAATTTCGGGCTAAGGCTATGGATTTGAAGATTTGATTTGCTTCAAGGGTCTTATTTTCAAATTCAAGAATAAAAGGAGCTGATTTTAATCGAGCGAGACACACAACAACAATCAGAGATTTTGCATTCGAAGCAGAAACTTATCTAAGTCTCAAAAGCTCAACAGCTCACTCGTCTGGTGGAAGTCATCTGTTGAGAGAAACCCAGTTGAAGAAATCAGAAAATTACGATCTGAGTGATCTTGTAATAGCTAAGTGTTGTGCGAAGTTGTGATCCATCTTTGTGAGTGATCAAACTTCAGAGAGTAGAATTTCTTAGTGATTTTCTATTGCGAGCTTATAGCCTTTTCATTAGTTGTCTAGGTATAAGTGGAGAAATATTGTAATCTGTGTGATTATAGTATAACCCATAATCTAAGTGATCTGGAAGAGTGGACTAAAGGATTTTTATCCATATAACCACTATAAAAATTCTTTGTGTTATCTTGCATTCAAGTTTTCTTGCATATTTAAAAACTGCATATTTAAACACTTTGAATTATCTAAAAGATTTTAAAAGGAGTTTGTAAAACTGGGGATAAAATCTTTTTAAGAACTTAGTCTACTTGTGAAAAACACTTTCAAACATCCGCTGCAAGTATACTCTTTGAAAAACTGTTTTGCTGAAAAACAGCTAAGTATTTGTAAGAAGAGTGGTCAGTCTGCTGTTCAAGATTTGTTCACGATCAGCTAAGTCGGCTTACTGTTCTTCATCAGCTTAGTCTGCTGACAGAAGACTGAAAAGTTTTTAAGTTCAAAAAAATTTTCAGAGGTCTATTCACCCCCCCCCTCTAGACCTCATCTGACCACTTGGGACCAACAAGTGGTATCAGAGCAGGTGGTTCATTAGAATCAGCTGCCTAATCAACGAGCTTGATCCAAGTGTTTTTCAAAGGTTTTCAAAACTTTTTCAAAAGAGCATCTTTTTGAAAAATCAAAACTTTTTGAAAAATGGATTGTATCAGCCATGTTCCCCACATTGCTGGTATGTCCTTTGAGGACTGGAAAATCAGAATGGAGATTTTCCTAGCTGCTTATAATGACAACATGTACACATGTATCATTAAGGGTCCATTCAGATTCACAAAGACCATAAAGATAAATGAAGTTGACACGGTTGTGGAGAAAGACCTTCATGAGATGACTCCAGAAGAAATAAAGCTTTACAACCTAGACAAAGTTGGGAGATTCATCATGACTAAAGCCCTGGATAATAATCGGTTTGACAAGGTCAAACATTGCAAGACTGCAAAGGAGATGTGGGACAAAGTCAGAGACATGAGCGAAGGCAATGATGCAATAAAGGAGCATCAGCTCACTGTTGCTTTGGAGAAACTTGACAATTTCAAGATGAAGTCTGGAGAAACCATTGATCAGATGGATACCAGATTCACCAGAACTCTGAATGAAGTTTTAAAGCTGGGAAAGACCTTCACTGACAAAGAGATCACTGTCAGAGTACTAAAGGCCCTACCCCCAAAGTTCAACATGAAAGTGACAGCAATGGAAGAATCAAGGGGTTTGGGAAAAATCTCTCTTACTGAGCTGTTCTCTGTACTCAAGGCATTCGAGTATAAACTGCCTAGAATGGGAATTGAAGAAACCTCAACTTCAGGACCCACAGCTGCATTGGTTGCTGCTGAAAACACCAGAAGACCAGCACAGAAAAGCAAAGAAGTGGACTCATCTGATGAAGCCACACTACTCAACAAAAAGGAGTTTACCGCTGGAGATGTTGCCTTGTTGATAAACAATTTCAAGAAGTTCTACAAGAGAAAGATGAAGAACAAATACAACAATGCTTCTACTTCTAAACCTAACTTTTCTTCTCAAGATAAAGAAGATTATAAATCCAAACTAATGTGTTATAACTGCAGGAAATTGGGACACTTCATCAAAGACTGCCCATATCCAAAAGCAGAAAAATACACTAAGGAAGAGAAGAAAATGAGAAAAGAAAGAAAGCATCAGAAAGGCAAGGCTATGATGGCTGAAGCAGAAAAGCTTGCTGCTGTCTACTCATCTGATTCAGATTCAGACACGTCTGATGAAGAATCGTGTGATGAAGAAAAACCTGCTCTCCTGTGCCTGATGGCAAAGGAATCTGATAACTCCGAGGATGAGGTAACTCCTCTTGACAATGAATTATTTAAGTCATTTGAACAAATGATGCTGAACAATACTGGTATTGCTGAAGCATATAAAAAGCTTAAGGAAGAGATGATATTGCTTAAGGAGCAAAATAGTTCACTGAAACTTTAAGCTGAAAAGCCAAAAGAATCAGCTGAATACAAACAGCTCGAGCAAGAACATGAATCTCTGAAAGCTGAATGTGAGGTTTATAAAGGAAAAATCATGGAACTTGAAAAGGTTATTGAGTCTCATGAAAAATCATCTGTTGGATCCACTCTTACCTCTAGTAAACAGAAGATACCTTTAGAAAAGGATAAGCAAGAATTGAATCATACTGAGAAATTTATATCTGCTGACAATAGTAAGGTCATTCTGTATGTTCAAACTGCTAGACCTGCCTCAACTGAGAAAGAATTAAAGGAGAAGAAATCTCCTAAGGCTAAAAAGAGCAAAGAGCCTAGTATAGGAAATAAGACTAGTAAGACCAAACTGCAGAGTCCTAAGAAGTCTGCTGATAAAGCTAAACTGAATCAATCTGTTGGTAAAACTAAGTCAAAACCAATTGAGCAAGCATCTAGTAAACCAAAGAAGCATAAGAATAAGAAAAATCAAAATGCTTGGTATGGAAATGAGTCATATTATGTGCAACCTGCTGCATATCATCCTATGTATCATGCACCTCAATTTCCTAGTTACTATGCACCTTACCCTGCTCATCCAATGCATGCATATCCTGCATATCATGCACCTTGCTGAAAGGAGAAACAGAACACTGAAGGAAGCTGTCAGGACCATGATAGCTGAAGCCAAGCTGCCACAAAGATTTTGGGCAGAAGCAACAAATACAGCCTGCTTTACTCAGAACAGATGCATGATCAACAAAAATCAGAACAAGACTCCATATGAAGTTTGGAACAACAGGAAACCAAACATTCATTACTTTAAGATTTTTGGTTGTAAATGTTTTGTTTTAAATAATGGGAAAAATCACCTTACTGCATTTGCAGAAAAGGCTGATGAAGCTGTTTTTGTAGGATACTCTACTGTTAGTAAAGCTTATAGAGTTTTTAACAAAAGAACACTACTAGTAGAAGAATCCATTCATGTAGTATTTGATGAACCAAACCAATCTTCTGAAAAGAATCAAAGCACTAGTCAAGATCTATCTACTGATTTACAGAAGTTAAGTGTTGGAAGGAATGAAGAATATATTCCCATCATACTACCTGATCTTAACTCAGCTACCAACTCAAGTGCTGTTCAAAATCAGATCACTGATTGTCTAACAGACGAGTTACAACAAGCTGACAGACCAGAGACTGTTCAACAGACGGCAAATGTTCAACAGACTACTACTGCAACTCCAACAGTAGTGTTGCAAGATCATAACAGAGGACAACATTCAGATCTGCAACCTGATCTCAGATGGCTCAGAAATCACCCACCTGAGTTAGTGATTGGTGATCCATTAGATAGAGTGAGAACAAGAAGAGCTGCTGCACAAGATGCTATGTTTGTCACCTTTCTATCTCAAATAGAGCCTAAGCAAGTTGAAGAAGCTCTAAATGATTCCTTCTGGATAGAAGCTATGCAAGAAGAGTTGAATCAATTTGAAAGGAATGAAGTCTGGTACTTAGTTCCTAGACCAAGTCATCAAAGAGTAATTGGCACTAAATGGGTTTTCAGAAATAAGATGAATGAAGATGGTATTGTTACCAGAAACAAAGCAAGATTAGTGGCCAAGGGTTATTGTCAAGAAGAAGGAATAGACTTTGATGAAACTTTTGCACCAGTAGCAAGACTTGAAGCAATCAGACTGTTTCTAGCCTATGCTGCTTACAAGAACTTCACTGTCTATCAGATGGATGTGAAGTCTGCTTTTCTCAATGGAGAACTGCAAGAAGAAGTATATGTTGAACAACCTCCTGGATTTGAAGTCTATCAAGAAGAGGACAAAGTATATCGTCTGAAGAAAGCCCTCTATGGACTGAAACAGGCTCCAAGAGCTTGGTATGATACCTTATCTGATTTTCTTTTAATTAAAGGATTTCATAAAGGTAAGGTGGATAAAACCTTGTTCACTATTGAATGGGAGAATCATATATTAATTGTGCAAATATATGTAGACGATATCATTTTTGGTTCAACTAACCAACAGATGTTTGACAAGTTCTCTAAGATGATGCAGAATAAGTTTGAAATGAGCATGATGGGAGAACTTAATTATTTTCTTGGTTTACAAGTTAAACAACTACCTGATGGAATCTTTATAAATCAAGCTAAATACACAAGAGATCTGTTTAAAAAGTTTGGTATGGAAACTAGCTCAACTGCTACCATTCCTATGTCTACAAGTCTTCGTTTGGATAAAGATGAAGATGGCAAATCAGTAGACATAACCAAATATAGAGGCATTATAGGGTCACTGTTATATCTAACAGCAAGTAGACCTGACATAATGTACTCAGTAGGGGTTTGTGCAAGATTTCAATCAAATCCCAAGGAATCTCATCTCTTAGCTGCCAAGAGGATATTGAAATATGTTAAAGGCACTCACGAATTGGGATTATGGTATCCTAGAGAGTCTGGATTTGAGCTTATTGGTTATTCAGATTCAGACCTTGCTGGCTGCAAGATTGACAGAAAGAGCACAACAGGTGTCTGTCAGTTCTTAGGTAGTCGTCTGATCTCATGGATGAGTAAGAAACAGTCTTCAGTTTCTATATCTACTGCTGAAGCTGAATATATAGCTGCTGGAGCTTGCTGTGCACAGATACTTTGGTTGAAGCATCAACTAGAAGACTACAATATCAAAATCAGTGGAATTCCAATCTACTGTGACAATACAAGTGCAATCTCACTTACTCAGAATACTACAAGTCATTCAAGGACTAAACATATAGAGATCAAGCATCACTTCATTAGAGATCATGTGGAAAAAGGCAATGTTATGATAGAGTATGTTCATACTGACAATCAGATTGCTGATATTTTCACTAAACCTTTAAGTGAAGTAAGGTTTTCAACTCTAAGAGCTGAGCTTGGACTACTTAATTTGGATGCATAAGCTGAGGGGGAACTTATCAGATCACTGAAGTTCAACAGCTTAGTTATTCACTATTCTATTCAAGGATTAACTTTCAACAGACTAGTTAACTTATGAATTCTTAAAGACAGGGGGAACATGTAAGACTAGCGGTACTTCTGCTCTAAAGATGAAATTTGTTAATGACAGTTAGTTGAAGTTATGTTATCAAGAAGATATGTTCTTAATTCTTGAAGACTGAAGATTATTTTATCTTGTTGGATTGACAAACAGCAGAGGAAGATTACTGGCTATTGGCTTTCTCCAGTAATATCAGATAACAAATCACTCGTCTGTCAGATAAGTTAAACTCTACTTATCTGATGTCTTATATAAGCATGGTTATAAAGTCGCATTCTTAGAAACACGCTTCTATAAGTAACAGATAAGTAACCATTGAGTTTCCCGCCCATCTGACATTAAAATAATAAAATTGAAATCCGCAACTCCCATCCACACGATGTAAAACTGTCAGATTGATCCAACGTATCAGATAAATCACGACAACCCAAATAATGGAAACGTATAAAATCCGATCTGAACAGATCAGTCGTCTTATGCACTCATAACTCTCAAATTCTCTAACTCTCAAACTCTCTTGCTTTCAAAAGTTTATTGCTTTCGCAGATTTACACTTAGAAATCTCAGAAATGGAGAAAATTATCGATGGAAGGTACTTAAACTACAACAAATTTCACTTTTCGGGTACTGATCTGATGCGCTCCATCATGGAAAAGATCGAAGAGGCATCACTTGTTCCTGTTCTTGAAGCACATGAGGATAGGGTTTACCTAGAAGATGTTGATCACTTCTACAAGACCAGGAAATTCTCCGATGATGACACTGTTATGACGGTTGTCATTGGTGGTAAGAAAATTGCTATCTCTGCTGCTGTTTTAAGTGAAATTTACAAATTGAAAAGTGAAGGAGGAGACGTAACAGACCTAGGGTCTGAGAAAGAGGAAGAATTTTGGGCAATTTGTGCGAAAGAGGGAGAAAAGATGACTGGAACTCTGATGAAAACTCAATTAAAGGATGAGTATCAGAGGTTCGCAGACATCATTGCGAAGGTACTGGAAAGCTACACGAGCTCACTAGATGGGTTACCCAGGAGGAGGTACTACACCATGGTTTGCATATACTATGGACTGAAAGTTAACTGGGCTGCTCACATCTATGAACTGCTGAGTGATAAGAGGCTTTCTCATGCCATCTTACTTAGTAATCTGTTTGCATCCCTGCAATGTCCTATGGGTGGTGGAAAGATCACTCACGGTAGGAAGGAATTCAAATTGTATGAACCAGTGAGACAAGTGGTGGCAAAACCAAAAAGAAAGGCCACTGCAAAATCCAAAAAGACCCCTTCTAAGAAGAGCAAGAAGGAGGGTCAGACAAGTCAACCTGCTGAGCCAACAGCACAGTCTGCTGTTGTGATAGAATCAGCACAAACTGAAGAAGCAGTTCCAGAAAAGATGATTGAAGATTTCACCAAGGAGATTGAGCAGATGAAAACTGACTCTTCTCCTGAAAGAACTGAGTCTGAGGAAGAAATGCCTCTTCAAAGACTAAAAAGGTTGAGAACCAGAAGTGAGGCAAGGGGACCTCCTACTGCCAACCCCCCTGCCAAAAGACTTGCCAAATCAAAGGTCAAGAGAAAGGTCACTTTCTCTGAAGAACCAGTTGCAACAGTAAGAGAAACAACTACATCAGCAGACAGGCCATTAGTTGTTGAAGAACCTGCTGATAAGCCTACTGAAGAAGTTGTCTCTACAGTTGGAGTATCTACAGAAGACTCATCTGCTGCACTATCTGCTGAAGCTGAAGTTTCACAGCAGACTAGTTCGACACTTGAAAAAGATGCACTCTTGTTGCACCCTACTCCTGTTGCTGCAACCCCTCTTCAAGCAGTTGAAAGTCCTGAATCAAGGAGAAGACGGACTGGTGAAATTGCAACATACTTAACTGCTGCTGAAAAGAAGAGACAAGATGCTGCTGAAAGGCAAATGATAGCTGCAGAAAAGGCAGAAGAAGATAGGCTGAAAAGCCTAGAGCTAAAAAGGCTGGAAGAAGAGGCCAGCAAGATGACTCAAGAGCAGAGGGATGCTATTGAGCAAGCAGAATTGGCTGCTGCTATTGAAGCAAGCACCAAGGATGCTCATGGACCAAAGCATACTGGTGGAATAGTTATTGGTGAACAAAGAGACCCTACCAAACCAATACCAGCTATGCCTGCACCAAAGATAAAACCAAAAAGAAGAGAGGAGATCAGACTGTCTTTAGTGATTGTCAGGGATGACCCTGCCATCTTTGAAGAATTTCTTAAAAGGTTGGATGCTGAAGGTACAAGAATCAACCGTCTGACGTTATTCCATGCTGAAAAGATCAGATACAACAGATGGAGAGAATTCAGACTGACAAAGAGTCCAGCTGAAATGGCAAAGTGGAAAGCCTTCAATGCTGAAGAAGCCTGGGTGCTGAAGTGGCTTGAGACTGGATCCTTAATTCAAGCACTTGATTCAGAATTCTTTCTGGACAGGTTAAGATTAAGAATAAGCCACATAGTCAAGGCTGAAGCAAAGAAGATCTTTGAGTCTGTTCCTGAGGATTATGATGAATCAGAAGACTTCAAGGAAAGATCAATCAAGTTGGCTATTGCTCAAGCAATGGAGCTATGGGCAAAGAAGTCTAGGAAGCTGAAGGGACAACCCAGCTCAATGGTCCCTCTTCCTAACATCAAGCACATTGTCTATGGTCCAAACATCAAACCATTTGAAGAGCTACCTGAGGAACCATACCTTTTATTCCTCTTGAAAATTTTACATGGATTTCTCACAGGTCTGCTGTAGATAATGAAGGTTTGATAAAAACAGTTGAGACTGTTAAGAAGATCAAGTCCCCTGCTGACAAAGAAAAAGAAGAATCTTCTGATCAACAAAAGAACAAAGAGGGTACATCAGACCCATCTGATCAAAACAAAGACAAGGGTGACAAGTCTGACACAGCTGATGAATCAAAGGGAGAAGAAACAATTCCAGCTGATTAGATTATTGAAGGGAAGGCTACTGCTGAGCAAAAAGATCAAACCAAGGAGAAGGAAAGCACTCCTGGTCAGGCTGATGAAACCAGAGAAGAAGAGATTGCTTCTGGGTCAGCAGATCAGACTACAAAAGAGTCAACTCAAGCAGAAGAACAATCCACTGAAAAGGAAGTTCTTGCCTTACCTCCAACTCAAATTGAAGTTGCTTCTACTTCTCAGAACTTACAACAGACATCCTTGTTGGATTCTATTCAACAAATGATATCAAAATCAATGAAGGAAATGGAGGAGAAGTTAACTGCAAATCAGAAAGCTGGTGCTGTTCCAATCTATCTGATAGAAGATACTGCTCAGAATGTCCAATCTGTCTATCAAGACATGGATATTATCAGAAGAAGAACCCAAAGCACAGCTGCCGGTTGGAGAGATATTACTGAAACAGTTGAATTGGCCATCCAAGCTAAGGATGAAACCTTAGATAATATGATGAGAGACTTCAAGGCATCTGCTGATATTCTGCTAGCAACTCAAATTCAGCTAGGTGACCAAGGTGAAGAAGTTCTCAAAAGAATGGATGATTTTGAAGCCAATCAGCTGAGACAACAAGCTCAACTAGATGCATTTAGAGCAACTCAACTACGACAACAAGCTCAAATGCATGCTATGGAAGAGAACATCAAGCTTCTATGTGATTCACTTCTTGATCTTACGTAGTTTCGTTGGTTCGATCAGGGGTGGAATGTACGATTATAATAACAACAAATAAAGTGAAGTAATGATCAAATGTAATTGTATTCGAATTGAATGAGTACAAGTACAAGAATTCAAAGAGGTCCTATTCGAGCATTATTGGATGCCGTACAAGCTAGAGGGCGAAATACATATACAATAAGTCCTACACTAATAAACCGAACTGCGGTCTTCAGGTTGGAGAGTCCCCCTGTGTAATAAATGCGTGGAGTATTTATAGCCAACTTAGAGGGCCTGGGCCTGGGCTCGGCCCAACAGTGTCTTTCGATCTACGGCAGTCTCAAGAGCTCAAAACTACCGTTTTCATGCTTTGATTTGTCTTTTGGTCCCTGGCGACAGGGTTCATACCTATTCGAATCGAGTTGAGGCTAGAAAACTGGGAATCCGAATTACCCCTCATCAATACTCCCCCACTTCTCGAGTGTGAAGCGAAGTAAGCGCTCGAAGAAGTATAAAGTACGTTCCATGTTATGATGAGACGAGCCGTTCAGTATGTTTTCAGGATATGCCTCGTTAAAAACCTGACTCGGAAAAACCCATTGGGATAAAAACCGAGTTAGGGAAAAAGAGTGCATATATAAGAAACATACTTTGGCGCGCTCCGAAATTACCCTCGTTGGGGGATGTTGAAATAATAGTACCCCTTTTCGGTTATCATGTTGCGTTGTTCGATCCCTTGATAAATGCTTTCCAGAATTTCCGATTATAACCAGGAGGGCTTCCGAGAATCTTTAGGATAGATTGCGAGGATATATTCCACAATTTTAGGGAATGAAGGATCAAAAAGGTAATTTGAGAGGGAATGACCCTAAGCTTTTACCCTTGGTAAGTTCAACCGTCGCGGTTACTCGGGGACCTGTTTGCAATTTTACCTTTTTAACCCCGTATATATATACGTTGACTTTGTTGAAAATATTTTCACACAACAACTTTCTTGAACTCGAAGTGCTTGAGCTCGAAATAGTACTTTTCTTCTTTATAAATACTTCTTAGTCCATTATGTCGAGCTCTAGAAGCGCGAGAGGCAAGAAAAAGGTTGAGGAGAGCCAAGAATCCGATCCCTTGTTTAAGCTCGTAGATGACTTTGAAGATGGGGAGTTTCATCAAGACGACGAAGACGACGATCCGAGCGAGGATCTCGAGGAGAAAGAGGTCGACAAACGTAGTATCGGCGAAGGTGCTTTTGTCAGGATTTTCGAACATAAGCAAACTTCACAAGCCGTCATCTCGGGTAAGTCAGAACTTCCTGCTAGTAAAACTTCCAGTTGTTTTTCGAAAAAGGACCGGGCTCACCTTGAGGTGGATTATGGGAAATTTCTTCCCAAAGGTTTTTCGATTGTCGTTCCTTCTTACACCGAACGTGCCACTGAGCCTCCCGCTGGATGTCAAGCCTTTTATGAGGGACAATTTTTCTGTGGCTTGCGTATCCCGTTCGCTCCTCTTATCAGAAATATTTTGAATTTCTTTTCGCTTTCCCCGGCTCAGCTTCTCCCGCACTCCGTTGCATATATAATAGCATTTTGCACTCTTATGGAGGCAAAAGGAGAAGAAGCTTCTTTTAGCAACTTTTGGCAGATATTTCGAATGGATCCCTGCAAAGGTTCGAACGTAGGCTTTGTATCTGTTCGTCCAAGGTCTAAACGGCCTTTTCTTACGAAAATATCAACAAAGAGAGCTTTAGGTTGGAAGAGGAGATTCTTTTTCGTGAAGGGCCCTGACGTTCCTGTTTCAGAGGGTAGTTCGAAAATGAGAGCTTATCGATGGGACGGCGTAAATACTTGGACATACGGTTCTCGCAAAATAAGAGAAAAACTTAGCCATCGTCTTTCTGATGAACTCCTGGGGCGATTGGAGTCTAACCCCTATCAAACCAGGTACTTGGTTCAAGAAGGCGTTTTGCGACTGGCTGGGTTGAGCTATTGCGATTATCCTGCCCCGGCGATTAAATTTCCCGGTCGAGTTTCCGAAGGACCCGTTATGCGGACCGATAACCTACCAGTCTCTAGTGCTCCGCCCTTCGCCACTCTTTCATTGAGTATGCTTATTTATCTCATCTATTTTAAGGTTTTACCGAACAGTATTTCTTGTTTTAATCCCATAACCGAATTGTATTATCCCTGTAGGTCGAGTTGTGGAGGCATTCAGGGTATCCTCTGCCAGTCTGATTGAAGATAAACCATTTTATCTCGACCCTTTACCTCGTACATCCGGAGATAGAGTAGGTACCAGTAATTCGGGCGGAGATTCAGTTATCGTTCCGGTCTCGATTCCCAATCTGAGGGGCGTTGGTACCATGAGTTCCTTGAATTCCGCCTCTGCCGGACCACTTCGAGCTCTGTTTTCCCCTGATACCTCCGTTCTTTCATCAGTTGGCTATAGTCAGCACTCTTGGAACCGAATTCAGGGCGTCCAGGAGTACGAGAAGCTCCTCAGCTGAAAAAGAAATGCTGGAGACCCCGGGCCCTCAAGGAGGGTAAAACCCTTTGGTGCTAAAACTGACTCTGTTCCATGTCGAGAAGGTAGGTCGGAGCCTGATGTGGCAGACTTTATGGAAGAGCATCTTCGAGGTAGCAGAGCTGCTGGATACCCTGAAGATGGCGCTATTCTGTCCGACCTGGACGCGGGTGGGGAGAATGAATTTGACAAGGCCGCTAGGATTTTTATGGCTGGTCGATTCAAGCGGGACATGTTGCTTCATACCGTCAAAGGTGATTTTGAGGTTTTGAGCGACTTCTCCCGAACATATCACGAGGTGAAAATTTTACCTTTTTCTTTCTTTAGAATCTCTAGTTTTTATTGATATTCGAAAATGTGTTGTAGGTCGGGGATTTGTTCGCCGTTCAAACATATCGTTTGGCGTTACTGGAGCAGGAATCACAGGATGCTCACGATGCGTGTGCTCAAATCCTCGTTGATAACCAAAGTCTTCGGGCTCAGTTAGAAGAAAGCCAGCGGGAGTTATCTCAAGTTAAGAAGGAGCTTGAAAAGGCTAATACGAAACGTTCTTCCTCATTAGAAGAGGACTTGCTTGCGTCCGTTAAAGAGAGAAGTGCCCTTGAGGAGGAGCTAAAGAAAATAAAGATAGAACTCGATTTGGCGAAGCAAGACTCCGAGCGTGCCTATGCCCAAGGTCAGGAAGAAGCCAAGATCCCTGCTATACGAGAATTCTTGGAATCACCAGTCTTAGATCCTTTAGTTCAAAGAAAAACGGGAGAAATTCTTCAGACGATTTTTTATAAAGGGGTTCAACAGTTGGTGGCGGCCGAGAGAATTCCGAATGACATGGAGGAATATTTCAAGTATATGGATCCTTTCAAAAACGCTGAAGGGAAGGCTTATAAAACTTCTTCTCTTCCCAAGGCGAATACTAATTGGCAGGAACATCACTTTGCATCATTAGTTGAGGAGTATGGTATTCCGATGCCTAACCCCGATGTGCTCGAGTACTCCTGCGACGATCCTTCTAATGCGTCCGGAGAGGGAGACAAAGATGTCAACCTAGGCAATGCTCTGGATAAGGGAGACGGTCATTCTTTCGGTCAAGTTGAGTAATTATCGAGCCTCAAATATATATATTGTCTGATCTTCAATTTAGCGAGTTACTGGGGTTGAGTAAGCCGAAGGGGGCGATTCAAGGTTTTTAGTTAGGAATCAGTTGTATTTACTCATGTAACCCGATTTTGTAAACGAGTTAACTTTATATTTCTTGACTTGATTCGTGTAACTCATGAATTCTATCTTTCATAAATATCGATGACTTTTGACCCTTTCTGCTCGAACTTTATTTATCCGAGTGGGATTTTTTTCCATGGTCGCGTCGTTTCACTATCTCAATCGTAGTGCGTAGCGTCTATAAATATTGGGATCTCTTATCATTATTCACACGACATCTTTGCTTATAGAGATCGGAGCTCTCCCTGTATTTTGTGCATTTTCTGAATTCCTTAAGAAGTAGAGATCCTATCTTATCGATCCCAGATTTATTTATTATGGAGAAAGTATTAGGCAAAGCTATCGACCCCAGGTCGATATTTGGTGGTTCGAAGAACAAGAAGTCGAATAAAGAACAAAAGGCTGATAAGGAGGTCAAACCCTCCAAATCTTCTTCTAAGACCTCTGTGTCTTCCCCAAAAGCACCTAAAGGTGGGGAAAATACAAAAGAGAAGGGTACTTCCTCGAAGCAGAATAAGGGTAGCTCCAGCAAGTCCATTTTGGACGAAGAGCTCGAGGCTGAGCTCGGAGGTTCCTCCCCAAAAGTGATTGATTCTAAGAGTGAGGATTGTGTCCGAGAAAAGACCCCTGTTCCCCCTTCGAATAAGAGGCCTTATTCCGATGGGGTTACGCCCATTGAAGCTTTGCAAAATCTTGCTATTGGTGGCAAGTCATCCTCCGATGCTTCGATCGTTTCTCCCTCGGGGAATCCCGGCAAAAAATCCAAGTTAGAGACTGGTGGGGGGGCTTCCGCTGAAGCATTAGGAATTGATAATCCTCCCCGACCCTTTGTCAGTTCCTCTCCTCAGAAGGTCGCTTCTCCTTTGCACGAGGAGTTGAGAGATGGATCTCCTTCTAAGGTTGATCCCATGGGTAACTTGTTGCAAGCTACCTTTACTTCTTCGGAGACTGATATGCCCACGGAAAGAAACACGTCCAAAGAGAGAAACGTAGAAGAATTGTTCGAGTCTGGGCAGCAGTTCCTTTTTCAGGTGTATATTTATTTATTATATATATATATATATATATATATATATATTTTTTTTTTTTTTTTTTTTTTGTTTAACGCTGTCGATCCTTTTAACAGGCCGGGCAAGAATTTATTGAGCTTAAAACGTTTGCTGAGCGGGAGATCAACCAGCGCACTGCTATTTCTCTCGAGCTGGAGAAGAAGAAAGTCGAGTTCGAGCGCGTCCTCGCAGAGAAGCTTGCTTTAGAGGAGGAGAAGAAGGCTAACGATTATGGAGAGGAGATCCATAAGCAGCTGAATGAGAAACTCGAAAAACTGAAGACCCTCCATGAGCAGGAGAAACAAAATTTCACACGTCGAGAAAAGGAGGCTTATGATCGTGGATTTGAAGCAGGATGTGAGGCTCGCAATGCTGAGCTCCGAAAGATTCTTTCTGACAATAAACTTGTTTAGATGTTGTCTCTTATTTACCCGAACTCGTAGTATACTGTTTTTATTTGTGCTATCCTGAATAATTTTCAGATATTTTTATTTTCTATGGCTTGTAATAATTTGCTTTCTTCTTGTGTGTTCTTTCTTTGATCATGCCTTCATTTGGACTTCTTTATAATTTTTCTTTGATGATTGGAACTGAGACTGTGATGAAATCGGATAAGATGAACCCGAGTAGAACAATTTTGACATTTTCTTCGCTTCTTTCACAAAATAGTCTCTGCATTTTCGGGATTCGTAACGGTCGGCGCATTTACTGCTTATATCTCAGCCGTTAGCAGCATCAAATCTGAGTCGTTAATTGGTTTTTCCTTTCACTATATATAGTCCCATAGTTACCCTCAAATCTTACATTTCAGTAACATTTCTGATCAGCTTTATGATTGAGATTTTACTTTTTCTTGTCACCATGTTCTCTTTGCTATCTCCGACTGAACTGTTCGAGGTTCTCCTTCGAACTATTTATAAATTTCGCTATCTTCTGATGGTTACATATTTCGACTAGAGTATCGACAGGCGAAAATAATTGCGACTAGGGTACCGGCAGGCGACCTGCTCTCTTTGATTCCAAGTCTTTGAGGCGGGCTCGACCTCCTGTACTCTGATCTCTATCCAGTCGGGATAGTGGGTCTACTGCTGGAGGAGTTTTCCTGCACTCGATCTCTACTTCTTCAAGATATTTCTTGAAGAATGTTGCCTTCGAGATTGCGTGGAATAATTTCTCTAGGGGTTGCCTTGCTTTTTCTCGATCTGGCCCGGCATGGAGCAAGTACCGAGGAAGTGAAGGATGAAGGGTGGAAGTGTTAGCCCAGCCTCGACTTCTTCCTTCGATCACGAGAAACTTCTAGCGTAGGGTTGATTTGTAATATGGTTACATAAAATGTAAAGCCTTGACTTTGTTCGATTTTTCCTTGCTATTGTAATTTCAGACTTTGCTTGTAATGTCATCAATAAGATATTTATTTTTCTCGTCATACGTGTTATCCCGTAAAATTGCTTTTGTATGCTGTTATCGATCATCGATTTCTTCTGCCTCCCAAAATATGATCGAGTACCATTCTTTATCTACTTTGATAAATATTTAGGTGATAGATGATAATCGGTATTTGTCGATTTTGAATATAACTTGTAGGAGACTTTTATTCCCCCGTGAAATAATTAAGATATCAAAATAGAAAAATGCAAAATGACTTTCAGGTAACAATTTTAATCTGAAGGGCCAAGTTCTCTAACTTGGGCAAATAATCGTGAAGTAATAATCAAAATAGGGTTTTCGATTGACCTTTGAATAATAACGTTGACTTAAGTGTCATACTGATGGCTGTTAGCCTTTAGACGAAGAAATGATAGAATAGAATGCTGACCGGTTTCGATTGATAGAGGATAATAATTTCGATCTGAGGGGCGTAGCAACGGCTTTCACCTTTAGTCGTTTTAGAGCAACCATAGCTCGAGGGTCGTAGCATAGGCTTTCACCCTTTTAATAATTTCGATCTAAGGGGCATAGCAGAGGCTTTCACCCTTTTAATAATTTCGATCTAAGGGGCATAGCAGAGGCTTTCACCCTTAGTCGTTTTTAGAGCATTTTTAGCCCTTGGGTCATAGCAGAGGCTTTCACCCATTCAATAATTTCGACCTAAGGGGCATAGCAGAGGCTTTCACCCTTAGTCGTTTTAGAGCAACCATAGCTCGAGGGTCGTAGCATAGGCTTTCACCCTTTTAATAATTTCGATCTAAGGGGCATAGCAGAGGCTTTCACCCTTAGTCGTTTTTAGAGCATTTTTAGCCCTTGGGTCATAGCAGAGGCTTTCACCCATTCAATAATTTCGACCTAAGGGGCATAGCAGAGGCTTTCACCCTTAGTCGTTTTTAGAGCATTTTTAGCCCTTGGGTCATAGCAGAGGCTTTCACCCATTCAATAATTTCGACCTAAGGGGCATAGCAGAGGCTTTCACCCTTAGTCGTTTTAGAGCAACCATAGCTCGAGGGTCGTAGCATAGGCTTTCACCCTTTTAATAATTTCGATCTAAGGGGCATAGCAGAGGCTTTCACCCTTAGTCGTTTTTAGAGCATTTTTAGCCCTTGGGTCATAGCAGAGGCTTTCACCCATTCAATAATTTCGACCTAAGGGGCATAGCAGAGGCTTTCACCCTTAGTCGTTTTTAGAGCATTTTTAGCCCTTGGGTCATAGCAGAGGCTTTCACCCATTCAATAATTTCGACCTAAGGGGCATAGCAGAGGCTTTCACCCTTAGTCGTTTTAGAGCAACCATAGCTCGAGGGTCGTAGCATAGGCTTTCACCCTTTTAATAATTTCGATCTAAGGGGCATAGCAGAGGCTTTCACCCTTAGTCGTTTTTAGAGCATTTTTAGCCCTTGGGTCATAGCAGAGGCTTTCACCCATTCAATAATTTCGACCTAAGGGGCATAGCAGAGGCTTTCACCCTTAGTCGTTTTTAGAGCATTTTTAGCCCTTGGGTCATAGCAGAGGCTTTCACCCATTCAATAATTTCGACCTAAGGGGCATAGCAGAGGCTTTCACCCTTAGTCGTTTTTAGAGCATTTTTAGCCCTTGGGTCATAGCAGAGGCTTTCACCCATTCAATAATTTCGACCTAAGGGGCATAGCAGAGGCTTTCACCCTTAGTCGTTTTTAGAGCATTTTTAGCCCTTGGGTCATAGCAGAGGCTTTCACCCATTCAATAATTTCGACCTAAGGGGCATAGCAGAGGCTTTCACCCTTAGTCGTTTTTAGAGCATTTTTAGCCCTTGGGTCATAGCAGAGGCTTTCACCCATTCAATAATTTCGACCTAAGGGGCATAGCAGAGGCTTTCACCCTTAGTCGTTTTTAGAGCATTTTTAGCCCTTGGGTCATAGCAGAGGCTTTCACCCAATAATAATAGACTGAGAGAAGTACAGAACAGATAACACAGATCGATAATATCAAGGAGAGATGAACGAATATGAATATTGGCAAGATTAGCTTCCATGGAATATATAATCTTTGATCGAAATAAATACTGAAGAGAAAATAGTTTCCTGCAATTATGGAGAAACAGGCAGTAGTGAATAGCCCTAGATTTTAAATAATCCTTATGCCTTTGTCGAGAAAATTCTTTGTTTGTAGGTTCCTAAATTTGAAAATAACAATCTTTTTCAAAACGGTTCCAGTTTTACCGGGAATCGCAACGGTCAACGAATCTTGTCCGCTCACTTTGCGAATTATAGGCCGTCGGATTCCTTTTGCTTTTCTCTATAAAAGGCTGTTATTTCTTTGAAGCCATTTCATTCATGTGCTGGCATTTCATCCGTCCCCTCATGGCGACTAAGATTGTTATTTCAATAACTCGCTTATTCGAGGTCAGATTTCGAACGATTTTTAAGTGTAGGAACCTCCGAGCAGAAAGAATATTATTTCAACCTTCGCTTAGAGTATCGGCAGGCAAATATAATCTCCATCTTGAAGGCCAATATGCCAGACCTATGGAGCTTGTAAGTTGTGGCATAGGTTTTCGATTAGGGACCTATTGCCACAATGCATTTAGGAAGACGTACAGGGGTGGGAGTTCTGCAGAATTCATTTAGTCGATGAATCTCACCCTCGAGTCTTCATCTTTGGAGAACCGTAAATAAGGATAAGAGCCTGAGGGTCCGAAGGAGATACCATGGTCGGAGCTAAATTATCCCGAGTAAACGATGGGACGGGAGACCGAAAATTTCATAGGATTGTAATAATGTACTGATGTAATGTAAAGGCTTATGCTATACTCGATATGTATCTTCCCATTTCTTGTAATTTTCCGAGATAATATAAATATTTTTCCTCTTCGTTCTGTTGATAATCATCAAATATAACTAGATAGAAGTTTGTCTTTCATAATTCCATCTCGATCTTTCATTATCGACCAAGAAATAATAGAATAACGTTTGCCAGATTGTGATTTTACGTATAGATATCTCAGTGGTCCTAAAATTGACAAAGGAGACCATGCCATAAAAATTTTTATCACTGCTGAATTTCCATAATTGCACCACTTCCAGGTCGAAAATCCTGTTCGATTAAACTAATTATATTTCTTCTCAGTTGGCAGCGCAAAAGCAAAGCAATAATTACTTGAGTGTAAAATCATCCGAAATAACCGAATACAAATCCGACATGCCATCCTTTGATAATAATGCTATGAATACATCGTAAGATTCGATAGAATGTTATAATTCTTCCATACTCCTCATTGAATCGCGTGTCCTTTGTTACCAAACAGGGTCCTATTTCTCGGGAAATGTAACGGTCCTTCCACTTAATGCGGACATCCCATCCGCTCATAAAATGTTATCTAGGCCGTTGATTTCAAACTCCCTAGCCCTATAAATAGGTCCCTTCATGCACACCATACTTCTTGCTTTTCTCCTTATACCCCATCCGATCAGCATGGGTCGAACTTCAGATTTGATTCGTATTTTCTCCCAGATAAAAGAGTTTGAGATTAGAGTTCGAACTTTGTTTTCCGATCTTGCTTCCTTTTGGATGAGCTTTTCGCTTAGAATATCGACAGGCAAAAGAAATTGCGCCTAGAATACCGGCAGGCAACCCGTTTTGCCTGACATATCTTGTCTGGTGCGGGTTAGAATTCTGGTATTCTGGGGCAGTACCTGATCGGGCAGCTGGTTATTCCGAGAAGAGTTCTTTAAATCTGAGGCATCAGCTTCCTCGAGGGCTTTCTTACAAGATAGTTCCTTCGAGTTCCCTTGGAGTGCCTCTTGTTGGGATAACCTTATGCTGCTCCGGTTCGAATCAACCTGTAAACAACGATTGAGTATTTCAATCATTGTTTACAGATGATGATCTAAGGTCGGTCTGAAGCCTTGGAGTGGAGCTGCGAGCCGGCTTCATCCTGATCGAAGACGGCTGTGCGACAGGTGGCGAGTGATCGCCAAAAAAGCTTGCTGCCGAGTTCTGCATCTGAGCGATCTTGGGATCGAAGGCTGAGTATGTAACCAGATAGAATTACCTCCTAGAATTTGTAATAGGGTGGGAATGATTGTAATGCATTTCTCGAGCCCGAAATTTCTTCGGAGCTTTACTATGTAACTTGTTTGGAGAATTTCAATGATAAAGCTTTATTTGTAATCGAATCTTCTTACTCGAATTTCTCTATTGGTCGTAGTGATAATCCAACGTACCCCTTATTAGTTTGAGAACTCATCTAATCGATTGCAAATATTTAAACAATCAATTTAACCCGGCTGATTTTGAGAAGAATGCAAATAGTCGATTGATAGCCTGTAGAGACTTCGCGAATTATCTTTAAAATAATTGATTCGAAGGATTCGACATTGAAGTTTATGAATACGAAGCACGAAAAAATAAATTCCGATCGTTAATATCGAACTGCAACTTCATAGAAATAAATTAGCTGTGCGATCATAGGCTTGACCATTATCTTCAAGCTTGAAAGAAAAACTATCATATAGGCGTTCTTTCTCTTCATTTCTGAAATGACGAAGGGTCGGACGATTCGGCTCGATGAATGAACAACGAAGTTTCGGATTAGTAAAATCTTCAGCTGGCACACATATTCCTCCTCGTAGTAGGCATATTTCGATCTAATACTCGAATAAGGCCCCTCGGTGGGCGCCAATTGATCTTACGTAGTTTCGTTGGTTCGATCAGGGGTGGAATGTACGATTATAATAACAACAAATAAAGTGAAGTAATGATCAAATGTAATTGTATTCGAATTGAATGAGTACAAGTACAAGAATTCAAAGAGGTCCTATTCGAGCATTATTGGATGCCGTACAAGCTAGAGGGCGAAATACATATACAATAAGTCCTACACTAATAAACCGAACTGCGGTCTTCAGGTTGGAGAGTCCCCCTGTGTAATAAATGCGTGGAGTATTTATAGCCAACTTAGAGGGCCTGGGCCTGGGCTCGGCCCAACAGTGTCTTTCGATCTACGGCAGTCTCAAGAGCTCAAAACTACCATTTTCATGCTTTGATTTGTCTTTTGGTCCCTGGCGACAGGGTTCATACCTATTCGAATCGAGTTGAGGCTAGAAAACTGGGAATCCGAATTACCCCTCATCACTTCTGATCACCCCAATCTTACCAAATTATCAAATCAACCCTGCTGATGATGACAAAAAGGGGGAAGATAAGGTACTGAGGGAAGAAAGGGAAGATAAAGCATCATCTGCTGAAAGAACAGAAGTGTTAGAAGAATCTGCTGATGATGATGAAAAGAATGATGCAGCAAAATGAAGGCACAAGCAGATCAACAGATGAAAAGATCACAGAAGAAGAAGGTGAAGCTGCTGAAGAAACTGAAGCTGAAGCAAAGGCTAAGTCTGATAAGGAAATAGCTGATGCTAAGGACTCAGCTGAAGAACAGCTTGACCCTGATGTCAAAAAGAAGAAGTTAGAGCTGTTGAAGCAGAAATTGGAAGCTGAAACTTCCAAACCTGCTGAAGAAGAAAAAGAGAGCAAGGAAGATAAATAAGACAAGCTAGTAGAATAGTCTTGCTTAAATTTACTTATGTATCTCCTTGTAATTTTTTTTTGCACAACTCATCTGAACAAACTTGTAATATGTAATCAGTTCATTATCTATAAAATTGCAAGTTTTAATCCAACAAACTATTTCTATCTCAGAAATTTTTGAGGATCAAAACTTTAGTTTAGGTACAGGTACTTAGCTGAAGTTTTGTCATCATCAAAAAGGGGGAAATTGTTGGATGAAGATGAAGTTGAAGAGCAAAGAAGATAAATAATTAAGGGAAGGTTTTGATGATTTCCAAAACATCATAATCAGCTAAGTATGGAAGCTTAGTTCCCTTAGAAGAACCTTGAACAAACAAGAAGACATCAGAAGAGTTCAAAGTTCAAAGCCCAGAAGACTAGTGATCTCATGCTGAAACAGCGAACAGAAGGGTAGGTCATCAGCCGAGTCAAATCAGATTAGTTCAGTATTTGATCAGCAGAGTGCCTATCAGATGAGTCGTTTTGATCAGCAGAGTTCAATAGATCAAGAGATTAGTTCAACGGTAATAAATGCCCCAAGTGAAATAAATGCTGGAAGAGAAGGGTAGTAATGACAAATGATTGGAATTAACTCTCGGATCAGCAGAGTGCATTTAATGCAGCTACAGAAAAGTACAGCAGAAAAGGTACTGTAGCAGGTTACCGTTCTAATTTCGGGCTAAGGCTATGGATTTGAAGATTTGATTTGCTTCAACGGTCTTATTTTCAAATTCAAGTATAAAAGGAGCTAATTTTAATCGAGCGAGACACACAACAACAATCAGAGATTTTGCATTCGAAGCAGAAACTTATCTAAGTCTCAAAAGCTCAACAGCTCACTCGTCTGGTGGAAGTCATCTGTTGAGAGAAACCCAGTTGAAGAAATCAGAAAATTACGATCTGAGTGATCTTGTAATAGCTAAGTGTTGTGCGAAGTTGTGATCCATCTTTGTGAGTGATCAAACTTCAGAGAGTAGAATTTCTTAGTGATTTTCTATTGCGAGCTTATAGCCTTTTCATTAGTTGTCTAGGTATAAGTGGAGAAATATTGTAATCTGTGTGATTATAGTATAACCCAGAATCTAAGTGATCTGGAAGAGTGGACTAAAGGATTTTTATCCATATAACCACTATAAAAATTCTTTGTGTTATCTTGCATTCAAGTTTTCTTGCATATTTAAAAACTGCATATTTAAACACTTTGAATTATCTAAAAGATTTTAAAAGGAGTTTGTAAAACTGGGGATACAATCTTTTTAAGAACTTAGTCTACTTGTGAAAAACACTTTCAAACATCCGCTGCAAGTATACTCTTTGAAAAACTGTTTTGCTGAAAAACAGCTAAGTATTTGTAAGAAGAGTGGTCAGTCTGCTGTTCAAGATTTGTTCACGATCAACTAAGTCGGCTTACTGTTCTTCATCAGCTTAGTCTGCTGACAGAAGACTGAAAAGTTTTTAAGTTCAAAAAAATTTTCAGAGGTCTATTCACCCCCCTCTAGACCTCATCTGACCACTTGGGACCAACATGCTCGGATTCCACTATTGGGCCGATCCCAGGCCCAGGCCTTTGGGCCGAGAAATGCACCCCTACGGATGGTTTAGCTAGCACACTGCCTCAACTATAAATGCCACTAGCATTTATGACGCCGGATAACGCACGATTCCCCAGGTGCTCCTTGCTCGAAGCCACTGCTCGAAGCATCCTCGGATCTTAGATTTTGATCACATTGTATGTATTAGTCTCTAGCTTGTACGGCATCCAGTAATGCTCAAGTAGGACCTCGAACTATATTGTAATCACGATCGATAATATACATATTTGACCCCATTATTGGCATTACAACACCTTAATTGTCTTTACTCTCTATTATTGATCCCGTACGAGACCACGTAAGATCAATTGGGGCCCACCGATGGGCCTTATTTGGGTGTTAGATCGAAAAATGCCTACTACGACGTGAAATACATACATGCGAGGAGAGCCTTCACACGTAGCTGGGGCACAAAATTCTGTCGACAATGAGCCCGATAATCTTTCTCGAGCGGCTCGACAACAAGAAGCTTCGCCGACTATGCCCCAAGAAGACATTCCGATCCGCACAGCTGTGGTCGATCTATGATCCATTATCGGTACAATGTGCAGGGAATTTTTGAACAGTGGAAGAGCTGATCAGTCGCCAGTGGATCAGCCTGCAATACATATGAGACCTGAAAACCCATCTTCGAATATTCAGAAGGAAAGGAGTGTGCTTCGGTCGATATCAAAGGTACCTACGGCGAACCCTCCCCAACCTGCTTCGTCGAGATCCAATATCCGATCAGGGTTACCTTCTAAAGCAGTACATGACGTGGAGGATTTGGTAGTTGGAGAAAATCAACCTTCGGGTGCTGATAAAGAAAAGAAATCGACCTACAAGAGAATCACTGAAGCTGAAATAGAGAAAATTATGCAGAAGAGAGTTGCCAAGAAGTTAGACAGAGATGAGTTGATTAAAGAAGCTCGGTATGCGGGTACGACGATCAGACGTACTGAGATAATGCAGAATAGAGAAACTTTCTGAGAAAATATTGGAGACAGGGAGATCGGAAACAATATCATGAGATGTTCACCTTTCTGTCAAGAGATTCGAGAGGCTAGAAACACTGAGACAGTGCCGACGAGATTACCACGGTATAACAGGACTACCTACCCCGCGGAACACATTAATAGTTTTATTAATTTGATGAATTTGTATGGACACTTGGAAGATTTCTGCTGCAAAATCATGGTTACTACTGTCGAGGGAATTGCCCTTGACTGGTTCGGGAAGTTGCCACCGAACTCTATTTTCTCTTTTGATGAGTTATGTGATAAACTTAAACATCAGTTCGTGAGCCAGAGGAAGCCAAGATTGCCTGCGAACCATCTGGGAACTGTGAAACAAATAGAAGGCGAAACTTTAAGGCAATTGTTGGCAAGGTTCAGCATCGAACTTCTTAAAAGTCGATATTCCGCAGATCGAGTACCTATCCTCCCTGATGTTTGAATTAACAAAGAACACACAGTTTGGTAATGCGCTGTGTTGGAAGCAGCCAAAATCCTTTGAAAGGATAATGGAGATAGCAGAAAAGTATATGATACAGGAGAAAATGAACAAGTTGAAACATGCTCAAAACCCGAAGCTCCCCCTCGGAAAGAAACTGGATAGAGCTCCTGTACTGAAATCGGGAGATTATGGATGATCAAACAGGGGTTCAGTATGGAAAGGACTCAACACCTACAAGCCCCAGATGCAAAACCACCGACCTAATCTCTATGGTCCAGTCTCCGATCCCAATCAACCTCCACGACCGGGAAAGATCCACTTTACTGAACTAAACACCTCAAAGGAAGAAATTCTAACTGTATTGGAGGAAAGGAACTTGATACCTGAAGCAGAAAGGATTACTCAAGCAAGACCAGGAGCTTTGAACTATGATAAGTATTGCCGATATCATAGAGCTCGAGGACTCAGTACGGAAAATTGTTATCAGTTGAAGGTCGAGATTGAAAAGTTGATTGTGCAAGGAAAACTAAAAGAATTTGTAAAAAGGGGAAACTATAACAACCGTTATAGATCCAGGAGCCCTCGAAAGTTTGCCATTCAACAACGGGAAGCTCGAAATCAGGCTGACGAGCAGCCGAATGGAGTGATAAACATGATTGCTGGCGGACCGAACGGGGAAAACAGCAGAAATGCGAGGAAAAGAACGATGAGGTCGATCAAGGCAGTTATACCGACCAAGAAAGAGATTTTCTCTTTGGAACCTCCTTCCATGGAAAATCAGGTCATTAGTTTCAGTGATGCGGATAGACCCGCAGATGTTACATGGGATGTGGATGATGATGATCCCGATTTTTCGATGGTTCTAACTCTAAGAATCGCTAACTACTAGGTCAAAAGAGTTTTGATCGACAACGGTAGTTCCGCGAACATTATTTCTTCTGAAGCTCTTGCTCGAATGAATCTCCAGCATCCTTATTTGGATAGAGTGATTACTCCTTTGGTCGGATTTGGCCGCTCGGAAATTGTTCCACTCGGAACCATTTTACTCAGCACAACCCTTGGGAAGAAGCCCATGAGTGTAACCAGAACGGTAAAATTCTTAGTGGTAGAAACACCATTTTCTTATAGCGCCATATTGGGAAGGCCAACTTTGAATGCATTCAAGGCAGTTGTATCTACATATCATCAAAAGGTGAAATTTCTAACCGATGGAGGAGTTGGTGAAATGCGGAATGACCAATACATGGCGTGGGAATGTTATAATTATTCTTTGTCCATAAAGCGGAAGGTGGAGCCTGAGACTTCGAACAAAAGAAGACTGGTTGATTTAGAACCAGGATCGGTTTCGGATCTATCGGTCCCTGATTGTGATAAGCTACAAGGAAAGAAGGGCAAGAATGTAGATATGAGCGTCCAAGCCCCCGACTACAAGAAGGTTGCCTTAGTTCCTGGTTCTCTAGAGAAGGTTACCAGGATCGGAACGGAACTGAGTGAGGGGATGAAAACTATGCTCATTGAATTTCTACGCAGAAACGTGGACGTCTTCGCTTGGAGTTCGGATGATATAGTGGAAATTGACCCTCGGGTAATTACGCATTCATTGAACATAGACCCAAAGGCTAAACCAGTTCGACAGAAGAAACGAAATCATGGACGAGAGAAAGATAAAATAAGCAATGCTGAGGTTGATAGATTGTTGGCAGCTGGTCAAATAAAAGAGATCAAATTTACCGAATGGCTGTGTAATGTGATCTTGGTTTCCAAAGGGGAAAAGATCGAAAACAAATGGAGAATGTGCAACAATTTCACCGATTTGAATAAATTGTGCCCAAGAGATCCTTATCCATAGCCTCAGATTGATATGCTAGTAGATTCCACTGCTGGGTTTGTTTTCTTCAGCATAATGGATGATTTCCAGGGATTTTATCAAATTTTTATGAACGAAAGGGATCAAGATAAGACTGCTTTCATTACCGAGCGTGGGGTTTATTGCTTCATTGTTATGCCGTTCGGATTGAGGAACGCCGGAGCAACTTATCAGAGACTGGTTAATATGATGTTCAAAGATTTGATATAAGAGATCATGGAAGTTTACGTTGAGGACATGCTCGTAAAAATCATGACGGAGGAAGATCATATCAAGCATCTTGATAGATGTTCTGCAATTTTTAGGAAATATGAAGTTGAACCCAACGAAGTGTACCTTCGGGGTCAGATCAGGGAAATTCTTGGTTATCTTGTACACGAGCATGGAATCGAAGCTAATTCGGAAAAGATTCGAGCTATCACCGAGTTAAAACCGCCCATGAGGCTTTTGGACGTGCAAAGCTTGGTAGGAAAAATCATTTCCTTGAACAGATTCATATAACGATCAGCGGACAAGAGTTTACCCTTCTTCAAATTGTTATGAAGGTCAAAGAATTTTGAATGGACCACTGAATGTGACAAAGCCTTCGAGGATCTCAAGGCCTACTTAACTTCACCACCGATGCTGGCCAAGCCCTCCGATGGTGAACCTTTATACCTCTACATAGCGGTTTCAGAAGAGGCTATCAACTCAGTTCTGGTGAAGGTGGAAAAGTCCGAGCACAAACCAGTGTACTACTTGAGCAAGTTCTTACAAGGCGCATAGAAGAACTATATGGAGATCGAAAAGTTCGCGCTTGCTCTAGTTGTGGCTGCTTGAAGATTGAGACCTTATTTTGAGACTTATAAGATTATTGTTTGGACTAACCAACCCTTGAGGCAGGTCTTATCTAAACCAGAAGCTTCGGGGAGATTGATAAAGTGGGTGGTGGAGCTCGGACAATTCGAAGTTGATTATCGACCAAGGACGGCAGTCAAGGCTCAGGTTTTGGGCTTCGGGGAGATTGATAAAGTGGGTGGAGGAGCAGGGATTCATTTTCAGGGTCCAAGTGGGGAATA
This sequence comes from Penstemon barbatus, assembly GCA_003313485.2. NCBI lineage: Eukaryota > Viridiplantae > Streptophyta > Magnoliopsida > Lamiales > Plantaginaceae > Penstemon > Penstemon barbatus. The sequence goes on from CM064883.1 coordinate 73,768,843, forward strand.
TTTGAGCTACACCATCACCTTAGACTTCGTTATCACCAACAACGAAGCGGAATATGAAGCTCTAATCGCGGGACTGGAAATGGCTCTGAAGGCAAAGGTAAAATCCCTTACTGTGCTTACAGATTCCGAACTTGTACATTGACAGGTTAAGGGTATTTACGAAGCAAAGGAGTTCAACATGATAAAATATCTTAACAAGGTGAAAGATCCGATCTCCAAATTTGAGAGGTTCGAAATCCAACCAATTCCCAGGGAAGAGAATTTGTGGGCAGATCTGCTAACTAAATTTACAGGAACAACCGATGGGAAGAAAGAAAGAGTTATCACATGGTTACTTTCGAACACACTGGCTATTGAATTAGACGTTACTCCGAACGTCGATATTATGTAGATTGATGAGCAGAAACCCTCCTGGGTCGATCGCTTCCTTGAATATTTGCAAGAAGAAAAACTTCCTGAAGATACAAATGAAGCTCGGAGGCTTAAATATCGTGCGCCATCCTTCGCCCTGGTGGAAGGTCAACTCTACAAAAGATCGTCCTCGGGAATTTTACTGAAGTGTATCCCCGAAGGACAGTATGATACGATTCTGAGAGAAGTCCACGAAGGGGAAACTGGGAATCACTGTGGCGCTCGAGCATTGACTCTTAAATATTCAAGGGCGGGATATTATTGGCCTACTCTTATTTCTAACTCGGTTGATTATGTAAAGAAATGCCATCACTGTCAAATTCATTAGAATTTGATCCACCAACCAGTAGAGCACATGCATTCGATTCCAATTTGTTGGCCCTTCGATAAATGGGGTATTGATATCGTTGGTCCTTTTCCGACTGCAAGAGCAAGAAAAAATTATGTGTTGGTTGCCGTCGAATACTTCAGCAAATGGGTAGAATGCGTGGCATTAACCAAGATCACCCAATTTCAAGTTATAAATTTTCTTTGGAAGAATATTATCTGCAAGTTCGGAATTCCCAGAGTGTTGATCTCAAATAATGGGACTCAGTTCGCTGGAAAGAAGATCTTAGAATGGTGTGAAAGGTTCGGTATACAACAAAATTTCACATCTGTTGGACATCCACAAGCGAATGGACAGACTGAGGTCGTTAACAGAGAGATCGTTCGATCTTTGGAAAAATGCTTAGCCGAGGCAAAGGGAAAATGGCTTGCCGAACTTTCTGGAGTCATATGGGCCAGTAGAACAACTGTGAAAGCTGATAGCAAAAGAGACAATGCTTAGTCTGGTTTACGGATCGGAGGCTGTTATTCCGGTCGAAACTCTTATTCCTTCTCCTAGAGTCGAATTCTATGATCCTGAGAACAATCAATCACTGAGGGAAATGGAGGTCGATCATGATGATAGCAAAAGAGACCAGTGTTGGATGAAGATGAAGTTGAAGAGCAAAGAAGACAAGTAATTAAGGGAAGGTTTTGATGATTTCCAAAACATCATAATCAGCTAAGTATGGAAAGCTTAGCTCCCTTAGAAGAACCTTGAACAAACAAAGAAGATATCAGAAGAGTTCAAAGTTAAAAGACCAGAAGACTAGTGATCTCATGCTGAAACAGCGAACAGAAAGGTAGGTCATCAGCCGAGTCAAATCAGATTAGTTCAGTTTTTGATCAGCAGAGTGCCTATCAGATGGGTTGCCTCGATCAGCAGAGTAGAAGAGATCAAGAGTTCAATCCAACGGTAATAAATGCACTTGGAGTAATAAATGTTGTAAGAGAAGGGTAGTAATGGCAAATGATTGAAGAAAACCTCGTATCAGTAGAGTGCATTTAATGCTGCTGCAGGAAAGTACAGCAGCAAAAGTACTGTAGCAGGTTGCCGTTTTTGATTCTGGCAAAGGCTATGGATTTGATGATGTGATTTGCTTCAACGGTCATAAATTCAAATCCAAGTATAAATAGAGCTGATTTTCAACGAGCGAGACACACAACAACAATCAGAGATTTCGTTTTTGAAGCAAAATTTGTCTAAGTCTCAAAAGCTCAAAACAGCTCACTCGTCTGGTGGAAGTCATCTGTTGACAGAAACCCAGTTGAAGAAAACAGAAAATTACGATCTGAGTGATCTTGTAATAGCTGAGTGTTGTGAGAAGTTGTGATCCATCTTTGTGAGTGATCAAACTTCAGAGAGTAGAATTTCTTAGTGATTTTCTATTGTGAGCTTATAGCCTTTTCATTAGTTGTCTAGGCATAAGTGGAGAAATATTGTAATCTGTGTGATTATAGTATAACCCAGAATCTAAGTGATCTGGAAGAGTGGACTAAAGGATTTCTATCCATATAACCACTATAAAAATTCTTTGTGTTATCTTGCATTCAAGTTTTCTTGCATATTTTAAAGATTGCATATTTAAACACTTTGAATTATTAAAAGATTTTATAAGGAGTTTTAAAACTGGGGATAAAATCTTATTAGAACTTAGTTTACTTGTGAAAAACACTCTCAAACAATCCGCTGCAAGTATACTCTTTGAAAAACTGTTTTGCTGAAAACAGCTAAGTATTTGTAAGAAGAGTGGTCAGTCTGCTGTTCAAGATTTGTTCACGATCAGCTCAGTCTGCTTACTGTTCTTCATCAGCTTAGTCTGCTGACAGAAGACTGAAAAGTTTTTAAGTTCAAAAATTTTCAGAGGTCTATTCACCCCCCCCCCCTATAGACCTCATCTGACCACTTGGGACCAACAAGTGGTATCAGAGCAGGTGGTTCATTAGAATCAGCTGCCTGATCAACGAGCTTGATCCAAGTGTTTTTCAAAGGTTTGTCAAACTTTTCAAAAGAGCATCTTTTTGAAAAATTAAAAATTTTTGAAAAATGGATTGTATCAGCCATGTTCCCCACATTGCTGGTATGTCTTTTGAGGATTGGAAGATTAGAATGGAAATCTTTCTAGATGCTTACAATGACAACATGTATACATGTATCATTAAAGGTCCATTCAGATTCACAAAGACCATAAAAATCAATGAAGTTGATACGGTTGTGGAAAAAGACCTTCATGAGATGACTCCCGAAGAAATCAAGCTATTCAATCTGGATAAAGTCGGAAGATTCATCATGACCAAAGCCCTGGACAATGATCGGTTTGACAAGGTTAAACATTGCAAAACTGCAAAGGAGATGTGGGATAAAGTCAGGGATATGAGCGAAGGCAATGATGCAATAAAGGAGCATCAGCTCACTGTTGCTTTGGAGAAACTTCACAACTTCAAGATGAAGTCTGGAGAAACCATTGATCAGATGGATACCAGATTCACCAGAACTCTGAATGAAGTTTTAAAGTTGGGAAAGACCTTCACTGACAAAGAGATCACTGTCAGAGTACTAAAGGCCCTACCCCCAAAATTCAAAATGAAAGTGACAGCAATGGAAGAATCAAGGGATTTGGGAAAAATCTCTCTTACTGAGCTGTTCTCTGTACTCAAGGCATTCGAGTATAAACTGCCTAGAATGGGAATTGAAGAAACCTCAACTTCATCTGATGAAAACACCAGAAGACCAGCACAGAAAAGCAAAGAAGTGGACTCATCTGATGAAGCCACTCTACTCAACAAGAAGGAGTACACTGCTGGAGATGTTGCTCTGTTGATAAATAATTTCAAGAAGTTCTACAAAAGAAAAATGAAGAACAAATACAACAATGCTTCTACTTCTAAACCTAACTTTTCTTCTCAAGATAAAGATGATTATAAAGCAAAACTAATGTGTTACAACTGCAGGAAATTGGGACACTTCATCAAAGACTGCCCATATCCAAAAGCAGAAAAATACACTGAAGAGGAGAAGAAAATGAGAAAAGAAAGAAAGCATCAGAGAGCAAAGGCAATGATGGCTGAAGCAGAAAAGCTGGCTACTGTCTACTAATCTGATTCAGATTCAGACACGTCTGATGAAGAATCGTCTGATGAAGAAAAACCTGCTCTCTTGTGCCTGATGGCAAAGGAATCTGATGACTCCGAGGATGAGGTAACTCCTCTTGACAATGAATTATTTAATTCATTTGAACAAATGATGCTTAACAATACTGGCATTGCTGAAGCATATAAAAAGCTTAAGGAAGAGATGATATTGCTAAAAGAGCAAAATAGTTCACTGAAACTTTTAGCTGAAAAGCCAAAGGAATCAGCTGAATACAGACAGCTTGAGCAAGAATATGAGTCTCTGAAAGCTGAATGTGAAGTTTATAAAGGAAAAATCATGGAACTTGAAAACGTTGTTGAGTCTCATGAAAAATCATCTGTTGCATCCACTCATATAGAGTAAACAGAAGATACCTTTAGAACAGGATAAGTTTGAACTGAACCATACTGAAAAATTTGTATCAGCTGACAACAGTAAGGTCATTCTTTATGTTCAGACAACTAAACCTGCTTCACCTGAGAAAGAATTAAAGGAGAAGAAATCTCCTAAGGCTAAAAAGAGCAAGGAGCCTAGTATAGGAAATCAGACTAGTAAGACCAAACAGCAGAGTCCTAAGAAGTCTGCTGATAAAGCCAAACTGAATCAATCTGTTGGTAAAACTAAGTCAAAACCAATTGAGCAAGCATCTAGTAAACCAAAGAAGCATAAAAACAAGAAAAATCAAAATGCTTGGTATGGAAATGAGTCATATTATGTGCAACCTGCAGCATATCATCCTATGTATCATGCACCTCAATTTCCAGGTTACTATGCACCTTACCCTGCTCATCCAATGCATGCTTACCCTGCTTATCATGCACCTTACCCTGCTTATGAACATTTTCCATATCATACTGATCATCAACATGACTTATCTGATAACTATGATAAAAATAAAGTTGTTCATGCTCCTGTCAAAGCTCAGAAACCTAAGAAGCCTAAGACATCAACATCTTGGGTTGTCAAAGGTGAAACTAATCCTTCAGGACCCTCTCAATAAGGGTACCTAAAACAATTTTATTTTGTTTTGTAGGTTAGGATTAGGAGTAGGAGTAAAGTAGAGAAGATTTGGAACTTGGACAGTGGATGTTCAAGACACATGTGTGGAAACATACATGAGCTGACTGATGCAGTTGCTGTGGATGGTCCAAAAGTTACTTTTGGAGACAGTAAAGAAGGCAAGATTGTAGCTAAAGGAAGAGTTATCAAAGGAAACATTGAGATATCTGACGTCTCATATGTTAAAGGCCTAAAGTACAACCTGCTGAGCATAAGTCAATTTTGTGACAAAGGATATTCAGTCATCTTCTCAATAGATAAGTGCTATGTTGAACAGATTGGTACAAAGAAGGTAATTCTATCTGGAAGAAGACAAGGAAATATCTACATAGTCGACTGGAATTCTGCTAATAAGAATTCAAGTGTTTGTTTGGTGGCATCTGCACCAAGTGAAGTTAGCTGGCTATGGCACAAAAGAATGAATCATCTAAACTTCAAGACCATAAACAGATTAATAAAGAATGATTTGGTAGAAGGGATTCCAAAGACAGTCATGAGCAAAGACAAGCTCTGTGACGCCTGTCAGAAGGGTAAACAAATCAAGTCATCATTCAAAGGCAAGAAGCACCAATCTTCTGGAAGGATATTGGAGCTACTACATATGGACTTATTTGGACCCATTGATCCAGTCAGCAATGGTGGAAAGAAATACTGCCTAGCTGTTGTGGATGATTATTCAAGATTTACTTGGGTGATTTTCATGAAGAAGAAAAGTGAAACCAAGGAACATCTTACCAATCTGATGGAACTGATCCAGAATGAGAAGAGTATCAAAATATTGAAGATCAGATCAGATAGAGGGACAGAGTTTACAAACTCTACTGTTGAAGAGTATTGTAATATCAAGGGAATACATCATGAGTATTCAGCTGCTAGAACCCCTCAACAGAATGGTGTTGCTGAAAGGAGAAACATAACACTAAAAGAAGCTGTCAGGATCATGATAGCTGAAGCTAAGCTGCCACAAAGATTTTGGGCAGAAGCAACAAATACAGCATGCTTTACCCAAAACAGATGTATGATCGACAAAAATCAGAACAAGACTCCATATGAAGTTTGGAACAACAGAAAACCAAACATTCATTACTTTAAGATTTTTGGTTGTAAATGTTTTGTATTAAATAATGGGAAAAATCACCTTACTGCATTTGCAGAAAAGGCTGATGAAGCTGTCTTTGTAGGATACTCAACTGTTAGTAAGGCTTACATAGTTTTTAACAAAAGAACATTACTAATAGAAGAATCCATCCATGTAGTATTTGATGAGCCAAGTCAATCTTCTGAAAAGAATCAAAGTGTTAATCAAGATCTGTCTACTGATTTACAGAAGTTAGACATTGGAAGGAATGAAGAATATGTTCTCATCATACTACCTGATCTTAACTCAGCTGCCAACTCAAGTGCTGTTCAAAATCAGATCACTGATTGTCTAACAGACGAGTTACAACAAGCTGACAGACCAGAGACTGTTCAACAGACGGCAAATGTTCAACAGACTACTACTGCAACTCCAACAGTAGTGTTGCAAGATCATAACAGAGGACAACATTCAGACCTGCAACCTGATCTCAGATGGCTCAGAAATCACCCACCTGAGTTAGTGATTGGTGATCCATTAGATAGAGTGAAAACAAGAAGAGTTGCTGCACATGATGCCATGTTTGTCACCTTTCTATCTCTAATAGAGCCTAAGCAAATTGAAGAAGCTCTAAATGATTCCTTCTGGATAGAAGCTATGCAAGAAGAGTTGAATCAATTTGAAAGGAATGAAGTCTGGTACTTAGTTCCTAGACCAAGTCATCAAAGAGTAATTGGCACTAAGTGGGTATTCAGAAATAAGATGAATGAAGATGGTATTGTTACCAGAAACAAAGCAAGATTAGTGGCCAAAGGTTATTGTCAAGAAGAAGGAATTGACTTTGATGAGACATTTGCACCAGTAGGAAGACTTGAAGCAATCAGACTGTTTCTTGCCTATGCTGCTCACAAGAACTTCACTGTCTATCAGATGGATGTGAAGTCTGCTTTTCTCAATGGAGAACTGCAAGAAGAGGTATATGTTGAACAACCTCCTGGATTTGAAGTCTATCAAGAAGAGGACAAAGTATATCGTCTGAAGAAAGCCCTCTATGGACTGAAACAGGCTCCAAGAGCATGGTATGATACCATATCTGATTTTCTTTTAATTAAAGGATTTCATAAAGGTAACGTAGATAAAACCTTGTTTACAATTGAATGGGAAAATCATATATTACTTGTGCAAATATATGTGGACGATATTATTTTTAGTTCAACTAACCAACAGATGTGTGATAAGTTCTCCAAGCTGATGCATAATAAGTTTGAAATGAGCATGATGGGTGAACTTAATTATTTTCTTGGTCTGCAAGTTAGACAGTTGCCTGATGGAATATTCATCAGCCAAGCAAAATACACAAGTGATCTGTTCAAGAAGTTTGGTATGGAAACTAGCTCAACTGCTACCATTCCTATGTCTACAAGTCTTCGTTTGGACAAAGATGAAGATGGTAAATCAATGGACATAACCAAATATAGAGGCATTATTGGTTCATTGTTGTATCTAACAGCAAGTAGACCTGATATAATGTACTCAGTTGGAGTCTGTGCAAGATTCCAATCAAACCCCAAGGAATCTCATCTCTTAGCTGCCAAGAGGATATTGAAATACATTAAAGGCACTCAAGAATTGGGATTGTGGTATCCTAGAGAATCTGGATTTGAACTTATTGGCTATTCAGATTCATACCTTGCTGGCTGCAAGATTGACAGAAAGAGCACAACAGGTGCCTGTCAGTTCTTAGGTAGTCGTCTGATCTCATGGATGAGTAAGAAACAGTCTTCAGTTTCTATATCTACTGCTGAAGCTGAATATATAGCTGCTGGAGCTTGCTGTGCACAGATACTTTGGTTGAAGCATCAACTAGAAGACTACAACATCAAAATCAGTGGAATTCCAATCTACTGTGACAACACAAGTGCAATCTCTCTTACTCAGAACACTACAAGTCATTCAAGGACTAAACATATAGAGATCAAGCATCACTTCATTAGAGATCATGTGGAAAAAGGCAATGTTATGATAGAGTATGTTCATACTGACAATCAGATTGCTGATATCTTCACTAAACCTTTAAGTGAAGTAAGGTTTTCAACTCTAATAGCTGAGCTAGGACTACTTAATTTGGATGCACAAGCTGAGGGGAAACTCATCAGAAGACTGAAGTTCAACAGCTTAGTTATTCACTATTATATTCAAGAATTAACCTTCAACAGACTAGTTAGCTTATGGATTCTTAAAGTCAGGGGGAACGTGTAAGACTAGCGGTACTTCTGCTCTAAAGATGAAATTTGTTAATGACAGTTAGTTGAAGTTATGTTATCAGAAGATCTGTTCTCAATTCTTGAAGACTGAAGATTATTTTATCTTGCTGGATTGACAAACAGCAGAGGAAGATTACTAGCTATTGGCCTTCTCTAGTAATAACAGATATCAGATCACTCGTCTGTCAGATAAGTTAAACTCTATTCATCTGATATCTTATATAAGCATGGTTATAAATTGTATTTCTAGAAACGCGCTTTTATAAGTAACAGATTAGTGTCGATTGAGTTTCCCGCCCATCTGACATTAAAATAATAAAATTGAAATCCGCAACTCCCAACCACACGATTTAAAACTGTCAGATTAGATCAACGTTTCAGATTAATCACGATAACCAAATCAAAGGAAACCTATAAAATCCGATCTGAACAGATCAGTCGTCTTACGCACTCAAACACTCTCAAATTCTCTAACTCTCAAGCTCTCTTGTTTCGAAAGTTTATTGCTTTCGCAGAATTCTACTCACTAATCTCAGAAATGGAAAAGATTATTGATGGAAGATACCTAAACTACAGCAAATTTCACTTTTCAGGCACTGATCTGATGCGCTCACTTCTGGAGAAAATCAAAGAGGCATCACTTGTTCCTGTTCTTGAAGCACATGAAGATAGGGTTTATCTAGAAAATGTTGATCACTTCTACAAGACCAGGGAATTCTCCAAAAATGACACTGTTATGACGGTTGTCATTGGTGGTAAGAAAATTGCTATCTCTGCTGCTGTCTTAAGTGAAATTTATAAGTTGAAAAATGAAGGAGGAGACGTAACAGACCTAGGGTCTGAGAAAGAGGAAGAATTTTGGGCAATCTGTGCAAAAGAGGGAGAAGAAATGACTGGGACTCTGATGAAAACTCAGTTAAAAGATGAGTATCAGAGGTTCGCAGACATTATTGCGAAGGTACTGGAAAGCTACACGAGCTCTTTGGATGGTTTACCCAGGAGAAGGTACTACACCATGATTTGTATCTACTATGGACTGAAGGTGAACTGGGCAGTTCATGTCTATGATCTGCTAAGTGATAAGAGGACTTCGCATGCCATTTTGCTTAGTCATCTGTTCATGGTACTTAGATGTCCTATGGCTGGTGGAAAGACTACTCATAGCAGTAAAAAGTTCAAGTTGTATGAACCGGTAAGGAAAGTAGTGGCTGCTCCCAAAAGAAAGGCTTCTACTAAGTCTAAGAAGACCTCTTCTAAGAAAAGCAAGAAGGAGGGTCAGACAAGCAAGTCTGCTGATCAAGCAACAAGCTCTACTGTTGAAGCTGGATCAACAGAAGCTGAGATTGAAGTCCCTGAGAAGGTAATAGATGACTTCACTGCTGAGCTTGAGAAGATGGATACATGTTCCTCACCTGAAAGAACAGAGTCTGATGAAGGAGTCCCACTTCAAAGACTGAAAAGATTAAGGACCAGAAGTGAGGCAAGGGGACCTCCCACTGTCAACCCCCCTGCCAAAAGAATTGCCAAATCAAAGGTCAAGAGAAAGGTCACTTTCTCTGAGGAGCCAGTTGCAACAGTAAGAGAAACAACAACATCAACAGACAGACCATTAGTTGTTGAAGAACCTGCTGATAAGCCTACTGAAGAAGTTGTCTCTACAGTTGGAGTGTCTACAGAAGACTCATCTGCTGCACTATCTGCTGAAGTTGAAGAAGCACAGCAGACTAGTTCAACACATGAAAAAGATGCACTCTTATTGCATCCTACTCCTGTTGCTGCAACCCCTCTTCAAGCAGTTGAAAGTCCTGAATAAAGGAGAAAACGGACTGGTAAAATTGCAACATACCTAACTGCTGCTGAAAAGAAAAGACAAGATGCTGCTGAAAAGCTAAGGAAAGCTGCAGAAAAGGCAGAAGAAGATAGGCTGAAAAGCCTAGAGTTAAAAAGGCTGGAAGAAGAGGCCAGCAAGATGACTCAAGAGCAAAGGGACGCTATTGAAGAAGCAGAGTTGGCTGCTGCTATTAAAGCAAGCACCAAGGATGCTCATGGACCACAGCATACTGGTGGAATAGTTATTGGTGAACAAAGAGATCCTAACAAACCAATACCAACTATGCCTGCACCAAAGATAAAGCCAAAAAGAAGAGAGGAGATTAGATTGTCTTTGGAGATTGTCAGGGATGACCCTGCCATCTTTGAAGAATTCCTTAAAAGATTGGATGCTGAAGGTGCAAGAATCAACCGTCTGACGTTATTCAATGCTGAAAAGATCAGATACAACAGATGGAGAGAATTCAGACTGACAAAGAGTCCAGCTGAAATGGCCAAGTGGAAAGCCTTCACTGCTGAAGAAGCCTGGGTGTTGAAGTGGCTTGAGACTGGATCCTTAATTCAAGCACTTGATTCAGAATTCTTTCTGGACAGGTTAAGATTGAGAATAAGCCACATAGTCAAGGCTGAAGCAAAGAAGATCTTTGAGTCTGTTCCTGAGGATTATGATGAATCAGAAGACCTCAATGAAAGATCAATCAAGTTGGCTATTGCTCAAGCAATGGAGCTATGGGCAAAGAAGTCTAGGAAGCTGAAGGGACAACCCAGCTCAATGGTCCCTCTTCCTAACATCAAGCACATTGTCTATGGTCCAAACATCAAACCATTTGAAGAGCTACCTGAGGAACCATACTCATCTTTTATTCCTCTTGACAATTTTACATGGATTTCTCACAGGTCTGCTGTAGATAATGAAGGTTTGATGAAAACAGTTGAGACTGTTAAGAAGATCAAGTCCCCTGCTAACAAAGAAAAAGAAGAATCTTCTGATCAACAAAAGAACAAAGAGGGTACATCTGACCCATCTGATCAGAACAAAGACAAGGGTGACAAGTCTGACACAGCTGATGAGTCAAAGAAATGAGAAATTATTCCAGCTGATCAGATCAAAGAAAAGGAGGCTGCTGTTGAAAAAGATGATCAGACTAAGGAGAAGGAAAGCACTCCTAGTCATGCTGATAAGGCCAAGGAAGCTGAATCTATTTCTGGTCCAGCAGATCAGTCTCTTGAACTGATAATTCAAGCAGCAGAGCAACTTAGTGGAGAAACACCTCTTGCTCTACCTCCTATTCCAACAGATATTCCTTCCACTTCTCAGGCTGCACAAACATCTTTGTTGGATTCCATTCAGCAAATGATATCAAATTCATTGATTGAGAAATTAACTGCTGATGTGTTGGCTGCTGTAAGTCAACCCACTCAAAAAGCTGCTGCTGTCCCAACTCATCTGATTGAGGAGACTGCTCAGAATGTTCAATCTATCTGTCAAGAGATGGATGTACTCAGGAAAAGGACTCAAAGCACAGCTGCTGGTTGGAGGGATATCACATAAACTGTTGAGATGGCCATCAAAGCAGAAGATGAAACATTGGTAAATATGGGCAAAGCTTTCAAATCCTCTGCTGATATGGTACTTGCAACCCAATTTCAGTTGGGTGAACAAGGTGAAGATGTTCTCAACAGAATGAATGCTATGGAAGCTAACCAATCAACCCTTGCTGCTCAAGTTAATATTATCAAAATCAATCAGCTAAGGCAAGGAGCTCAGATGGATGCTCTAGAAGAAAACATCAAGCTTCTTTGTGATTCACTTCAGATCACTCCTATCCTACCAAGTTATCCAATCATCCCTGCTGATGATGACAAAAAGGGGGAAGATTGTGAGGAGCAAGCAACTGAAACTGACAAAAAGGAAGGAACTGAAGCTGAGGCTCCAAGTAGTTCTGCTGATAAGACTGATCAAAATATTGAAGGAACAAGCAGACTAACAGAAGAGAAGATCACAGAAGAAGAAGAAGCTGACAATGCTGAAACTGAAGCAAAAGCTAAGTCTGATAAAGAGCTAGCTGCTGCTAAAGACTCAGCTGAAGAACAGCTTGATCCTGATGTTAAGTACAAGAAGATAGAGCTGCTGAGCAAAAGATTATGTGAAGAGTTGGAAGCTGAAACTTCCAAACTGTCTGATGAAGAATCTGAAAAAGAAGACAAGGAAGCTGAAGAAGAAAAGAAAGAAGAAGCTGAAGAAGAGAAGAAAGATTCAGAAGAAGAGAAGAAGGAAGAAGACTAGTTTAGGCTAGACTTTTCCTTTATCTTAAAAATACTTGTAATCTTTTAAAGTACTTTGCACTTTTCAACTTTCAACACTTGTAATATGTAATCAGTTCAATTATCTATAAAATTGCAAGTTTGAATCCAACACACTATTATTATCTCAGAAATTTTTGAGGATCAAAACTTTAGTTTAGGTACAAGTACTTAGCTGAAGTTTTGTCATCATAAAAAATGAGGAAATTGTTGGATGAAGATGAAGTTGAAGAGCAAAGAAGACAAGTAATTAAGGGAAGGTTTTGATGATTTCCAAAACATCATAATCAGCTAAGTATGGAAAGCTTAGCTCCCTTAGAAGAACCTTGAACAAACAAAGAAGATATCAGAAGAGTTCAAAGTTCAAAGACCAGAAGACTAGTGATCTCATGCTGAAACAGCGAACAGAAAGGTAGGTCATCAGCCGAGTCAAATCAGATTAGTTCAGTATTTGATCAGCAGAGTGCCTATCAGATGGGTTGCCTCGATCAGCAGAGTAGAAGAGATCAAGAGTTCAATCCAACGGTAATAAATGCACTTGGAGTAATAAATGCTGTAAGAGAAAGGTAGTAATGGCAAATGATTGAAGAAAACCTCGTATCAGTAGAGTGCATTTAATGCTGCTGCAGGAAAGTACAGCAGAAAAAGTACTGTAGCAGGTTGCCGTTTTTTATTCTGGCAAAGGCTATGGATTTGATGATGTGATTTGCTTCAACGGTCATAAATTCAAATCCAAGTATAAATAGAGCTGATTTTCAACGAGCGAGACACACAACAACAATCAGAGATTTCGTTTTTGAAGCAAAATTTGTCTAAGTCTCAAAAGCTCAAAACAGCTCACTCGTCTGGTGGAAGTCATCTGTTGACAGAAACCCAGTTGAAGAAAACAGAAAATTACGATCTGAGTGATCTTGTAATAGCTGAGTGTTGTGAGAAGTTGTGATCCATCTTTGTGAGTGATCAAACTTCAGAGAGTAGAATTTCTTAGTGATTTTCTATTGTGAGCTTATAGCCTTTTCATTAGTTGTCTAGGCATAAGTGGAGAAATATTGTAATCTGTGTGATTATAGTATAACCCAGAATCTAAGTGATCTGGAAGAGTGGACTAAAGGATTTCTATCCATATAACCACTATAAAAATTCTTTGTGTTATCTTGCATTCAAGTTTTCTTGCATATTTTAAAGATTGCATATTTAAACACTTTGAATTATTAAAAGATTTTATAAGGAGTTTTAAAACTGGGGATAAAATCTTATTAGAACTTAGTTTACTTGTGAAAAACACTCTCAAACAATCCGCTGCAAGTATACTCTTTGAAAAACTGTTTTGCTGAAAACAGCTAAGTATTTCTAAGAAGAGTGGTTAGTCTGCTGTTCAAGATTTGTTCACGATCAGCTCAGTTTGCTTACTGTTCTTCATCAGCTTAGTCTGCTGACAGAAGACTGAAAAGTTTTTAAGTTCAAAAATTTTCAGAGGTCTATTCACCCCCCCCCCTCTAGACCTCATCTGACCACTTGGGACCAACAACCAGGCTAAGTTGAAAATTCAAGCGACAAAATCGAACACGGAAAAGGCATACAATCAGAAAGTCAGGATCCGAACCTTGAAGATCGGCGATTTGGTGCTAAAGAAAGTCGAGGTTTCAAAACATGTTGGGAAACTACAGCCTAATTGGGACGGCTCTGATGTTGTTGTCGAGGTCGGAAAGAAAGGTTCCTATAAGATTGATTATCCAAACGGAGAAGTTCTTCCTCGGACATGGAATGCGGTTAATTTAAGGAAATACTACGGAAAATGAAGGCTTTATAGCGCATCTCAGTTTATCTATCGTTATTGTTCTTTGTTGAGCTTTATTATTGAAGAATTCAATGAAATTTTGCTATTTTCGGATGATCTCATCGATTCAATGCAACTCTACAAATTGTCTATTATGTTCAAGATCGTTATTCGACCTCAGCTCGAAATTGACTAAGGGTGAAAGCCGTTGCTACGCCCCTTATCAAAATAAAAAAAATGGGTGAAAGCTGTTGCAACGACCCTCGAAATTGACTAAGGGTGAAAGCCGTTGCTACGCCCCTTAGATCAAAATAAATAAAAAAATGGGTGAAAGCTGTTGCTACGATCCTCAAAATTGATTAAGGGTGAAAGCCGTTGCTACGCCCCTTAGATCAAAATAAAAAAAATAGGTGAAAGCTGTTGCTACGACCCTCGAAATTGACTAAGGTTGAAAGCCGTTGCTACACCCCTTAGATCAAAATAAAAAAAATGGGTGAAAGTTGTTGCTACGACCCTCGAAATTGACTAAGGGTGAAAGCCGTTGCTACGCCCCTTGTATCAAAATAAAAAAAAAATGGGTGAAAGCTGTCGCTACGACCCTCGAAATTGACTAAGAGTGAAAGCCATTGCTACGCCCCTTAGGTCAAAGTAAAAAAAATGGGTGAAAGTTATTGTTACGACCCTCGAAATTAACTAAGGGTGAAAGCCGTTGCTACGCCCCTTAGATAAAAATAAAAAAAAAATGGGTGAAAGCTGTTGCTATGACCCTCGAAATTGAATAAGGGTGAATGCCGTTGCTACGCCCCTTAGATCAGATTTTGATTAACAGAAGATCATCATTTACGAGTCAGAATGTTACAAGGATACGTCGATCTTTCAGTCTGATGCCCTGCCTTATCGTTAATTTCGACGCATTATTTGATCGATCGTTTGTAATCGGTTAAGGGCATTTCTCCAAATGAAGGCTAAACGTTCGAGCTAAACTTATATAGTGGGCAAGTTTAATTCATTCTCGATTCAATGGGCAGGTTTAATTCATTCACGATTTTTATCAACATTTTATCCAATCAAGAAATTCGAGCCACAATTCTGTTGTTACATGGTAAAGACATGGAAAGAAGATTGCAAAATGTAAGGTCGGATAAAGTTTTATTTATAAACTATTAAAAGCAATTATAAATAACTATTAAAATCATGGAATTCGAACACGAAAGAAATTACAATTTTGAGGATCAACCTATTACAAATTCTAAGGCCTACGCTAAGGATCTTTGAGCGACCAGCAGGGCTGATGATAGCTAGTTCGAAATCTACCCTTCATCCAAGAATGCAAGACTTGGACTCGTCATCGATCAGCCGACACCTTACTTTGAAGTAAGGCAGTATGAATTACAGAGCGAGACTCTGTAAAATCATAACCACCATTTTCCCGATGGCACCTCATGCTGTTCCTTTTACACATTGTTTCTGATCAAGAGAGACAGGAATCAACTCTGGCCGGAATTGACCCCCCATACGCCCGATCAGAAAGTTGGAACACGGCAATGAAAACCCTTCTCAGATAGGATATACCCAAGAAGTTAGGTTGTCTGCCGATATTCCAAGCGCCAGGTTTTTTGTCTGTCGATATTTTAAGCGAATGTATTCTTGTTCGGGAAAATTTGATGATCGAGAAAAAGACTACGAGTCCTAATCTCGAACACCTTTATGGGTGATATGAAATCCTTCATCCTGAGTGGAGAAAGTAAAATTTTGAACGAGAAGATCGGAGAAAACATTTACGGAGGAAGTAAAAAGTGAGAGGGTAATTTAGGGGATATTTATAGCAAGCACAAGGTGGACTCAACGGCACAGATTACCCAGTTTGAATGGTCACGATATGAGCTAGAAATGCGCCGACCGTTCCGGTTTCCGAAGAATAGGGGATCGTTTGGATAGATGGTAAAAGTCTTCTCATCTCAAGCTCGGGGATCTCCTCAAGGTAACGTCCCAAGCTCGTAAATTAAGTTCTGAATCAACGTGTCACACTTACGTCACAAATGAGCCTCCAATCTCCCCGACAATTCAACTATTGTTCCTCCGATCATAGTGCTTACCGATCATGAGAGATGTAAGTTATAAGGAAACTCAGCAGATCTATGCATATAATTTCAAGTTATCCTACTTGACTGATAATTATTTCAAAAGTTCTCGTGGCATAAGTTAATAACTCTACGATCGATGGGCTTAGTTGATGATTGAATTCATTGTCCAATGGACGATCGATTTACTCAATTTATATGATTGACAAGGGATCAAATTTATATGCTATGTCGAGACAAATGATGGTTTGATCGATTAGAGAATTTATTTCGACCTCTAACAAGCCAAACTTCGGATTTGTTTATCAAGATTAACTACCTGATATTTGAGTTCGATTTATTCATCCAGTTGATTGGTTCGAGTTCAAATTTATTATTGATCGAGCTAAGAAGATGAAGAAGTAAATACAAGTACAGTTAACAAAAATAACTTTTCATTTATGTGTTCTCCGAACAATTACAAGTGATTTTTCGATTATAATAAGGAAATTTGAGCTCAAAAGTAAAATTACATTCAGTCCTATCCTACTACAAATTCTCCGAACTATGCTAGGGGTCTTCGAGCAGTGAACTGAGCAATGAAGAGCAGGGTCGGGGCCTATCTCAGGGAATTTTAACCTATCTAAGATCTTCATCTGTGAACAATGATTGCTATGCACAATCTTGGATTACAAGATCGGAATCCGGTCTCGAAGCCGGGCCTTTCCAGCATTCTTGCTACCGCCTCCCTGCTGGTTCGTTCACACCCTTATCTGATCCAGGATAGCGGGAAGCAACACCAGCGGAATTACTCCAAGCAATCTTGAAAGCACCATTCTTCAAGAAACACCTTGAAGAAGCTGATGCTCGAGATTGAAAGGGCTTCCACGAAAGTCGACCCACAATCCGACCGGATGCAACGCCAGTAGACCGGAATTCTAACCCGTCTCAGATACGGGATATCCAAGAAAATAGGTTGTCTGCCGGTATTCTAGGCGCTAGTTTCTTTGTCTGTCGATATTCTAAGCGAATGAAGTTTTTCCGAAGGGAATAAGATCGGAAAAAAGGGTGCGGGTTCTAATCTCGAACATTTTCATTTGGGAAATAGGATGGAACATATTGATCGAAATACTTGAAATTCGAGAGTTAAGGTTCGGACAAGGCATTTGCGGGAAGGTAAAAAATGTGACGGTATTTGGAATTATTTATAGGGGAAGGGGAGTAAAATCGACGGATCAAATTACATGGGACGAACGGCTACGATACCAGCGATAAATGCGCCGACCGTTCCGCTTCCCGAAAAATAGGGGACTGTTTGGTTAGAGGAGGAGAAATCTCTTCACTCGTGTTCGGAAATTTCCGCAGGACGATCGAATTCTGGTTCGGTCAAGCAACAGATTCCTTTATACAATATCAATTATACAAAAAAGAAAGAAAAAGAAAAGAGAGTTTGAATGACTCGAGATCGAAAATATTTTGGTCCTACGATCGAATAATTTCAACGATAGACATCGCGTGACTACACTCTTTAAAATTTTCTAAGGAAAGTTTTAAATGATTGAACATCGAATTATCTTCCAGTTACTTGATTAGAAAATTAGTTCAAGTGTTATTATTAATTGTTCATGATCGATCGGCATTGCTCAGATTAAGAAGTTCATTCAACTGCCATCCTTCAGTTGTTCATGTTCGATTAATTGTTCATGTTCAGAAAATTTTCTAAGGAATGTTTTAAATGATTGAGTATCAAATTATCTTCCGGTTACCTGATCAGAAAATTAGTTAAAGTGTTATTATTCGATTAATTGTTCATGTCCGATCGGCATTGTTCAAGTTATGGAATTCATTCAATTACTATTCTTTAGTTCACTTAATCGTGCTCGATCATTCCCGGTCAGACTCGACGAAGTAGTTTAATGGAAAACATAAGTAATCATATAGAGCTATGGGTCGAACAACATTATTTCGAGGCAAAGAAAATTCAAAAATTTTATTCCGAACTAAATGGAGTTTACAGTTCGATCCTATTACAATGGTACAAAAACTTCAATAAGTACAAAGATACAAGAGCTTCTTCTCGATCTTATTACAAGTTGAACTTTCACATTTCGATCCTACTACATTCTACAATCGTATGAAATCGACTTGGTCAACATTGTACTCAGCTGAACCACGAAAATTATTCTCATGATGCATCCAATAGCTAAGTAGTCCAAATCAGCTAATTTGTCAAACGTGTCTTGTGAAAGCGGTCTTTAATTGTTCGAGAATTAAAATGGGTGCATACAACAACCGAGTTGAGTTCTGACATGCTGAAGCTTATCCCGCCTTAACCATATTGAATAAATATTTGGATTATGTTAACACGATTAAAGCAGTTAAAAGTAGCACAAATGGCCCCGATTAAATCGTATGAAGTACTCTTCTTCTCACAGAACTCAAAACAGTTAAAAGATAGACCTAACTCTAGCAATTTATACATTCGGTTAAAATCAATACATTATACTCACTACATTGAAATGGCAGCTCAATCTGAATGTATGAAGACTTCAATGAATAACTCCCCAATCAAAAAGGGGAGATTGGCTGAATGATCATGGCTGAACTGTGAATCCTATGCTGAAAGTGGAACGAATCTGATGAAATCCATCATAACAAAGATTGTGAACACTGGACTTAAACCATTTCTAAAGCCTCATGAAGAGAAGATATTTGTAAACGAAGTAGTTGAATTCTACTTAAATGGCTCAATGGAATATTACCAGAATGGCTTTTTATGAAGGAATCATTGTGTCAGAAGTTGCTGGAGAAATTATTATAGTACCGAAAAGGAAAATGACCAAAACCTTCTGCCAGCCCACAAAAGGAATCACTGACTTAGCCACATTTGCTCAAGAAAGAATGGAAATTTATGTGTCTTAGCAACTAAGGAAGGTGAACAGCGAAGACCCCTAACCTTGAAAAAGCAAATGAGGCCTGAATTTCACAGGTTACTGACATTTCCTCTACCATTTTAGAATACAGGAAAGTATTTTTTGAAATCTTGCCTAAGGAAATGTTGCATCTCATGGTTGCAATCTAGTACAGTCAGAAAATCTATTTGCAACAATATTGTGGGACTATCTATGGCACAACGCTAAAGAGAAGAATCTGTCCCAAGAAATAATGGTAAGTATGTTGTAATCCCACGCTGGAGAAAAACTAGGAAAAGGGAAGAAATTAAATCCTAGCAAGGAAATGAAAAACTATGATGCCCCTCTTGAAATGGAAAACACCCTTGAATAGTGACAGTTGCTAAAATATCCAAGAAGCTAAAGACTGTCACCAAAGGAAAAAAGAAAATGCTTTCGGAGGATTCATCAACTCAGAAGGCTAAGGAAGCATTTGGAGATTTATTGTACTCACCTTCGGATAGTTATCAACACTCGTCCAATTCATTAATCCATTTCATTATACTTGTGCAATGATATATAAATTAATACATTGTTAAAAAACTTTGGAACAAACGACCCAAAATAATTGAAATAGTCTCTATTTTGACCCTTATCTTTTCATATTAAAATGAGAATTTTTAATTTGTTTTGCAAAGCAATTTGGGATTGAATAAAAATTAAACTTTTTTTTCAAATTAAAAAATAATAGCCCATCATATTCAGCATGAGTGATAACAATAAAAATATATAAGAAGTCAATCAGAAAATGCATGATTTCAATCCACTTCCACCTCATTTGGGAAGAAATAAGGAAGTATATTAAAATGTAAAATTGCACGCTTTAAGAGCACTATGCCTAACAGTCAAGATTGTAATCAATCACAAGCACAGAAAATAAACACAATAAATCTGAAATAACAATCACTTGTTCGGTTCATGAAGAATGTAAGAAAGCAACAATATATATCTTATTGTAAACGGTAACATCTGACACCTTACAAAAATCATAGCCGTGGTAATCAAAAATCGAGTGATTTTGTGAGTAGCGTTCCGCAATAAACTGATCCAGAGTTGGTACAAAGTACCCAAGAACTAGCAAGAAACAAAAATATGCACAAGCGCAGGTGATCTACATTAAATAAAGTAACATTCATAAAGAAAACAATTATATATTAACATTGGCTATATTCCTGAAACTTGTGAATAATCAATGCAAGTAACCAAGTCATATTTTACCAACATAATTAAGTAAAAAAAAAATGAGTTACCTTCATCAACATCTACATAAACCATAACATTGTCAGCCTTTTGCTGGTTAAGAAATTATGTCGGAACCTTTCTATTATTCACATTTTTTGTTTTTTCCTCTGAAACATTCCACAAACATCCATTGACAGAGAACCTAACATTGCTTGATGGAGATGAATTAGAGGCGTCGGAGCAGAGAGCCAACATCTGGAAACTAGGATTTTCCGCCGCCATAGAATGGTGAAATAGATCGAAACTGTGAACATAAAATGTATTAAGACAGAGTTGAATGAGGTGAGGAGATGACAATAATTGAACCAATTTATAAGGTTCATAAAGCGAAAGAAGCCAAAATGCAGTGTATCTTTTATTAGAAGGGCCATGTGGCAATCCAATCGAGCATTATTACACCAAACTCTTGAAGCTCTGCAACAATTTAAATTCACTCTTACATTAGAGAGGCACAAAATGGATTATGTGCAGCGATTTGAAAAACACAATAGTTCTCGTGCAATAAAAATAATACAAGGGAGTTTTGTGAATATTTCTCAAATATAAGTGGGTTTCATGTTTTTTCCCCTCTCCAATCCCAATCATGTGTTTCAATCATTGGTCTAGTAACTTGACTCGATAAACTTGAATTTCAACATCAATTTTTTGTAGGTATGCACATATATTTTTTTCACAAGGGAACCATCAACCACCCACATACTATAATAAATATTGAGAAGTTTGAACACCTCCAATGTCTTAGATAAAAAGGTAAATTTTGGATATTTCTTGAAATAAGACTCAATTGCAAAAATCTCCTCACGTATTTGATATTACAAGAATCCTCATCAGATTTTCCATCCTCACAATTAACCCCCTACACTGCTACACAATAATCTTTGACATTTGAGGAAATATTCCAATATAATTTTTTTTTTTGTAATAATGTTAATGCCGTCATTGGATTACTTCTTATATATAATATAATGCATGTAATAATCCATTTGCAGATATATTTAGGAAGATTTAATCTACTATTATCGAGAATTTCTCTCTTTCGTAGGCAAGAGTGCTAATCTACATTTGTATGTGAGACATTTGGGAATGGAGAGACCTAAACGCACTATTCGTGAATGTTCTGACTATTAGAGAAATTTAAGAACATATCATTATCTGGTACGTACGAACAATCCTAAGTTCCTAACATTATTTAAGTCTTTTCAGTGTCGCATTTAGTTTGTCTAACGATAAAATAATTTCTCCTCAACATTCCTCATATTTCACCTCACTTGGTCTAAAGGGATTTTTCATTCTTATTCTTAACTTCTTCCATTATGATCTCATCTCATTAGCTAAATATGATAGTATATCATAGCATAGCATAGTCATTGAATTTCTTTTATATTTATGATTAACATGAAATTTTACGATTTGATCGAATTAAACATCGAATAGTTTAATTTAGTCCACAACTATTTTCATAAAAATCAAGATTTCGGCCACCAAAGATCTAAACCATTCACTACATGTACTCAGTTGTTTAGGGACGAAACTTTTCGTAGCCAAATTTTCAAAAATCTTTGCCAAAACATATTGAGTACGAAAATATGTACGTAATCACCCCCATCATCCCCAATATCTTGATTGTTGATAAATTTATGACCGTCTCCAAAGACCTAATTTCTAGTTGTGATTATCTTCAAAGTCATACTAAACTTAAATTCAAATTATCACATCACATGAAAATGAGATTGGGACTAATGCAAAGCCTCCTCACCATATAAGGTTTTATTAATTTAGGAACATGTTGTTATCAGTTCTTAGAATCCTAGGTTCCTAATATTAGGTAAGTCTGTTCAAATTTCACTTTCACATTTAGTTTGTCTAATTAATAATGCATCAGGACAAAATAATTTATCCTCAACATGTATCATATTTCACCTCACATTTTTATTTGATAATTCTTATTTTACTATCAGTTGGTCTAAAGGGATTTTGCATTCTTATTCTTAACTTCTTCCGTTATGATCTCATCTCATCAGCTAAAATATCATATAAGAATATCATAGCGTAGTCATTGAATTTCTATTATATTTATGGTTAGATGAACTTTAAGACTTGATTTAAAAATCAAATAATATAATTTAATCTATAACTCTTTTAATAAACATCAAGATATTAGGCCACTGGCCAGAAAATATCAAAACTGTTATCTCCAAAGTCATACTAAAATCACTAACTCCAAATTGTCACACATGAAATTGAGATTGGGACTAATGTGAAAACCTCCCGACCAAAAAAGGTTCTTTGAGGAACATATCATTATAATTATCATGTCCGTACAATCCTAGGTTCCTAACATCAGTGGAAGTCCCTTTTTGGTTAGTCACTCGTCGCTGCCGAATTTGAAAAGTAGGAATGAGAATTAGGGTAAAAGATTTTCGAAGGTTTTTTTGTTTAGGGGAAAAAATGTTTTTGAAGTTCGGGACAGATAACACGCGTTCCTGAATATTATTATTAATAACGGTCATTTTATTTTTGAAAAACTTATTGTTTTGTCCTAGGATAGCGAGTTTTCTAGAAGATATAAGACCCGGTTTTGATTAACAGCGGTTATGACTTTTAAAATCATAGTTCCCTCTCTTTTTATCAACAAATAATATTATTTTTCAGAATTATAAAACTTTTCAAGTGTAATTTTCGGGTTTGTGAGGTGATATGTAGATTTGTTTCCTCAAATTTCTTGGTGAAAAAAAAAAAAATTCTCCTTGTTTATCTAGTGCCGTTATTTATTAAAAAAAAATCCTCAGAAATGATCAATTTTACCAAATCTCAATGAAAAGAACTTACATTAAAAGTATGGTTTTGTATTAGCCAAGTTTTGAACAATGTGGTTTTTATGGTGAATTTTTTTTAGCATAATGTATCTTATCATTAAAGTGTCAAATTAAGTCCAATATCTACAGTAGTACTTTTTTATTTAAATTAAATTTATTGTCATTTCAGTTTTTAAATAAAATAAATGAAAATAAGATTGATCATAAATTATTGGGAAAAAAAATTGAAGAACTTCACTGAAGCTTTTTGTAGATCCCAAATAATTTACAGTTTTTAACCAACCGCAACTTATATCGAAAATGACTATTCAAGCTCGGCTTAAACACATTTAAAAAATGGATGATTGCATTTACATATTGTCAAATCAGGCCATTTTGGGACAAATTCAAACAATAAATCTAAAAAATATACTTTAAATTCAAGTTAAATAGAATAAAAGAGAAGGATTGCGAATAATATCTTTCCAATTCCTCCCACACCGAAGACTTCTCTTCACAGATGCTAGCTAAGCCAATTATGTACAAAAATTTGTGGGTGAGGTGTACAAGTGAGAAAAAACCCATATACCTGGAATTTTTTTTTACTGTTTTCTTTTTTCTTTTTGGTTTGGTTTGTCCAATTAAGCCCATATACCTGGAAAATGACATTTTAGTATTTTACCTTCAAGACACAAACATTTTTTAGAAAACATACCTATATCCACAAATCGAGCTGCCACGTAACATAAAATTGAAGAATTAATTTTGGATTTGAAGAATTAAATCTACACAAATTTTCTTTGGATTATGGAAAAATAAAAACGGAAGAAGATGTAAATATGATGACTGGAAGCATAATAAAGAAGGAAGAGGAAAGGGGAATGAATATTGCCTCAAAAAGATGATCGTTTTTGGAAAAAATTGTGTGGTATTTAGAGGGATAAAGGAAGGGGGAAAGGATTCTGATCTTATAGATTATTAATTCAAGGGCAATGTTATATAATTTTGCGTGAACAATCTGAGGACAATTTCGTCCAAGAGAAAAGTAATTTTTGCCTCATTAAGATGTTGTTTTCCAATTTTTTGAATTTTTACTTGGATTAGAGATTCTAGAAATTTTGATAATGTAGTTCACAATAAAAGGTGAGTAGTGTTTGCAATATTAAGGGTGAAAAACAATGAGAATCGATACTCATATCGAACTCGGCTCGACAAAGTCTGGCTCAGATTCATTCAATTCCGTGAACAGAAACTCAAGCCCAGAAAATAATTTGAGTTGAGCTCGAACGAAAGTAGTTTAGTTGGGTTCTGTCTCGGTTTTATTTTAAAAAGTGATTTGAGAATTTTAAGCGAAACTTTGAAACTCAATTTGAATAATAGTTTTAATGAAATATTAAATAATATTTATTAAATATTGGTCAGGAAATTTTGAAAATTTGAGATATGATTTTGATTGTAGTTTGGTTGTTGACATTTGGAGAAGAAAAATAGTTGTATGATGTCAAAACAATAATTTTATATAGAAAAAAGAGACGATGTATATCAAATCTATAATTTTATAAATCTCAAGTAGGTCTGTATAGATTTCAATTTGGACTGAAACTTTAGGTTGGGACATAAACCTCTTCAATTTTATTACCAAATTGAGTTTGACTCGATTTGAGTGAGACCAAAATCAGCCAATATACTTCCATACAAAGCCTATATATTGCAAAGCTTGTAACGGTGTGGAAGAAAATTTACTTTAAGTTACTTTATTGAAAAGTTAAATTCATGTATTTTTATTTAACAAAAAAAAAAAATAGTTGCCCATAAAGTACACAAGTAGAATATACCAATATGAGCTAGGTGTCAAAAGCTATAACTTATATAATATTATTAGGATTTTTAATATTTTGCACCCTAGAATTATAGAATTTTAGCACTTCGAATTCTGACTTAAAAGTTTTGGCACCTTGAAAATTTGATTTATATGATATTTTGTACCCTAATGTGTATGTGTTTTAGTGAGAAAATACATTGGTAAAAGGGTATAATAGTCTTTTTTATTTTTTTGGCACTTTGCATCATGGCAATAAAGATTCTGCACTCTGAAAATATAGAATGTTGTCATTTTGTATCCTAATATTATAAAATATTTGCGTTTTTCATCCTGCTATAATATTTTTGACACTCTACCCTAAAAATATAATGTGTACGACATTTTGCACCCTTGTGTGTTTTCCATAAAAAAAACTCATGAATATTGTCTATTTAGTGATAAAATGGTAATTTTTATGCACAACAATTATAAACATGTTATTCTTAATTTATTTTACTTTATAATGACTTATTTTAATATTTTCTTTCTGTATAATATAGATTAAAAAAAGACAGTAACTTCATTTGATTTTCAAGTATATTCTAAATTGTTTACTTTATATCTAAAATACACCTATACAAATATAGCATGTTAACATATTGCATGTTATTTACATTATTTAGATATCATATTAAGTCAATGTTGACAAAACCCAAAAATAATATTTTTTGGGTGCAAAGTACCAACATTCTATATTTTCAGGGTGTAAAGTGTCAAAATATATACTTTTTGCCAAAATTATTCGAAAATGACCATTTCACACAATATGGTGCAAATTGTCAACTAAATTATATTTCCAGAGTACAAAGAGCCAAAAATTATAAGTTAGGATACAAAGTGCAAAAAATTTATAATTCCAGAGTGCAAAGTGCCGAAATTCCATATTATTAGCTAGATAACAGAAGTTTTACTGATTTGTGAATTGGGGATAATTATGCTTTTATGAATATACCTTATTTTTGGTCCCGCAAAAATTACAATCCAGTCGGTAACTATAGACCCTTCCCCGCCTCCCCAAAAGAAATTAGTGGGCCTCTTTGTTTGGTGTTTGAAAACGTAGTTTGGGAGATTGGTGGAAGTTTTTGAAATAATAACGATTTATATAATGTTGTTAGTTTAAATTTTGAGAGGGTGCTTTGAAAAAAAAAGGGTTGTATATTTTTTTGAAATAGTTAGGTTGTAAGTGTAAGATATCTAAGATTTTATATCAAATCACATTTGTTATATGAGATAAGCTGTGAAAGATACGTGTTATTTTTTGTCAAATTACAGCAGAGTTTGTATAAGTTTTGTTTATAAATAAAAAAAAATTTATTTGTTTAGTTTTTGATAGAGTGGTTTGAGAACATTGAGGGATGAAAAATTTATTTCAAAAAATAGAAAACATGTTTGTTTGATATTTTTCAAAAAATAAAATAGTTTTGTGAAACGTTAAACAAACAAGCCCTGTAATTTTTCTTGTAAATATATTTCGTATATAAACGGTATAAATTGTATCTATTTATAAAAGTAAAATAAAACTACATTACACATAGGTCTGCAGCATGTCATATCATATGGGTAGCGTGAAAAGCATAATTTTTACTCTTACATATGTGAACATTTCCGAAAACATACGGAAAAAAAGAATTGACTCATGTGACTTCTAAGGGAATTTTTTTTCGATATGGTCTTTTATAAAAAATAAAAAATAATAATAAATAAATAAATAAATAAAATAAAATAAAATAAATTTAATATTATGATTCAAACGGAAAACTATTTTCATAAATGTAACCTCTTAATTAATTAGCTATATATATCGCCACTATGAGATACTCGTAGAAGTTAACACTATAATTTGATTTGAGATTTTTTTTTTAACAATTGATCTTTTTAGCAGAGATGGACGTTGATCAGTTCACATATATTTTAAATGTTGGGTCTATTGATTTGTTGGTTCTCACTCAGCAGGATCAGCATCGGTCTATCAATATTTGGCAAGGAGAAGATCTTGAGCCCCTAAAGTGTTGTCGTGCGGACTCATCCATTCATTGGCCGTCGATTGACGGTAATGTGGTGCTCTATTTGATTAAGGTCGGATTTTATAAAATTTATCATATTGGGGCAATCAAGTACGGTTGGCCATTGGTTACTGCATTGGTCGAGCGGTGGCGTGTGGAAACTCATACATTCCATCTACGCATCGGCGAGGCTACCATTACCTTACAAGATGTAGAAGTATTACTTGGTTTCCCGATTGAAGGGGATATTGTTAGTGGAATTTATCTAAACTATTCCACGGAGGAATGGCAAGCTCTTTGCCTCGAATTGTTCGGTGTTGTTTCCCCTTGAGTGCTTTTGAAGGTAGATTTTTGAAATTAAAATTGTTGATGTCGAAATTTCAATCACTACCCCATGATGCTACGGATGTATTATTGCAATATTATGCGAGAACATTTATTCTAGTAATGATTAGCATAATTGTCCTACCTAACTTATCGGGGAATAAGGTAGATTTGAAGTATATTCCCTTTCTACATAATTTGGACAGGATTGGAAACTTCAGTTGGGGTAGTGCAGCTTTAGCATACTTGTATAGTGAGTTATGTCGGACCACTAAACCACATAATAGTCAGATTGGTGGGTGTTTGAAGTTACTACATGTACAACAATTACACTTAAGTAACATATTAATTACAATGTATTTTGTATATATACTTATTTTGATAACTATAAAATAGATTTGGGCATAAGAGAGTTTTCGGTGCATGCGATCGGATATTGTGTATGGCATCCAGTATGTGACTCAAATAGACCCCCCTGGACCTCTTGGGTAAAAGTAAGTACGCATACTTATTATTTACTAATAAATCAAGCACTTGATAATTAGTTTGATTAATTCGATATTTTTGAACCATAATCAGGTGGCGAGCAGCGAAATCGCTAGAACGTGTTCCTCTTCATGTCTTATGCATGTATCGAGACCAACTAGACCTGCTCACTGATAATCAATTTGAGTGGCAGCCATGCCAGATTGAGGAGTTGCCTCATTATTGTCTACAAGGAGAGAATATATGGAGGTCTAGGATACCTCTGATATGTTTTGACAGAATAGAGTGGCACTTTCCAGAACGGGTTCTTAGATAATTTGGGACGTGGCAGGATATCGCAGAACCATGTGACACCAATATGGCCCTACACAATGTCGACTTTCGGGAGGTGTAACCAAGTTGATTGGAATGTTGAGCACAATGATTATGTAAACTTGTGGGAGCAATGTGACCATATAATCGTCATGTCAAATGCGGGGGAAGAACATATAGGTTAAAGTGAGGCTTACAAGATTTGGTACAGGAATATTACCAGGGTGTTGATATCAAACCCATATCAAAGACATCAAAGTGATGTCACAAGGTACAGGGGTACCAGTGGTGGATATAAGGGTTTGATATGACAAATAACTTTGTAACCGACTCTATGTAATATTTTTTATATATATTAACGTATAAACATATATGTTTTTGTTATCATACATATTCAAGAACCACAGCGGATCAACATCTTACTTGGGAAATTCTATATTGCCCATGATGTGCAAAAGGTGACGGAAGCTCAAGAGCACGTCGTAAATGCTTTAACTTTAGTTAAAGAGCAAGAACGACTAGCAGGTCAAGTACCGCCGACATTTTCGTATAATGCCCCTCTTGCAGAATTAAGGGGGTAATGGAATTCTCATCGTAAATGACGAGCAGAACCGCATGTCATCATAACATGTACGTACGGACGACTCGAATATTAGTCTTCTGTCAAAACTTCCCATATACCTTAAGACATATTCGACAATGTCATCGTTTGCCGCCCGCATCATCGGTAGGCTGGCCGCAATATTCTCTTTAAGCCCGATAAATACGCGAAATTCCTCACTAATGTTCCAGGGTACATTGGCGAATGATTCGAGGATTGTTCTATGCCTTGTTGCTATTTTTTGTTACAGTTAAAAGTCTCATATAGTTTATGTTTTAAAATTATTGTGTTCCTCGTCATCCATGAAAAATGATTACAAATACTCTTATTTATGATGTCTTCCAGCAAAAAATTAGGTCATTGGATGCAGAAATAATAACCCTCTCCTTCACTTTTGAATTTTAGAATAGCATTTTCACTCTAACTTGGAAAAAAAAAAAAGAACAGTTCATATCTGAATTAGTGGAGCAGCATATATAAGAAGATATCGCATCAGACGAACCAGGTGATGAAATTATTAGCATTGATAATTCTCTTTTCAATAATCAAGAAGAAATGAAAGGCGTATTTTATGCTACCAAACACTATTTTGAAAGCTTCAAAGGTAAACATCAATAACATTTTTCTATTTACAACATTTAATTATAAAATTATATCTGATCTGATTAAATCATCAACAGTAACATTGCAGGATTTTCTAGATCATGTTAAAAAGGTTGCTGAAATGGCTCCAGTCGATACGATTTTCATAAGAAATTGAACAAAATATTGGACTTTGCAAATCAAAGAAAATTGTTTTTGCAGCCAGTGGAATAAACTAATTGCAGATAATAATGTTAAATATGGCCAAAAACTACTTCTGTATCAATCACACACAAATATATTTGAATTAGTTTTTTCACAATACCTTGTCTAGAAAAATGGCAATGGTTTAATGAATATCAGAATTTCAAAAAAATCAGTACTATTTATAATGGACAAGTGGAGATCTCCAACCTCAAAGTTCTGTTTATACTAGTAACGGTGGATCATTTTGAGTAAACAAATGCTTTCTTTGTGGACATTGTTAGAAACCAGGATTACTTGGTAAGTATTCTATCATCCATTCATTATGAATATATTAGCAATATTTTATAGTTTGCTTATACATAATGAGTTTCTTTACAGACGATTCCAACTCAATTCATCCATGCTGCTAAAATGCACGACAAAACACGATCTAAGCCAGAAACTGAAAGGAGATCATTATGAATATATTAGCAATATTTTATAGTTTGCTTATACATAATGAGTTTCTTTACAGACGATTCCAACTCAATTCATCCATGCAGCTAAAATGCACGACAAAACACGATCTAAGCCAGAAACTGAAAGTAGAACTTGGATAGTTCAGCTAGACAAACTTGGATTCAGTGATGTCTGAAAACATTTTTCAGAAGATCATACCCTCTTTAATAAGAAATTGTTTTTCTTTTTGGATGCTAAGATGACGTTCTGTGCGGTCATTTTTTACAACAATGGTGATTTTTTTGAAATTCTGATATTCATTAAACTATTGCCATTTTTCTAGACCAGGTATTGTGAAAAAACTAATTTCAAATATATTTGTGTGTGATTAATACAGAAGTAGTTTTTGGCCATATTTAATATTATTATCTACAATTAGTTTATTCCACAGGCTGCAAAAACAATTTTCTTTGATTTGCAAAGTCAAATATTTTGTTCAATTTTTTATGAAAATCGTATTGACTGGAGCCATTTCAGCAACCTTTTTAACATGATATGAAAATCGTGCAAAGTTACTGTTGATGATTTAATCTGATTAGATATATAATTTTATAATTAAATATTGTAAATAGAAAAATGTTATTGATGTTTACCTTTGATGCTTTCAAAATAGTGTTTGGTAGCATAAAAAATACTCCTTTCATTTCTTCTTGATTATTAAAATAGAATCATCTATGCTAATAATTTCATCACTTGGCTCGTCTGATGCGATATCTTCATATATATGATGCTCCACTTATTCATATATGAGTTGTTTTTTCTAGCCAAGTTAAAGTGAAAATGGTCTTCTAAAATTTCAAACATGAAGGAGAGTGTTATTATTTCTGCATCCAATGACCTATTTTTTTGCTGGAAGACATCATAAATAAGAGTATTTGTAATCACTTTTCGTGGATGATGAGGAACACAATAATTTAGAATCATAATTTATACAAGACTTTTAACTGTAACAAAAATGGCATCAAGACATACAACAATCCTCGAATCATTCGCCAATGTACCATGGACTACTAGCGAGGAATTTCGCTTGTTTATCAAGCTTAAAGAGTATATTGCGACCGGCCTACCGATGACGCGAGCGGCAAACGAAGACATTCTCGAATATGTCTTCAGGTATATGGGAAGTTTTGACATAATACTAATACTCGAGTCGTCCGTACGTCCATGTTTTGAATACATGTGGTTCTGCCCGTCGTTTACGACGAGAATTCGACGACCCCGTTAATTCTATAAGAGGGGCATTATACGAAAATATCGACGGTACTTAAACTTCTAGCCGCTCTTTCTCTTCAACTAAGGTTAAAGCATTTAGAACGTGGCCTTAAGTTTCCGTCACCTTTAAAATATTATGGGCGATATGAAATTCCTCAAGTAAGAGGTTGATCCGTTGTAGTTCTTGAATTTGTAAGATGACAAAAATATATACGTTTATATAGAGTCGGTTACAATGTTAGTTGTCATATCAAATCCTCATATCCACCACTGGTACCTGTGTACCCTGTGAAATCACTTTGATGTATTTGGTATGGGTTTGATATCAACACCTTCGTAATATTCTTGTACCAAGTCTTGTGAGCCTCACTATAACTTATATGTTCTCCCCCTGCATTTGACATGACGATTAGATGGTCACGTTGCTTTCACAAGTTCACATAATCATTGTGCGCAACAGTCCAATCAACTTGGGTACGCCCCCCGGAGGTCTACATAGTGTATGTTCACATTGGTGTCAAATATTTCTGGAATATCCTACCACATTTCAAACTGTCTAAGCACCCGATCTGGAAAGTCCTACTCTACTCTGTCAAAACATATCAGAGGTACCCTACACCTCCATATATTCTCTCCCTGTAGAAAATAATAAGGCAACTCCTCAAATCTGGTATGGCTGTCACTCAAATTGATTATCAGTGAGCAGGTCTAGTTGGTCTCGATACACGCGTAAGACATGAGTAGGTACACGTTCTAGCGATTTCGCTGCACACCACTTGATTATGGTTCAAAAATATCGAATTAATCAAACTAATTTTCAAGTGCTTGATTTATTAGTAAATAATAAGTATGTGTACTTACTTTTACCCAAGAGGTCCAGGGGGATCTATTTGAGTCATATACTGAATGCCATACTCGATATCCGATCGCATGCACCGAAAACTCTCTTATGCCCAAATCTATTTTATAGTTATCAAAATAAGTATATATACAAAATACATTGTAATTATTATTATTATTATTATTTTTTTTTTTTTTTGAGAAACCCAACAGGGCAAAGTTCCATTAATGAGTGATATCAAGTTTGACAAGATCCTGAACAAAACTTGGGAGAACATTCGGGGATGGGGAGATACTAAAAGCAACTTTAGCTAAAGCATGCGCTACCGAATTATTTTCCCTAAACACGTGGGAACACACAAACGAATCTAATGAACTAGCTAAGAGTTTAATATCAACAAATAAATGACCCAAAGGGTGAAAATTGGTAAAATCTTGATGAGCCAAAATACCGTTCACTACTGATTTGCAATCTCCTTCCAACATAATATGTCGCCAACCTTTCGCAATTCCGAATTCAAGCCCTCTAGCCATTGCTTTTGTTTCAGCTGTTTCTGGACCAGCTTTAAAGTCGTAGAATTCCGATTTCCAATCCAAAACAGTTCCCATATGGTCACGAAGTACTATACCTATGCCAAAACAGCCATTTACCTCATCGACCGCTGCATCCACATTCACTTTAATAATACCATTGGGTGGGGGAAGCCAATTGGAGTAGGCAGGCCTGTTTGCTAAAGGAACATGAGAAAGATATGTAGATTCCTTGTAGCGGTTGGAAAACTTACGAGCGTGCATGACTAACAAAGCTGGTTCAAAGTCTTCATTCTCCCAAAAATGCTTGTTCATGCTGTACCAAATCCACCAAGCCAGGGTAATAGCGTAACCTAACTCTTCTGCATCCATACGAGAGTAAATAAAGGAGAACAAATCAGTTATTTCAGTGCAATCACAGAAGTAGTTCGAGTATGCTAAACCTGAAAGTGCCCAACATTGTCTAGAGTAAGTGCAGGAAATAAGACAATGAAGAACATATCAGGTTCTCCTCCACATCTGCCACACAATTCATCTTGAATGATTTTACGCCGTTTTAAGGCCGCACGGACAGGAAGAGTGTTATTACAAGAAGCCCAGAAGAAGTGTTTAACCTTAGGGTCATGATCCCGGATGTGGAATCCGAGATAACGAATTGCCGAGGACCCCCCCAATCCCCGGCAATTCCAAGCTAAGCAATTCATAATGATAGGCGGGACTGCTCGGCAGCCTCCGCCTTTGGGTTAGCAAGCTGAATTTTCTTTGAGGGTCTCTCTGAAGCGATCAAAGTTTCTTCCTTTTGCTCTGTTAACAACTGACCATCCGTAATAAAACAAGTAGTATTATCCATAACCGTAGCAATTTTAGAATGTCTTCTCTTGTTACTAATACTTGGCGGGGTAAGCTCCCTAAGTTTTGTGCTAGATTGAGATGGGTGGGCTGGACGTTTTTGGTTAAGTGATTGAAGGTTTGGTTTAGTGTTCTCTTTCCCAATGGATTTATTTCGGGTGATTTTGGAATTTTTTTGGGTTTTAGCAACAACATCAGGTTCAGATTTTACAGGGACAAGGAAAAGATTCCCAGGGATGGAGAGGTTTGTGCAGCTTAGGGTATTCTGAATACAGGACGGCTGAAATGGGGGGATAACGGGTCGAATTGACGGGATTTCAGATTTTTTCTGGTACTCTGTTTCAGGGGAAATAGGATTCATATAGCTATTGGAAGTAAGAACATCCTCTGGATTAGAGCTACCGGCTAGTTTGCCTTTTTTATTCGGATCAAAGGTATTGGGGCAAGGAGATGCTAGGTTCTTGTTTTTTGTAAAGGAGAGATTGGGGGATTTGTGAGTTTCATACGAGTGAGATTCCATAGGATTGTGAAGCTGGTGTTTGAGATTTTGTATAAGAACTTCTGTAGGAGTAATGGGACTCAAATTGTGGTTGGGAATATGATTGTTGGAATGAGACTTGGTTACGGGATTCGGGTGGTTTGGTTTGGTTCTAGGATTTTTAGTTAGTTTGGTGGGTTGTTCCAGGTCTATTATTAGTGGGGTGGATCCGTTCTTGGGTTCTGTGCCTTTAGTGTTTCGGGCCAAGTGAATATTGGGCTGAGGATAGATCTTGGATTCGGATAGTTTGCCAGATTGGTTTCCAACATTATTTAGACTGGGCACATGAGTCTGAAGAATGGGCCGGTTTAGGTAAGCTGGTTGGGTTTTGGGTATGGGCATGTCGAGTGGGCGAGAATAAATAAAATCAGATTGTTCCTGGGCTTTACCTTTACCAGAGTCAATTGGGCATTTTCCTCCATCGGGATTACTTTGGTCCCCAGTGTGCTCCTTTACGCATTTATTTTTGGGAGGTAAACTAGATTGATCTCCATCAACTTTCAAATCTGCGAAGATATCTCTATTTCCTACTGGGTCGGGATTCTTTGCGGCAGGTACCGAGGAAGTAGCAACTGATTGATTCTCTTTCCAAAATCCAGACGAATTCAATTTTCGGTCATCGGAAAGCTTCTCTGGTTGAGCTTTTGACTGTGGATATGGGGAGAAAATTCCGGTTCCTCTGGCAGATCGAGAACTTTCATTTGATTTGATCCCCCCCCCCCCTATTATCCAGATATAGGCCTGTAGCCATTTGCCAACTCGGGGTGATCTGATTAGTTTCGTTGGGGGAAAAACGAAGCCAATTATTATGTTACTTATGTGTAATTGGTGTACATGTAATAACTTCAAACACCCCCAATTGTAATTAATGGTGGTACTGAGTATGATTAAGGGTGAGTTTGGCCAAGCGGTTTGAGCTCTTAAAATCACTTATAGATCTCTATTGTGATCTTTGAAGTGTTTGGCCCCGAATATAAAAATAACTTCTGCTCAATCGTGATTTTCATGGTGTTTGGCCCCCAAGATCATAATCACTTTTGGAATCTCGAGAAGCAAAAAATCAACATATTTTAGAAGTTACTAAAGTGTTACTTTTGCAAAAGCTATTATACAAAAGCAATTATTCTATAATTAATTTTTATTATAATCAATTATTACCAAAATCAATTATACTAAAATTAATTCTCCTATAATTGCTTCTCGTATCGCTAGGCCAAACTCACCCTAAATTGTCATCATATAGTTATCCGAAAATATGAAAACAAATCCTCCCGTTCTTGACCATCGTATCTCGCGAGGAGCAATAACAACCCTATTTTGCAAGGGTTGTAGGAGCATTGATCTTCTCCGCATTCATCTTTATAACGTCACGAGCCACACATATGATTCGCCATCCAGACATGAAGACCAGATAGCAGGTTATTCCATTAGTGATGATTCATCACATATTGATACCGTTGACAACTGGAAGCGTGCATCATTGTTAAATCGAACTAGGTTGGCCCGCCGTGGAGGGAATAACATTCATGATGGGTAGGATAATACTATTGGTCCAAGCCCACCTTCATGGAATTAGTCACATTCATTGTGATTTTGCAGTTAATTTTATTATGCAAAAAAATATGAAGACAATTGAATATGTGGTAACTAGTACATTGGCTTAAATGTTATTTGCGTTCGTAGATTAATCTGAATATTGTGTAATAACTATTAATTTTATGTCATTTTATTTTAAGGATATTGTCGGCCTGTTTGTTTGGCGTTTCCCAAATAAATTTCGTGTTTAGGAAATGCAAAACAAACATATTTTCTATTTTTTGGAATAAAATTTTCATCTCTCAATTTACTCAAACTACTCTCTTAAAACTCAAACAAACAATAATTTTCATATCTCTAAACAGAACCTATATACAGCCTACTCTGATTTGACATAAAATAACATATCTCTTACACAATTTATCTCACAACAAACATGATTTGACATAAATTCTTACACCTACAACCTAACTCTTCCAAAAAAACTTACACCTACTTTATTTCTCAAACCACTCTCTCAAAACTTAAACAAACAATACTACGCAAACCGAAATTATTTCACAAATCTTCACTACTCTCCCAAACTACTTTTTCAAACACCAAACAAACAGGCCCTGTGTAATTCCTGGCAAATGTAATGTCATTTTAATGGACTTGTCAGTGAGATAAAATAATTAATAAGATTTTATTATAACATTTTTTTTTTAAAATCGAAAAAAATAAAATTAATTAGTAATATTTTTTAATGATTAAATTATTTTAAATAATTGATTATAAAATATTATTTACCACATATATTAAATAAACCATATATACATCCAACAAATTTAATTATATATAACTAATTGATGTGACACGAAGTCTTACATTATCTTGCACCTAATTAACTAAATCCCTACAACCCAAACCTACCAAAATAACCTACATTTTCGGGCTTTTGGCATTTTGCACCCTGAAATTATAGGGTTTTGGCACCTTGCACACTAAAAATATAATTTATTTGGCACTCTGTACCCTAGTGTGTGTTTTAGTGAGAAAATTCATTGGTAGAAGGGTAGAATAGTTATTTTCAATTTTTTTTTTCACTTTGCACCTTGGCAATATAGATTTTGCACCCTTAAAATATAGAATGTTGGCATTTTACACCCTAATAAAATTTGTATGACATTTGTACCCTAATGGATTTTTCTTAAAAAAAATAAACTCATGAATGTCGGCGACGTAGAGATCAAAATGGTCATTTCTATGCACAACAATCAAAACTTGTTATTCTAAATTTATTTTACTTTAGAATAACTTATTTTAACATTTTCTCTTAGTAAAATTTAGATTAAAAAAAAGACAATGTCTTCATTTTATTTTCAAGTATCCTCTAGATTATTTACTTTATATCTAAAATACATGTTTACATATCTAACATATTATTATATTGCATGTTATTAACATATTTTAGATTATCTTATTAAGTCGGGGTTGAAAATGCCAAAATATTATTTTTTGGGTGCAAAGTGTCAATATTCAATATTTCGGAGTGCAAAGTATCAAGATCTATACTTTTAGGGTACAAAGTGCCAAACATATTCGAAAATAGCTATTATACTCTTCAATGGATGAATTTTTTTCTTCAAAACACACACTAGGGTGCAAAGTGCCTACTAAATTGTATTTTCAGGGTGCAAAGTGCCAAAAACTTTTAAGTTAGGGTGCAAAGTGCCAAAAGTCTATAATTTCAGTGTGCAAAGTGCCAAAAGCCCTACATTTTCATTAGTTTTCAAATCACTCTTTATAAACTCAAACAAATAACATTACGTAAATCGAAATAATTTATCAAACATCTACCACTTTTCCAATCACTTTCTCAAAACCCAAACAAATAGGCTCTATGCAATTATATGTAGTTTATTTCAAAATTTTCGGAATATTAATTTTCTGGATTATAAAACTTTTAAATTGTAATCTTTGGGTTTGTAAGGTGATATGAAGATTTGTTTCCTCAAATTTCATGGTGAAAAGAAAAACAAAAATTTATCCTTGTTGATCTAGTGCCATTATTTATTAAAATAAATCCTCATAAATGAATAATTTAACCAAATCTTAATGAAATGAACTTACATTAAAAATAAGGTTTTTTATTAGCCAAGTTTTAAACAATGTAGTTTTATATGGTGAATTTTTATCTATCATTGAAGTGCCAAATTAAGTCCAATATTTGCTGTCGTGTTTTTTTATTATTTGTTTGATTGGATTATATTTATTATTGTTTCCGTTTTAAAAAAAATGAAAATTAAAATAAGGTGTGTTATAGATAATAAATTATTGGAAAATAAATTGAAGAACTTCATTGTAATTTTTTAAGATTCCAAATAATTTACAGTTTTTAAACTAACCGCAATTTATCTAAAAATGACTATTTAAGTCATGCTTAAATGCACATAAAAAAAAGGCGTGAATTGCATCTACCCCCCTCAAATCAGGCCATTTTCAAGAAGTACAAAGAATAGATCTACAAAATATACTTTAAATTCAAATTAAATATATAGAATAAAAGAGAAGGATTGCAAGGAATACCTTTCCAATTCCTCCCACATCGAAGGCTTCTCTCCACAAATGCCAACTTCACCAATTCTGTACAAAAATTTGTTGGTCAGGAGTAAAAATGAGAAAAAGCTATCCGGGTGGAGCATTTAGTTTTTTTAAATATAAAATTGCATGTTCGGTTTCGAAAATAATTAGCGGGTGCCCAGTAAGTTGTGAGGTTATCAGCTAATATTGTGTTTGGTTGTTTTTCAATTCACCGAAAGTGAAAGGTCTCATTACATTTTTTTTCTTGACTAAACACCACTTTTTGATCCATTTTATTATTAACTTTTTATAAACTGATCAGTCCTATCTTTTATTTCTCAATTTAGTTCCTACTATGAATGATTTATTTTATTTTATTTATAAACTGATCAGTCTTATATTTTATTTTTCAATTTAGTTCCTACTATGAATTATTTATTTTATTTTATTCATTTTCAAATGGTCCAAGACAGTTCCGGTAACATGTACTATGCAAATGAGGACGCGCAATTTCGTCATTTCAAGTAAAATTAACAAGAATATTTTTGTCTTTCTAGATTAAAAAAAAAAACTAAATATCTAATATCTTCTAAACTATGCTTTCATTTCAATTCAACTTAATCGTCCATTCCGTTCCACCCTACTAAGTTTTCTCCCAAAATTTTCTTCAAACACCAAAATTGTTCACCAGTTATACAATATCTCACATAGTCTCAATAGTGAACAGACGAAAATGCTTTCAAAAATATTTATGTGCATATCACGTGTTATCGGATCCATCTGAAGAATTAAAGTGATATACATAATTTATAATAGGGATTAAAGTGAAACAAATAATTCATAATAGAAACTAAAGCGAGGTAAAAACATGAGAGGAACAACTCTGTAAAAAAAATTAATGATAAGAGACCCTTTATTCTTTTTTTTTTTTTTTTTTGGTTTGTCCAATTAAGCCCATATACCTGGAAAAATGACATTTTATTCTTGAAGACTCACCTTTTGTAGAAAACATACCTATACACGAGTTGTGCTTGGGTTCTGGAAAAATTTAAGGACAAGAGTGTTTATATCAACAAATCGAGCTGCCGCATAACATAAAGTTGAAGAATTAATTTTGGATTTGAAGAATTAAATCTACACTAGTTTGCTTTGGAATCTGGAAAAGTAAATATGGAAGAGAATGAAAATATTGCCTAAAGGAGATGATCATTTTGGAAAATTTTGTGTGGTATTTATAAGGATAAATGAAAGGTCAAGATGATATAATTTTGCTTGAACAATTTGAGGACAATTTCGTCCAAGAGAAGAGTGATTTTGGCCTCACTAAACTGTTGTTTTCAATTTTTTATTTTTACCTTCTATTTGGATTAGAGATCCGTAAATTTTCATAATAGTTCATAATAAAAAGTGGATATTGTTTGCAATATTAAGGGTGAAAAACGATCCGATTCACTACTCAGATCGAACTCAGCTCGGCAAAATCTCGATCATACTCGTTCGATTCCGTGCCGAGGCTAGTTTGAACAAAAACTCAAGCTGAGAAAAAAAAATCGAGTTGAGCTCGAACATTATGGCTTATTATGAAAGCAGTTTAGTTGGATTATGTCTCAATATTGTTTTAAAAAGTGATTTGTGAGTTTTAGGCGATTTAGGCGAAACTCTGAAAATTGATTTGAGTAATAGTTTTGATGAAATATTGAAATTATAATTATTAAATATTGGTTAGGGAAATTTGAAAATTTGGAATATGATTTGGATTGAAGTTTGGTTATTAGCATTTGGAGTAGAAAAATAATGTATGTTGTCAAATCAATAACTTTATATTGTAAAAAGAAATGACATGTCAAATCAGTTCTACCTCCGGATTCTCGGGTCAGGAACCTCATTGATGTGAATCTTGGTGTTTGGAATAGAGAGATGATCACTTCTATATTTAATGTTACTGAGGCAAGGGCGATTCTTTCAATTCCGTTGGGAAATTGCTCCTCCCTTGAACGAGTAATTTGGCCCTATGAAAAATCGGGTATTTTCTGTGTCAAATCTGCGTACCACTTGCACCAGAAAATTAAATTAGCTGCTCTCCATGATGCAACAATCCCGAATCAAGAAAATGTTGCTGTCCGAGATTGGAATTAGTTATGGAATTTTGCCTCACCACCTAAGGTTAGAACTTTTTTGTGGCTTTGTTGTAATAAATCCCTTCCTGTTCGTGCGGCTCTTAGAAGAAGAAAGATAATTGATGAGGATGAATGTACTAGATGCAATAATGGAGCTGAAAGTATCTTACATATATTAAAGAATTGCACTTATGCGAGAATTATTTGGGCCATTTCAGGCATTTCTTTTTCTGTGTATAACAGTGAAAAAGAAGATTTGGTGGAATGGTTCAAAGAATTTTATTCTAAAACTGATGCTACGGAATTCGGCTTGTTTTCTATTTTCTGTTGGTGGTTTTGGTATAGTCGTCAGGGGCGGAGCTAGAAATTTTAGTCACTGGGGGCGAAATTAAAATGAAAAGTATATAGTTAAATTATTTAAAAATTATGAATATCAAAATTTATTTTTAATATGCCAATAATTCTTATGATACTTGATATTGATAACATAATTTTGCTTTTTCTTATTAAAAGAGAACTGTATTAAGTGTTAAAGAAAATTTTCCTATTAAATTCTACTTATACTAGGTAACTCTATTAGTGAGGCTTTACTCCTATGATTTGACTACACATTTAATTAAAGTAGACAAAGAGTTTTGATTCACACGGATTCTTTTCTTTAGGAATTTAGAGGAACTAACAAGAATACATAAGGTACTACAATAATAATAATAATAGATATGTGCTACTAAATTTATTTTTTTGCTAGGGGGTGCGGGTGCCCCCACCCGCACCCCCTGTATCTCCGCCCCTGATAGTCGCAACAAGTGGATGTTTAAGAAAATGGAATTCCTTCCACATGAAGTAGTGGCATTTGTAAAAGACTTTCATAACCGCTTTATCACGGCTCATACTGCTGTCCACAGGCCTCTATCAAACAGAAGTATGTCTTCTTGGCTCCCACCAGCCATTGATACTGTCAAGATTAATGTAGACGCTTCGGTAGACACGGTCTCAGGTTGCTTTGGAGTCGGCTTCATTGCAAGAAATCACTTAGGAATTTATTTGAAATGGGGAGTTCAACTTTATGAGTTTCCACTTGATCCGGCAGCAGCGGAATGCATGGCAGCACGTCGAGGACATGAATTCGGTATAGCTAATGGCTGGAGCAAAACCATTTTGGAAGGGGATTGCAAGACAATAATCGATGGAATATATAAGAGGTTTTCAACCAAGCGTCCATCCATTGGGCCATTTATTTGATGATCTTAAAGATTTGGCTAGGAACATTGAATCTTTTAATTGCTTTCTTGTTTTTAGAGAGAACAATTCGGTTGCTCACGCTCTTTCTAGAGTAGCATTTACTCTTTTTTCATCTTTTGTTGAGCTTCCTAGCTTTATCCATGACCTTGGAATTGATTATATGCCTATTTAATGAATTTACCTACGGGTTTCCTAAAAAAAAAAAGTAGGTCTATATAGCTTCCGATTTGGACTGAAACATAGGGATTAGACTGAAACTTGAGGTAAGAATTTGACACGATTTGAATGGGATCAAATTTGACCAGTATAATTCCACACAAAACCTATCGACTTGCAAAACTCTTAAACAGACCGATGTGAAAGAAAATTTACTTTAAGTTACTTTGTTGAAATGTTAAATTCATGTATTTTTATTTAAGAAAAAAAATAGTTGCCTATGAAGTAGTATATAGTATTTACACAATATGAGCTAGGTGTCATAAGCTATAATTTATACTTGTTTTGTTTCATTTATTTTCCTTCATTTGTTATAGTATTTGATCAAACTTTATAATCTTTTAAGTGAATTATCATGTCGAATTACTTATATTTTTTGTGTGCTAAATCTTTTAAATATT
Source organism: Penstemon barbatus (assembly GCA_003313485.2). NCBI lineage: Eukaryota > Viridiplantae > Streptophyta > Magnoliopsida > Lamiales > Plantaginaceae > Penstemon > Penstemon barbatus. Next base: position 73,811,031 of record CM064883.1, read on the forward strand.
AATATATATGATGTCATATAATATTATCAAGTTATTACTGAAATATATTAATTAAATTATTTATTATAATTTTTATAAATTTAATCAAGTTGATTGATCATCTATACCAATGAAACAAAATGAGAAGGAAGAAATATAATTTTATTAACTAGATGACAGAAGTTTTAGGGCTTGTTTGTTTGGTGTTTGGAAAAGTAATTTGGGAGAGTAGTGGAAGTTTGTGAAATAATTTCGATTTGCGTAATGTTGTTTGTTTTGGTTTTGAAAGAGTGGTTTGAATAATAAAGTAGGTGTAGGTTTTTTTTTTTTTTTGAAGAGTTAAAGATGTGTAATACTTTATGTCAAATCATGTTTGTTGTGAGATAAATTTTATAAGAGATAAGTTACTTTATGTCAAATCAGATAAGAGTTTGTGTAGGTTTTGTTTAAATATAAGAAAATTATTGTTTATTTGGGTTTTGAGAGAATAATTTGAGAAAATTGAGAGATTAAAAATTTATTTCAGAAAGTAAAAAACATGTTTGTTTGGCATTTTCCAAACATAATTTTTTTTTTGGAAAATGCCAAACAAACATGCCCTAAGTAATTATGCTTTTATCAACGTACCTTATTTTTGGTCCCGCGAAAATTACATTTCAAACGGTGACAATTGACCCTTCCCTGCCTTCCCCAAAAGAATTTTGTAGTTTTCCTTGTAATAGATTTTGAATATAAACAGCATAATTTGTATTTATTTATAAAAGTAAAACAAAAAACAAAAAACTACAGTACACATAGATCTGCAACATGTCACATCCGAAAACTTAGTGACAAAACCCTATGGGGAAACTAAAAACATAAAACAAATGACTCATGTGACTACCAAGCACATCCTTCGAAAAGAATTGCCTGAAAATGAAAATAATTACTCAAACCGATTTTTAGTTGAAAATAGTAAGCAAATAAAAATAAAATAAAATTAGTATGAAAGTAGTTTATTTGAGTTTGATTTCACTACATCCGAGTCATACTTCATTACAGTAAAAATTATTTGAAGAGATTTAAGTCAAACTCAATTTCAACTCAAATCAAAACATGCAAAACTCTATTTAAAACCTATAATATTATTGATATAAGTTTGTCATCTCTTTTTCTCACATTTAACGTCTACCATTTACTTTTCCACTCTATATTTCAACGGCCAAATCTCAATTCAAAACACATACTGCCTCCGTACTTCAAATTTTTGTTCTTATTTTCTTTTTAGAATGTCCCAAAACAAACTCTATTACCCGACATGAAACATTTTAACATTTTCATTTTACATAAAGTAAATAATTTGACACTACTAATTATCTAACACTACTTATATAAGCATATGTGTAAAAATATCTAAAACTTTTACTTTTTCAACTCTTACGTAAAACTCTATGTCAAACTCCTACGGAATAAAAGAAAAAGGATGGAGGGAGTATCAAGTTTTGGAACCCAACTAAATATTATTTAAGAATTTTTTACTTTTTTCAATATTATATTGAAATCATTATCTATATCGAGATATTGAAATCATTATCTATATCGAGTTTCAAAATTTCATCATAATTCTTAAACTATTTTTTGATATCAATCATAGACGGAACCAATCAAACAACTTTTATATTAAGCCTTTCAATATTTTTTATTTCAATTTGGATTTTGACTGATAGGTTTTAAATATATACATATGACATTTCGTGTTTTTAGGCCATCTCCAGCGGTGGTGTGCGGGGTCGGGCTCGGGGCCGGGCTGGGGAGGAGAACCGCTGGAGACGGTCGCGGGGCGGGGGCCGGGGTGGGGGAGCCCTGCGCCCAGCCCGGGGCGCGGTTGAAGAAGGAGGGGCGCGTGTTTACACGCGCCCCTCTTTAAAACAGGTGCCGCCAAGTGGCGGCACCTGATTGGCCGTTCCTTTTCTTTTTTTTTTTTGTTTTTCTTTTAATGATTTATGTGTATAATTTAATGTGTGTGTATAAATTTAAATGGTTAATTTTAATGTGTGTGTATAAATTTAAAAATGTGTTGTATGTAATTTTAATTAATGTGTTATAGCATGGTTAATTATTTAAAGAAATTGGCAAACACGCGCCCCTCTTTAAAACAGGTGCCGCCAAGTGGCGGCACCTGATTGGCCGTTCCTTTTCTTTTTTTTTTTGTTTTTCTTTTAATGATTTATGTGTATAATTTAATGTGTGTGTATAAATTTAAATGGTTAATTTTAATGTGTGTGTATAAATTTAAAAATGTGTTGTATGTAATTTTAATTAATGTGTTATAGCATGGTTAATTATTTAAAGAAATTGGCAAAAAAGAAATGGAATTTGGAAGAAAATAGCAAAACTAGGCTCGACCGAGTAGGCTATTTGGGACGACATTCGTGTGCGCAGGTCGCGGGCACGCACAAGTCTTGAAGGGCCAAGTAGTAATCCGAACCAAGATTTGCACCCCCCCCCCCCCCTGCGCGCAAGGAGGGAGCCTTCTAGTAATAATTTCTTAACCCTTATGATTTAGAAATCATATATAAACCCAAGTTTTTCTTATCACACTTCCAATGTGGGATTAGTCTATTTCTTTCCAATTTTTCCCATTACATATGTGAACTTTGAGATTTAATTTCTCATTCACTCGTACTCCGATTTGGACGTACCATATACCATTTTAATCTACTCACGGAGTAGAATATAATTCCGTCAAAACCCGACTCTTTACTCAAAGTGGGTCCCACTTAAATTACGTCCAAAATGGTCCATTAACTTACTTTTTCCAACACTATGTTTATGAGGTTTATAAGGAGCTTTAGGACTATTTTTATTTTATTTTCCTTGATTATGTTGTGTAATTAATGTTGTGTATTGTTGTAATTAATGTGTTATTTTAATTAATACTCCGTATTTAAAAAAATAAAACTATAATATTAATAGGTGAGAGTTTGCGTATTATGTATTAATTTTAAGTTACTTTAATTAAATATTCTATTTAATATTAATATTTTAATATAATTAATAATTAAATTACGAGTACTAATATAATTACTATTATTAATATTAATATTAAAAAATTATAAATCTATAATAATAATAGGTGAGAGTGGGCAAAGGAAAAAAATGGAATTAATTCCTCCACGGAGCCCCAACCATTGGAGACGACCAGCAGGGCCCCGGGCTGGCCCTGGGCTGCCCCGGGCTCCGGAGCCCGGGGCTAGCCCTCAACCATTGGAGATGGCCTTACATAGATCATGTTTCTGAGTATAATTAAGCCCTTGAAGATTAAGATTCGTGAAATCTGATTTAATGTTGAATTTGGGCAATCATTGTTCTATACCTTATTATTTATTTAAGACTAAATTCAGGGACGGAGACAGAAATTTTAGTCGTGGGGCGAAATTAAAATGGAAAGTATATAATTAAATTATTTAAAAATTATGATAATCAAAATATATTTTTAATATGTCGATAATTCTTATGATACTTGATATTGATAACATAATTTTGCTTTTCCTTATTAAAAGAGAACTATATTAAGTGTTAAAGAAAATTTTCCTTATTAAATTCTACTTATACTAGGTAACTCTATTAGAGAGGCTCTATTCCCTATGATTTGACTACACATTTAATTAAAGTAGACAAAGAGTTTTGATTCACACGGATTCTTTTCTTTAGGAATTTAGAGGAACTAATAAGAAAACATAAGGTACTACTACTATAATAGTAATAATAATAATAATAATAATAGATATGTGCTAATTTTATTTTATTTTTATTTTTTTGCTAGGGTCTGTACCTCCGCCCCTGAGACTAATTCAATCTTGTTAATTTGTTTTTGCAATGTTCATGTCTTTATTGTATTCATTTGCATTGACATTCTTAGCATACATGCATGAATTATAAAAAGGGCCTATGTGAAAAAGTTTTGACTCGGTTTTGTAGATCTTGGTTTTACAAAAATGGTTTGGTGATTTCAGTGAAACCTTTGAAACTTTATTTGTGTAGGTTTTGGATGTTGGGTTTGGATATTGGGGTTTGAGGAAAAACGTAGGTGGTTGGTGTTACGATTCTGATTTTATTATGTTACCATAGTTATTAGGATTATTTTCTTTTAGTTATTCTATTTCCATAGGAGTCTATTTCCATATTTATCTATATAAGCACTCATTGTACTCTTTTCATAGTTATGGAATGAATATGAGTTTATGGTTTTCTCCACCTAAAGTGAGATTGTGGCTGCTCTTACGACCCTAAAGTAAGATTATGGTCCTTCTTACGTTCACTAAAGTAAGATATATAGATGATGCTAGAAGATCGTATCAGTCGGTGTTAAATCAATGTCTTTTTAATAGTGATTAATTGAGAGAAAAAATAAGTTATATGTGTCAAATCAATGTTTTATAGGTTTAAAGAGTTTGACAAACAATATTTGCAAGAGTTCTGGCTCAGTTTCGCGAGAACTGGCCAGAACCCATCCAAATAGGCCCAAAATTCTCCTTGTAAGGTTGTTAAACTTTGTCATTAGATAAAATCACTTTGATTTGTAGGAATTATTTTGCCTTATTCATCTTTGTCTTCATGGAATCGATCGTAGATATTTATCAATAGGATAAGAAATTTTTTTAGATTCATGTGGGGTCAAGATTATTGCAATGATTTATCCAAAAATAAAAGATTATTGCAATGAAAACTACCGAGTGATTCATATCACATTGTGGTTTTAGGAGGTCCTCCTATTTGGTTCGATCGTAGATCGTAGATAAGGATCTGGCCGCTTAATTTATGCTTTTTTAGGTGACATTGTAAGTTATCAAGCAAGGCTTCTGGAGAAGATCCAATCGAGCAAAAGGAAGAGGAGGAGAAGGAAGAAATGGAGAATAAAATTAGGGTTATGTGTCTAAGTTAATTAGGGATTTATTATTTCCGGATTATTGTAAACCGAGTTTATTATTATTGAATAACCGGTTCATATGGTTATATTTAGTTATGATTGTTAGGAGAGCTTTACGGTTTTGCCCCTGATATTTTCCTATTTATAGTTAGCTTTACAACTGATATTGTATACAATACAATTCATTATCAATAATCAAGTCTTCTGCATTTATTTACTTCAAGATTCTTTTCTTTACAATTTGTTGTTCATCATCTACATTATATACAAATATATTCAAGATTATCAATATCTACATGGTATCAGCAGTTCTTCTTTGAACTCCATCTCCGCTGCCATTCAACCACCATTCTGATCATCATCTTCTCATTAATCTGTTCCTCCAGTCATCAAGATTCAGATTGTTCTTCTCTCGATCCTTACCTCATCATCCAGTTCTACACCTGGTTGTCTCCTGGACTCACAATTCATCAAACTCTCTGGTATTTCTTTTCCTTTCCCTTACTCATCAAATCAGTATCAATAAATATTCTGTTTAAATCTTGATCTTACGCGTTTTCGTGTGTTCGATCAAGGATGGATAAGCAATGCAGTAATAATGCTAGACAATAATAAAGAAAGATCGATTATATAGTATTCTGAATTATCGAGTACAGATTACAAGTGTTTAGAGTCCTATCCGAGCATTATAGGATGCCGTACAAGCTAGAGGGCGAAATACATATGAGAAGACCTATACTACTATTCCCAAGTGAGTCCGAGCAGCAGTCTCAAAGCAAGTGCACCTGGGAAGTTGTCCGGTGTCATAAATGCATGGGGTATTTATAGCAGAATTGATGGGCTTGGGCCTAGGCTCGGCCCATCAGCATCTTTCGAGCTCGGGCTCCCAATGGGTCGGATCACAGTTAAGAGACCTGGGCCAGCTCTTGATTCCTGGGGGCAGGATCTAGTGATGGTCGAGTTACATCAAACCTGCGAAGGCAGGGGAACCAAATTACCCCTCATCAATACTCCCCCACTTCTCGAGCGTAAAATGGAGCTTGCGCTCGAAGAAGTACGAGTTATGTCGCATGCTTTCACGAGACGAGCCGCCCGGCGTGTTTCGGATATGCCTCGTTAAAAACCTATCTCGGAAAAACCTAGTGGGATAAAAACCGAGTTAGGGAAAAAGAGTGCATATATAAGAAACAGTTTATCGGCGTGTCGTAAAGATAACCTCATCGTAGGTCCTTGAGAACAACAGTATTCTTTATCATTCCTCGATGCTAAATTCCCTTTCTTGAGGAGTGCTTTCTGAGTTTCCCGACCATAATAAGGAGGTTAATGGAATACCATGGGGATAATTTTCCGGGGGGTTTACTCCGCAATTTACAAGGAAAGGACCAAAAATGCAATTCTTCAAAGGGTAACATTAGAATTTTACTCTGGGTAAGTTCAACCGTCGCGGTTACTCGGGGACCTCTTTGCAATTTTACCTTTTTAACCCCGTATATATATGTTGACGCGTTGAAAAATTACTTCCATATTGCATTTTCTCTTGAGCTCGGAGTGTTTGAATCGAAAAGGCACTTACTTTAATACATTCATTTCCAAATCTATAATGTCAAGTTCTAGAAGTTCAAAGGGCAAGAATAAGGTCGAAGAGAATCAAGAGTCCGATCCTTTGTTAAAGCTCGTTGATGATTACGAAGATGGAGAATTTCGTCAAGGAGGCGAGGATGACGATCCGAGCGAGGATCTTGAAGAAAATGAGGTCGAGAAACGCAGCATCGGTGAGGGTGCCTTCGTCAGAATTTTCAAACCCACGCTTGCTTCTGAGGCCGTGACCTCGAACACGTCAGAACTTCCTGCTAAAGAAACTTCCTGTTGTTTTTCGAAGAAAGATCGCGCTTATCTTGAGACGGAGTTTGGGAAATATCTTCCAAAAGGGTTTTCGATCGTCATTCCTTCTTATTCCGACCGTGCTACCGAGCCCCCGGCTGGCTGTCAATCCTTTTATGAGGGCCAATTCTCCTGTGGTCTACGTATTCCATTCGTTCCCCTCATCAGAAACGTCCTTTCTTTCTTTTCGCTGTCCCCCGCTCAACTTCTCCCGCACTCCGTCGCCTACATAGTAGCATTCAGTGCTCTTATGGAAGCAAAAGGGGAAGAGGCCTCTTTTAGCAACTTCTGGCATACCTTCCGAATGGAATTAGGCAAGGGTTCCAATGCGGGGTTCGTATCCATTCTTCAGAGGTCGAAACGACCTTTTCTTATTAAGATAACAACAAGAAAGAGTACAGGCTGGAAGAGGAGGTTCTTCTTCATAAAGGGTCCTGATATTCCGATATCGGAAGGTAGCTCGAAAACAAGACCATACCGATGGGATGGTGCAAATTCTTGGTCGTATGGTCCTCGCAGAATTAAGGAGAAACTCAGTCAACGTCTTTCCGATGAATTTCTCGAGCAAATGCGGTCCAACCCTTATCATACCAAGTTCTTAGTCCAGGAAGGCGTTTTGCGATTAGCTGGCTTGAGCCAGTGCGATTATCCTGCCCCGGAGATTAAGTATCCCGGTCCCTCTTCCGAAGGGTCTCGTCTGCAAACTAATGTCCTGCCAACCTCTAGTGCTCCGCCCCTTGCGATTCCTTCTTTGAGTAAGCTACTTATTTTCTGTCTATATTGAGGTTTATCCGAATAAGTCTTTTTTGTCTAAATCCGTGCCTGATTCGTATTACCCCGCAGGTCGAATCGTCGAGAAATTTCGAGTGTCCGCCGCCGGCTTCATCGGAGATAAGCCATTTTATTTTGAGCCGTCACCATATACTTCCGAAAAGAGTGCGGATGCACGTAATATAGGTGGGAACTTAGTCGTCATAGCAGCTACAATTCCCGATTTGAGAGGGGTTGGCACTATGAGTTGCCTGAATTCTGCCACTGCCGGACCTCTTCGAGCTTTGTTTTCCCCGGATACTTCCGTTCTTTCGTCGGTCGGCTATAGCCAGCATTCTTCGAATCGAATTCAGGGTGTCCAGGAGTATGAGAAGCTCCTAAGTCGAAAAAGAAATGCTGAACATCCCGGGCCCTCAAGGAGGGTAAAACCTTTTGGTACGAAATCTGACTCTGTTCCATGTCGAGAAGGTAGGTCGGAGCCTGATGTGGCAGACTTTATGGAAGAGCATCTTCGAGGTAGCAGAGCTACTGGATACCCTGAAGATGGCACCATTCTGACTGATCTGGATGTGGGTGGGGAGAACGAATTCGACAAGGCCGCTAGGATTTTTATGGCTGGTCGGTTCAAGCGGGATATGCTGCTTCACACCGTCAAAGGCGATTTTGAGGTTTTGAGTGACTTCTCCCGAACGTATCACGAGGTGAAAATTTGTCTTTTGTCTCTCTTCTTTCTTTATAATCCCTAGCCTTTACTGATACTCGAAAATGTCTTGTAGGTCGGGGATTTGTTCGCCCTTCAATCCTATCGTTTGGCGTTACTGGAGCAGGAATCGCAGGACGCTCATGATGCATATGCCCAAATTTTTGCTGATAACCAGGCCATTCGATCTCAGCTGGCAGAGAGTCAGCAAGAATTGTTCCAAGTAAAGAAGGAGCTCGAGAAAGCGAGTACGAAACGTTCCTCCTCAGTGGAAGAGGACTTGCTGGCGTCCGTTAAAGAGAGGAGTGCCCTCGAGGAAGAGCTGAAGAAAGTAAAGATAGAACTCGAATTGGCGAAGCAAGATTCCGAGCGTGCATATGCCCAGGGCCGGGAAGAAGCCGAGATTCCGGCCATACGAGAATTCTTGGAATCTCCTGTCTTAGATCCTTTAGTTCAAAGGAAAATGGGAGAAATTCTTCAGACGATTTTTTATAAAGGGGTCCAACAATTAGTGGCGGCCAAGAAGATTCCGGATGACATGGAGGAGTACTTTAAGTATATGAACCCTTTCAAGAACGCTGAAGGGAAGGATTATAAAGCTTCTTCTCTACCCAAGATGGATATTAACTGGCAGGATCATCGCTTTGCCCCCTTAGTTGAGGAGTATGGCATTCCTATGCCTAACCCCGATGTGCTCGAGCGTTCCGACGACGATCTTCCCTTCATGTCGGGAGGAATGAGCGAGGATGCCAACATAGGTGATGCACCAGATAAGGAAGGCTACCGATCCTTCGATCAGACCGAGTAATTGTTTAACTTTGAACATATTTTGCCCGATCGTCTGTTTAGCAAGTCACTATAGTCGAGCGCGCCGGAGGTGCGATTCATAGTTTTGTTGTTAGGAATTAATCGTATTTACGCATGTAAGTCATTTCTGTAAACGGATTTGTTTTCTTTTTCCATCCTGATTCGTGTAACTTGTAAATGCCGACCTTACAAATATCTAGACATCATTTAATTTTCAAGGTTCGATAACTCTTTGCACTTTATGCTCGAACTTAGCTACTCCACGTGGGAATTTTCTTCACGGTTGCGTCGATTCATTTTCGTAATTGTAGGGCGTAGTGTCTATAAATATTAGGATCTCTTCTCATTACTCACACGACATTTTTCCTTACAGAGATCGGAGCTCTCCCCATATTTTCTGCATTTTCTGAATTCCTTAAAAAGTAAAGATCCGAGCTTATCTATCCCGAATTCGCTTATCATGGAAAATGTATTAGGCAAAGCTATCGATCCCAAATCGCTATTTGGTGGCTCGAAAAATAAGAATTCGAGCAAAGAGCAGAAAGAACAGAACACTGCCAAGGAGGCCAAACCCTCCAAATCTTCTTCTAAGACCCCATTGTCTTCCCCCAAGGCTCTCAAAGGTGGGGAAAATAAGAAAGAAAAAAGCAATTCCTCGAAGCAAAACAAGGGCAGTTCCGGCAAGTCTATTCTGGATGAAGAGCTCGAGGCTGCACTCGGGAGTTTTTCCCCGAAAGTGGTCGAGTCTCCGAGTGAAGATACCGTCCGAGAAAAAACTCCTATTCCCTCTTCGAACAAGAGGCCTTATTCCGATGGGGTCACTCCCATTGAGGCTTTACAAAATCTTGCTATTGATAGCAAGTCATCTTCCGATGCTTCGACCGCTGCTCCCGCGGGGAATCTCAGCAAAAAATCCAAGTTAGAGATTGGTGGAGGGGCCTCTGCTGAAGCTCTGAAGATTGATAATCCTCCCGAACTCCGGGTTAACCCCATTCCTTCGAAAGTTACTCCTTTCCTGCCCGAGGGGTCGAAAGACGGGTCTTCTTCTAAAACTGATCCCATGGATAATCTATTGCAAGTTAACTTTACTTCTTCGGAAACTAACATGCCCAAGGAGAGAAACATAGAAGAGTTGTTCGAGTCTGGGCAGCACTTCCTTTTTCAGGTGTACATATGTTTATTTATTCTTTTTTTTTTTTTTTTTTTTTTTTTTTTTTTTTTTTTTTTTTTTTACGTTGCCGATCCTTTTAACAGGCCGGACAAGATTTTATTGAGCTCAAAACGTTTGCTGAGCGGGAAACGAATCAGCGTGTTGCTATTTCCCTCGCGCTGGAGGAGAAGAAAATCGAGTTCGAGCGTGTCCTCGCAGAGAAGCTCGCTTTAGAGAGGGAGAAGACTGCTAAAGAACATGGAGAAGAGATCCACACGCAGCTGAATGATGAGCTCGAGAAACTGAAGAGTTTTCATGAGCAGGAGAAACAGGAGTTCGCTCGTCTAGAAAAGGAGGCCTATGACCGCGGATATAAAGCGGGATGTGAGGCTCGTAATGCCGAGCTTCGAAAGATCTTTTCCGACAATAAACTTCTTTAGATGTTGTCTTCTATTTACCCGGACTTGTAATATGGTTATATTGTGTTTACTCATGTGACTATGAAAAATTCCAGACATTTTTTCCCCCATGGTTTGTAATAATCTATCTGTTTCTCGAATTGCATGTTCTTCTATAATTTGCTGCGTTTTTCTGTCCATGCTTTAGTTTGATTTCTTCGTTTGACCTTGTGTTCGCGATTTTCGATCTTCAATCTTGATGTATCAATTCCCCTTAATTTCCGAAAATAATATCACTTTCTCTTCCCGCCAAAATTCTCGGGAGGCGCGACATTCTTTTGATCTTGACCATTTCTTCTGTTTTCTGCTAGCCGTTGGATTTTTTAGTATAGTATCTATAAATTGTGCTCTTCATTTTGCATTCTTATAATATTTTTCGAAAACAGATTCCTTCGACCATGCTGATTAAAAGATCTTGTTGCACGACTCAATATTTCGAATTTCGAGTTAGGAATTTCCTTGCGTATCATAGTCAAATTTATACTTCAACCTCGACTAGGGTATCTGCAGGCGAACGCTATTTCAACCTTGAAGACAAATAAGCTTTATTGCTGACCATCCACGACCCTAATGGCCCATGGCCTTTTCGTGGTTTTGCAAGGTTCTGGCGTCAAGTTTTTCGAGGGTATGATGCAATTTGCTAGGTTCTTTCTTGAAAATGTCATGGGTAGTGCTTCGGGGACTGACGTCCTTAAGAGAATATTCAGATTCTTCCTAGGAAAGAGATGTATTATCCCTCTACTTTTTGAGGAATCGCAGCCACAGTCGAAAACTTGTTGGCTTGACAGGTGCCTCCTATTCGAGTAAGGACATTATCGTCCGCCGAAAATTTCATAGGATCGCCTCGCTATGAGGCTTATCTCTCGTTCGGATACATAGATTTGTTCTTTGCCAATGTTCTCTCGACTGTAAAAAGTACTTAATATTAAAAGATTGGCCTTGTATGTAATAGGAGTTGATGTCTAGATATTTGTAATTGCTTGTCAAGCTCGGAAAATAATAGTCTTTTTATCGATCTTTACTTCTTCTTTACTTATCCCCGGGCTAATTATTGATAACGCTCTCTTTACAAGCTGTATTTTGAATTCTTCATGATTTTCCTTTGACGACTGAAACTGAGATTATAATGAATTCGGATAGGATAAACTCGAGCGGAATAATTTTGACATTTTCTTCACTTTTTTCCGAAACAGTTTCTGTATTCTCGGGAATCGTAACGGTCGGTGCATTTACTGCTTATATCTCAGCCGTTAGTATTATCAAATCTGAGTCCTCAATTGCCTTTTCCTTCCACTATATATAGTTCCGTAGTTACCCTCAAATTTTACATTTCAGTAACATTTCTGATCGGCTCTATGATTGAGATTTTACTCTCTCTGGCCACCATGTTCCGTTTGCTATCTCCGACTGAACTGTTCGAGGTTCTCCTTCGAACTATTTATAAATTTTGCTATCTCCTGATGGCAACTTATTTCGACTAGGGTATCGACAGGCGAAAATAATTGCGACTGGGGTACCGGCAGGCGACCAGCTCTCTCTGATTCCAAGTCTTTGAGGCGGGCTCGACTTCCTGTACTCTAATCTCTATCCAGTCGGGATAGTGGGTCGACTGCTGGAGGAGTTTTCCTGCACTCGATCTCTACTTCTTCAAGATATTTCTTGAAGAATGTTGCCTTCGAGATTGCGTGGAGTAATTTCTCTAGGGGTTGCTTCCTTCTTTCTCGATCTGGTCCGGTGTGGAGTAACTGTCGAGGAAGTGAAGGATGACGGGTGGAAGTGTTATCCTAGCCCCGCCTTTCTCCTTCGATCATGGAAAAATTCTAGCGTAGGGTTAATTTGTAATAGGGTTACATTAAATGTAAAGTCTTGGCTTTGCTCGATTTTCCTTATTATTGTAATTTCGAACTCTTTTGTAACTGTTTGGAATGTCATGAATGAGATATTTATTTCTCTTATCATCCTTACTTGTTATCCTGTAGAATTGCTTTCGTATACTGTCATCGAGCATCAATTTCTCTGCTTCAAAAATATGAACAAGTGCTATTCTTCATCAACTTTGATAGGTATTTATATGATGGACGAAAACCGGCATTCCTCAATTTTGAATATAACCAGTAGAAGTCTTTTATTCCTTAATCAAATACATAATTATTAAAACATTGAATATCTTCATTCAGATCGATCTTAGAGTAACAATTTCAATCTGGGGGGCCAAACTCCCCAGTCTGTCAAATAATCGTGAAGAAGAAATCGAAAATAGGGTCTTGATCGATTCTGGAATAATAATTTTTGATCTAAGGGTCATAGCAACGGCTTTCACCCTTAGACGTATGAACAACCATGGAGAAATAATAGAATAGAATGTTGGTTGACTTTGGATAATAATTTCGATCTAAGGGGCATAGCAACGGCTTTCACCCTTAGTCGCATCAGAGCATTTTTAGCTCGAGGGTCATAGCTGAGGCTTTCACCCGTTTAGTAATTTCGATCTAAGGGGCATAGCAACGGCTTTCACCCTTAGTCGTATCAGAGCGTTTTTAGCTCGAGGGTCATAGCAGAGGCTTTCACCCGTTTAGTAATTTCGATCTAAGGGGCATAGCAACGGCTTTCACCCTTAGTCGTATCAGAGCATTTTTAGCTCGAGGGTCATAGCAGAGGCTTTCACCCGTTTAGTAATTTCGATCTAAGGGGCATAACAACGGCTTTCACCCTTAGTCGTATCAGAGCATTTTTAGCTCGAGGGTCATAGCAGAGGCTTTCACCCGTTTAGTAATTTCGATCTAAGGGGCATAACAACGGCTTTCACCCTTAGTCGTATCAGAGCATTTTTAGCTCGAGGGTCATAGCAGAGGCTTTCACCCGTTTAGTAATTTCGATCTAAGGGGCATAGCAACGGCTTTCACCCTTAGTCGTATCAGAGCATTTTTAGCTCGAGGGTCATAGCAGAGGCTTTCACCCGTTTAGTAATTCCGATCTAAGGGGCATAGCAACGGCTTTCACCCTTAGTCGTATCAGAGCATTTTTAGCTCGAGGGTCATAGCAGAGGCTTTCACCCGTTTAGTAATTCCGATCTAAGGGGCATAGCAACGGCTTTCACCCTTAGTCGTATCAGAGCATTTTTAGCTCGAGGGTCATAGCAGAGGCTTTCACCCGTTTAGTAATTTCGATCTAAGGGGCATAGCAACGGCTTTCACCCTTAGTCGTATCAGAGCATTTTTAGCTCGAGGGTCATAGCAGAGGCTTTCACCCGTTTAGTAATTCCGATCTAAGGGGCATAGCAACGGCTTTCACCCTTAGTCGTATCAGAGCATTTTTAGCTCGAGGGTCATAGCAGAGGCTTTCACCCGTTTAGTAATTCCGATCTAAGGGGCATAGCAACGGCTTTCACCCTTAGTCGTATCAGAGCATTTTTAGCTCGAGGGTCATAGCAGAGGCTTTCACCCGTTTAGTAATTTCGATCTAAGGGGCATAACAACGGCTTTCACCCTTAGTCGTATCAGAGCATTTTTAGCTCGAGGGTCATAGCAGAGGCTTTCACCCTCTTTTTTTTTTTTTTTTTTAATAGTCGATGGAGACGAGAAGATATTGATCAATAGATAAAACGAGTTCGATAATATATGAAGGAGATGAATGAATATGAATCTCGATGAGATTAGTTTCCACTGAATATATAACCTCGACTGAATATATAACCTCGATCGAAATAAATTTTGTTGAGATAATATTCTTCTGCAATCATGAGAAGAGATAAATCATAGCGAAACCACCATCAGTGAATAACCTTAGGGCTTAATGAATGAATAAATCTTATGTCTTGTTCAAGAATATCTCTTTGTTTATAGGTTCCATATTTCGATAAGTTTGATTTTTTCCAAACGGTTCCTCATTTATCGAGAATTGCAAGGGTCGACAAATCTCGTCCATTCATTTCACGAATTTTCTGCCGCTGGATTCTCTTTACTTTCACTATATAAGGTTGTCATATTGTTGAAATTATCCTACTCATTGTACCAGCATTTTGTCTGTCCGATCATGGTAATCCAGATCGTTATTCAATCGATTCAACTTTTTGAGCTCAGACTTCGAACAATTTTTAAGAGGGACAGTCTTCTAACCCGATCTCGCTTAGAATATCGACAGGCAAAAGTAATATCGATCTGGAAGGCCAATAAGCCAGATCATGGAATTCGCAACTTATAGCGCAGGTTTTTGATCAGGGACCTGTTGCAACAATGCATTTAGGAAGACGTACTGGGGAGAGAACGATTCAGAATATAGTCATCCGACAGTCCGGGTGTTTGTCCTTTTGTCTTCGGAAGATAGTAAATACAGTTAAAGGCCTGCGAATTCGAAGGAGATTCTCTACTCGGAGCTAGGTTATTTCGAGTAGACTATAGGAGAGGGAACCGGAAATTTCATAGGATTGTAGAAAGTAAATGTGCTCTTCTGTAATATATTAGGTTGTACTATGTTTGAAATGTATCTTTCCTGTTTTCCTTCTGAACTTTTGTATTATCTAGTGAAGTTTATGAATGGAATTTTCCCCTTCCTTGTCGATAGAAATAAAGATAATCAGATACTCTTATTTCTCATGACTTCGACCACATAAATCTAAGATTAACGACGAAATACCCGAACAGTGGTTTCTAAGAATATTAATGTCTTGGTAGATTTGAAGTTAAATAAAAACTTATTATGAACGATCAATTCTATCGTCAAGTTTCAAACGCTGTCGAGTATCTTGTTAGTTTTTTCCAAGTAGATCGATCGTAGTTCTCCTGACTCGAACATTTCTAATTATCTATTTTTGGAACCAAACAGGACCCTATTTCTCGGGAAACGCATCAGTCTGTTCAATTAATACGGAGATCCTAGCCGTCCGTGATTCGTTGTCTGAGCCGTTGATTCAAAAACCTTTTACCACTATAAATAGGTCCCTTCATGCATACGACACTCCTTATTTTCTCCTTTACGCTTCCTCCGATCACTATGGGTCGAGATTTAAATTTGATCCCTATTTTCTCCAAGATAAAGGAGTTTGAGGTTAGACTCAGAACCCTGTTTTTCGATCTCAGCTCCCTTAGCATAAGCTTTTCCGCTTAGAATATCGACAGGCAATAGAAAATGCGCCTAGAATACCGGCAGGCAACCTGTTTTCCCAGACATATCTTGTCTGGTGCGGGTTAGAATTCTGGTATTCTGGCGTTGTATCCGATCGGGCAGCTGGTTATCCTGAGAGGAGTTCTTTAAATCTGAGGCACCAGCTTCCTCGAGGGCTTTCTTACGAGATAGTTCCTTCGAGTTCCCTTGGAGTGCCTCTGCTGAGATAACCCTTTGCTGCTCCGGTTCGAATTAATCTGTAAATGATGATTGAGTGTCTCAATCATTGTTTACAGACGAAGACCTAAGGTCGGTCTGAAGCCTTGGAGTGGAGCTGTGAGCCGGCCTTTATCCTGTTCGAAGAGGGCTGTGCGACAGGTGGCGAGTGACCGCCCATGAAATTCAGTGCTGAGTTCTGCATCTGGAGCGATCTTAGAGAACGAAGACCGAGCCTGAAATAGGATAGAAATATTCATAGGTCTTGTAATAGGGTAGGAGTGATTGTATTGTACTTTTTGAGCTCGAATTATATTCGAGGCTTTACTTTGTAACTTGTTTGAAAAGTTTTAATGATAAAGCTTCGTTTCTGATCGAATTTCATTACTTGAATTCCTTTATTGGTCGAAATGATCGCTAATATTCAACCATTAGCTTGAGAATTTCTCTAATTGGTTGCTGTTGTTCGAATATCCAACTTATTCCAACCGACTTGAGAAAAATACAAATAGCCGACAAATAAAGTATAGAGATTACGCGAATGATCTCTTAAATGATTGATTCGAAAAATTTGTCTTTTATAATTATGAAGATCGGAAAAATAAATTCCGACCGTTAATAATAAGCTGCAACTTCATAGATCCTCTAAGCCTTCGACATTAACCGGCGATCGAGCGAGCGGAATTAATTCTACGTTAATCTTAAGCTCGGAAATTCATCGTATAAGTTTTACTTTCGTCCTTGAAATGACAAACGCCCCAATGGTTGGAGGATCGCCTTGGATAGTGAATAGCAGAGTTTCTGTCTATTAAGGCTGTCCGCTGGCGTACGTATTTCTCCTAGTAGTAGGCATATTTCGATCTAATGCTCGAATAAGGCCCCATGGTGGGCGCCAACTGATCTTACGCGTTTTCGTGTGTTCGATCAAGGATGGATAAGCAATGCAGTAATAATGCTAGACAATAATAAAGAAAGATCGATTATATAGTATTCTGAATTATCGAGTACAGATTACAAGTGTTTAGAGTCCTATCCGAGCATTATAGGATGCCGTACAAGCTAGAGGGCGAAATACATATGAGAAGGCCTATACTACTATTCCCAAGTGAGTCCGAGCAGCAGTCTCAAAGCAAGTGCACCTGGGAAGTTGTCCGGTGTCATAAATGCATGGGGTATTTATAGCAGAATTGATGGGCTTGGGCCTAGGCTCGGCCCATCAGCATCTTTCGAGCTCGGGGCAGAATTGATTCCTGGGGGCAGGATCTAGTGATGGTCGAGTTACATCAAACCTGCGAAGGCAGGGGACCCAAATTACCCCTCATCAAATCTATTCATCCTATTCAAATCTCCTTTTTTCTTTAAATTCCAAGTACCATTGATTTACACACTACTTTCCATCCCACATTCTGCCCTCTACTCTTTCTTTCCCATCAAATTCTTCAATTGATATTCATTCACTTCATTCTTGTTTCAAGAAACTGCCCATTTCCCTCATTTTTCTCCCACACAAACGGCTTCTTCCAGTTCCACCACTGATTCCACCATATCTGCCTCCACTTCATCTCGTTCCCGTCCAGAAATTGAGGATCCCTCAAGTCCTTTTTACCTACATCCTGCAGACGGTCCAGGAGTAATATTAGTATCTGAAAAACTTGATGACAAGAACTATCAAACATGGTCAAAAGCCATGATCAGAGCATTAAAAGTCAAAAATAAATTGGCATTCATAGATGATTCTCTACCAAGACCTACTGCAGACCTTGTTCTTGCCAATTATTGGGACAGAAATAACACCATTGTTATTACCTGGATCCTCAACTCACTCACCAAAGATATTAATCACACTGTTCAGAATCATGAATATGCTACTATCTTATGGAAAGAACTACGCCAGAGATTTCAACAAGCTAATAGACCACACATGTTCAAACTACATAGAGATTTGTTACAATTACAGCAACAATCATTATCAGTTAACACTTACTTTTCCAAACTCAAGACAATCTGGGATGAAATCTGTAACTTTAGGCCCAAGTGTACATGTGGCTCGTTGGATCAATTCTTTGAAAATTTCTACCTCATAATTTTTCTAATGGGCCTCCAAGAATCTTTAGCACATACTAGGAGCCAACACCTTTTAATGGATCATTTACCTGATGTCACCAAGGCTTATTCCCTTGTATCACAGGAGGAAACTCAAAGAGAAGTTTCTTCCTATTTAGTCACTCCTAACACCCAAAACACCTTAGCCTTCTCCACCAAATTTGCCCCTGCCTACACC
The DNA here is from genome assembly GCA_003313485.2 of Penstemon barbatus. Taxonomy (NCBI): domain Eukaryota; kingdom Viridiplantae; phylum Streptophyta; class Magnoliopsida; order Lamiales; family Plantaginaceae; genus Penstemon; species Penstemon barbatus. The sequence continues at coordinate 73,829,283 of CM064883.1, forward strand.
TCAACCAGACCTCCTAATCCTTCTTATTCACAACCTAGATCACCTTTTCAATTCCAATCTACCCCATATAGACCACCTTCTAGACCACCATTTAATCCTTCCTATCCTAGACCAAATAGACCATACTGCACTCACTGTCAAATGCTTGGTCACACAGCCAATACTTGCTTTAAAATCCATGGTTATCCGCCTGGTTACAGACCTCCTACCCCTAGAAATTCAACTGCCATCAACAACATCCACAGCATAGCCTCTGACTCATCCCAATCATCCAACTCCATCCAAGACCTTATTCAATCCATGACACCTAACCAGTACAATCAACTGTCTCAAATATTCCGTCCACAGAACACCAACAAGGAATCAGGTTCAGACTCACAATCAAAGGACACTGACACTACTACTTGCACTGCTCACACTCAGACAGGTACATCATATATTTCAATTAATATCTTGTCATCTAGCTTTAAAAACAATTGGATTCTGGATTCAGGTGCCTCCAATCATATTTGTAACAATCTTTCCTATTTCTCTCAGATCACTCCTGCCATAAATACCACTATAACTTTACCTAATAATACTATGATTCCTGCACTTTTTAAAGGCACAGTTATTTTAAATTCTCATATTACTCTTTACAATGTTCTTTATGTTCCCTTTTTCAAGTTTAATCTGTTATCAGTAAGTGCCTTATTAGACAATACTAAGCATAGCATCACTTTTGAAACAAATCATTTTTACATTCAGGACATGAATTCTTTGAGGAAGATTGGCAAGGGTGATCTAGTGGATGGGCTCTATGTACTTTACCATAATAACACATCTACTACAACATGTAATAAAATTAGTGTAGACACTTGGCACAAGAAATTAGGCCATCCTGCCTCTGATAGACTTCACATGTTACACTCTGTTTTGGATTTGCCTAATCATTCTGTCATTCATAAACAATTCTGTGAAATCTGTCCTCTAGCAAAACAGAAACTTTTGCCTTTTCCTATTAGTCAGTCTAATTCTTCTCATGCATTTGATATTGTACATTGTGATATATGGGGCCCCTTTAAGGTCCCCTCTTATAATGGATTCAGATTTTTTCTTACTTTGGTAGATGATTTCACAAGGTTTACTTGGGTTTTTCTCTTAAAATTTAAATCAGATGTACATCATATTATTCCCAAATTCATTAGCATGATTACCACTCAATTTAACTCTAAAATCAAAAAGTTCAGAAGAAGAATTAACATTTACTTCTTTATTTTCTAGCTTAGGCATATTACATCAATTTTCTTGTGGTGAAACTCCACAACAAAAGGCAAGGGTAGAGAGAAAACATCAGCATATTTTAACTGTTGCAAGATCCTTATTTTTTCAGTCTCATCTACCTATACAATATTGGACAGAATGCATCCTCACTGCAGTTTTCTTAATAAATAGGCTTCCTACACCTATTTTAAATAATTGTAGTCCTTATTTTAAGCTTTTTCAGAAACAAGTTGATTATTCATATATGAGGTCTTTTGGTTGTCTCACTTTTGCATCTACTTTAAAAGAACACAGATCTAAATTTGATCCTAGAGCAGTCAAGTGTGTTTCTCTAGGATACACTCCTGGTATTAAGGGCTACAAATTATTAAATTTAACTGCTCACAATGTCTTTCATTCCAGAAATGTTGTGTTCCATGAAAATATTTTCCCATTTTCAGATATATCTACTTATAATCAGTTCACTAATTACACTGATTCAGTTGATAATCCTAATCCTATTAATCCTTATCTTTTTTATGACCCTTCCTCTACATCTGACCAGCTCACCAGATCCCCTTAAAACCACTGATCACAACCTTCTTCCTGATCCTTCCCCATATAGAAGACTTATTGGCAGACTGATCTACTTAACAATCACTAGGCCTGATATATCTTTTGCAGTACACAAGCTAAGTCAATTTATTTCCAAACCTAATCATGATCATCTATTAGCTGCTCATCATTTGTTCGGGTATCTGAAGTCCACACCAGGGCAAGGTTTGTTTTATTCTAAATCATCTAATATGCTTTTAACTGGATTATGTGACTCAGATTGGGCATCCTGCCTAGACTCCCGTAGATCCACAACAGGCTTTTGCATATTTATGGGCAACTCACTTATATTTTGGAAAGCTAAAAGGAAATCAACAGTGTCTAAATCGTCTGCCGAAGCAGAATATCGAGAATTAGCCTCAATAACAAGTGAACTACTATGGCTCAATCAGCTACTACAGGATTTAAAAATAAAATGAAGTTACCTCCTGCCATTTATTGTGATAATTCATCAGCAATCCTGATAATTCATCATCAATCCATTTGGCTCATAATCCCATATTTCACGAGCGTACCAAACACATAGAGATTGACATGCATTTCGTTCGAGAACATATCAATCGAAATCATATCAAGTTACTGCCTATTTCGTCTTCTACACAACTAGCTGACATATTAACCAAACCCTTACCTCGACCTCAGTTCATCGCAATTTTACACAAGATGGGCGTTAAAAATGTTTACGCTCCATCTTGCGGGGGGTATCAAGCAAGGCTTCTGAAGAAGATCCAATTGAGCAAAAGGAAGAGAAGAAGGAAGAAAAGGGAGAATAAAATTAGGGTTATGTGTATAAGTTAATTAGGGATTTATTATTTTCGGATTATTGTAAACCGAGTTTATTATTATTGAATAACCGGTTCATATGGTTATATTTAGTTATTATTGTTAGGAGAGCTTTACGGTTTTGCCCCCGATATTTTCCTATTTATATTTAGTTTTACAACTGATATTGTATACAATAGTATTCATTATCAATAATCAAGCTCTCTGCATTTATTTACTTCAAGATTCTTTTCTTTACAATTTGTTGTTCATCATCTACAATATATACAAATATATTTAAGATTATCAATATCTACATAAGTAAGAATAGATTAACAATAGTTATGGAGGTAAATTTTCTCGCTGTCATCTCAATGATAAGGTTTATGTTACTCGGCCGCGCATATAATTAGCGACATTCATAACCATCACCAATCCAAGACGTTTTAGCTATGATCATGTGGTGAATGTTGTGAGACGAAAGGTCGGATACATTCAAGCGGGCATTTGGTATTATGTGTAGGTCGTCAATATGGAGGTCGGACTAAGGTGCATCAGTCATGACACTGATGTAATCGTATGGCACCTTCATATCTCAGAGTTCACGATTACTTATTCTAGCGTGATGAATAAGCAGTCATTATTGTGAATTATTCGTAGTTTTTTTTTTAAAAGGCATAAGTTGTATGTGTAAGATTTTATGTCAAATCATGTTCGTCATGTGAAATATTCTTTTTTATAAATTAGTTAATTAACTTTTGCCTTTATTTGGAGACATATGTTGACAACACTAATCTCGTCACAAACTCACTTTTGTTAACCGATGCCTGAATTCTCAATTGCAGAGTGCATACATGATATAAATACATGCTTAAGCAATCCAATATTACATTCCGGGTCAGCTCAAGACACTCGGTTGCTCTACGCGAATTCTAATATCGGGGCCATATGTTATAGAAAAATATAGTCAAATTTTTTTAATGTAAAAATACATTTTAAATATTGACTTATATATTACTCCAAATACATAATTAAATTACAAATCAACTTAGGTTATGTTTGATTCTTGAATTTCAGTGAGCAAAATGCTAATGAAAATATTTTCTTTTGCATCCAATGATGTAACATTGAACTTTATTTCTTGTTCATTTCCATTTTACTTATCATTTACACATTCAAATCCTAATCTTTTTCTACTAATTTACTTGTGGATATGTTTTTATAATTTTTATTTTTGAAATATAATTTTAGTGAAAATAAATTTTACAAGTATATGACTAATATAATTTCACAAGTGCTCGCCATTAAATTTAATTTTTTAGTCATCAAGATCAATTATTATTTATTGATAACAATGTTACAACAAGTACTCGTGATTGTCATAAAGTTAAATAAATAAAAAATTATATTATCAAGAAAATAATAACCAGAAAACCTTATTATAAAGAAAATAAAAAAATTAAGGGAAAACAAAAAAGATTAAAAGAATAACTACGAAAGAAGGAAAAATGAGGAACAACTATTAAGAATAACATTGGAGTAACTATGAAAAAATTTCTCAGGTTGTCTTTCAATTAATTATTTACCTCTGAAAGTTCCAGTTTTGTTCTTAAGAGGTTATTTTTTATAAAATTGAAAATTATATATTTACAATAAAAATTTTGATAAAATTTAAAATTGTCCATAATTCTAAAAAATTATTAAAAATATTTTATTTTACATTTTTATTAACAATTTAATTTTTAAAGTTAGAATTTTTTTAGTTATAATATTATATAAATAAAGAAGTTTATGTACACTTATATTTAAATATCCCATTATGGATCGGACCTCGCTCTCCCCCTGCTATAACTTTAATGGAGTTTTCAACAAGTTAAGAAATTACTTTCTATTTTTTCAATTTCTGAAGTAGTTATAGAGTATTTGCAAACTAACTTTTGAGTTAGCATCTAAAAAAGAAAACTGAAAAGGAGATAAAAGTAGAAGCAACAAAGAGGATTCTTCTAGCTTTTATAGACATTTTTTTTCAATTAAGTGCTTCTAAAAGATTTTTCTCTTAAAAATACAAAGTAGCGGTACAAACACATGTTTGGATTTGGCTCCAAAAGTATTATTCAATTACAGTGTATGTAACATTATTCAAAGAGTTAATTACAGGACCTCCCCTGATGTTAGGTGTAATTACCGCACAATCCCTTCCGACTATCATAATTACAGGGACCTCCCTTGAGGTTTCAAAAGGATTACAAAACCCTAACGGACTTTGATAGAATTGGATGAAAATCATGAAATGACGATGTTGCCCTCGATAGTTTTACTTAAAGAAAAAGTGAAAAACTTGATTAAAGAAATGTCCGATTTAACCTTGAAATAAAGCACAAATTGTCATACTACTCTTACAAAAACTTAATTTTAAATAGAAATAAAAAACCATAATTGCACATTAATCCCTAACTTTTAGAAAATTAATTTTATGCAAAAAAAAAAAAAAATTCCCAATCCCTAAAACCCCCATCCCCATCCCCACCCCACCACCACGCCCTGCCCCCCGTCCCTAACACCACCTCTCCTTCCAGGCCAGAGGCGCCGGCCTGGAAGGAGTCAGGCCGTCAGACGGGCGACGACAAACCCTAGGCCGCCTCTGGCCTAGGTTCTTCAACCCAGGCCGACGTCGCAGGCCTGGATTCTTCAACCCAGGCCGCGTAGAGGAGGGGAGGGGTGGGGTGGGATGGGTGGGGGCTGTGGGTGCGTAGGTTTTTTTAAATTATATATATTAATTTTGAAATCTTAGGAAAGATCTCTGTAATTATAATAATCGGAGGGAATTGTATGATAATTACACCTAAGCTCAAGGAAGATGTTGTAATTAATCTTAATTGAAACACATGTAAATCCGTCCCCGTGAGCTGTGAGCTCGGCTTTATAAAAGTTTGATTTGTACCGTCAATTGTCAGCATTAGAATCTGACAAGACATAATTCACGTAGACTTTTTATACTTCCAATTCATGTACTGTCAGTTAATAATTGATACAAGGGCGTCTTTATGAATTTGATGCAATATGGGCTATACATGGATCAAAATATAGATATGTTTTCATTGAAAATATCAACTTTTTTTATTTATTTTTGAATTCAACGAAAATATAGTCTAGTTCTATATATGATAAAAAAATTCATCGTTTTCGTTAAAAAAATTGAAATGATTTCGTTTTTAAATATTTAATTTCGAAACTATTTGTTTGTCTTGATACGCTCTTAATTTAAATCATCTCCAACAATTCTTTTAAATTTCAGCCTCTTATCCTAAAATATAAGTAATGAACAATGTTATACACTTTCACTTTTTACTCTGTACTCCAACAGGTTGTTTATATTTTAACATGTAACTTTTATATATTGCTCCCTCCATCCCATTATTTTTACTCAATTAGCTTTATTATCCAGTCAATTTTTTCAATCTTTTAAGTGATTTATCATGTTAAATTATTCACATTTTTTGCGTATTAAATATTTTAAATATTAATATACATAGTGTCATATAATATTATCAAATTATTAGTTAAATATATTTATTAAATTATTTATTAATTTTCTTTTGAATTTAGTTAAGTTGACTGGTCAATTGTAACTAGGGATAAAGATTTATGGGCAGAGGAAGTATTTTATATAAATAATAATGATATATTTATAATATTAATTTTTTCATTTAATTTCGTAATTAAAAATAGTTTTTTTTTTTAAAATATTAATTTTTCGAGTTTTATGGGCATAATATTTTAATGTTTTGCATGAAAGTACAAAAACTTTTTTGCAAATAATTGTAAATAGCAATTTGTATTTGGCCATGTGTATTTGGTCATCCAAACCTATAAATTTTAACAACTCCTAAATTATACATGTGCTCTTGGAGAGGACATTTTGTCATAATTTTAACAAAACTCTTAAAATTTAACTTTTACACTTGCTCTTGGAAATGACCTTAATTAGTTCGTTTAAAAAAAAAAAACACTAGCGTTTATGGAATGCTTCAGGAAAGCTTTTCATATTTAGCTGAAGGAAATATGCACAAGAAAGAAATGAAACTATAATCCTAGGTTCTATTGAACACGTTATTTGATTTACAATTTTTTTCAAATGTTTTTCAAAACATTTCTGAATTTTTTTGAGAAGCTCCCCAAGTCCCCCAACAATTTTTAGCTTTAGTATTTGACTAACTGAAATATTACCATGAAAACAAAATTATTATGTGGGGCTAAAGTTGTACGATAAATTTAATAATCAAAATTTAAAAAAAAATACAAATCAACTAAAGTGCACGACAAAAGAAAAAAAGTTGAACACCAGACCACGCCTAAGTCCGCCACTGTTCATGTATGCTTCTGTCATCTAGCTAATTATATAGTATATATAAATTATAGATTTTGACACTTAGCACATATTGTGTATCTATAATTTATAGGCAACAATATTATAAACACATATTTCAACATTTTGATAAAGTATCTAAGAGTAATTAATTTGACATCATCCTCTTGGGTCTTTCTAAAATAAGATTTTATAGAACATAAGTGTATATGAGATAACCCATCTCAGCCATTAAAAAAAATCAACAACAAATCTGAACCATAAATTTTGGTCAAAATGTCCAATGATGATATGGCATCGGACATTTAGAAAAAATAAACATATGTTAAATTACATACTAACCCTTTAATTAATATATTTAAAAAAATCTCCTTAATCTCTAATTAATATCAAATGTCTTTCCAAAACAAAAACAAAAATCGAGAAAATTGCACTTTTCATACAAACTTTATGCCTACTATATATATTTCATACCAAACTTTTCAAAAAGAACATTTCGTACAAAAGTTGGATAACTTTTTTTTATATTTCATAGTTTTTGGATGAAAAATATCACGTGTCAAATATGAATCCGTTAACTCACCATTTTTATCTCTCAAGGGAACATTTACAATTGAACACAAAATACCTAAAATCTTGAAGGGGATAATTGCAATTATTGCAACCCCGCCCAATTCCTCTTCATTCACCTCCGAGACCACAACACCGCCCAGCCCCAATTCCTCGTACCCACACAACCCCACTTTCATTTTATGATTAGGATTTTCTTTTTTAGCAATCTCAATTAGTTCTAATTTTTTAACACAAATCAAATTATTTTAATATCTTTTGTATTATAATACATATTTTGAATTTTATCACCTAAAGTATAAAATAAGTACATATGAGATCCGTTGCAGTTTTGCCCCTAAATGATTTTATGGCAATTTCGATCGCCGAAAAAACTCATATATGCGCCTCACATGTATTTTAAGGGTAAAATTAGTCAAAACATGACGTGCATTTTTTACTTTCTCTTTACAAATAAAATATTTTTCTACTTAACTTCGGATTTCCGGTTCTTTTACACGAGCGAAATTTGGACTTGTAAGAAGTGTAGTGACTAAAGGGGCACAATATTTTCCTCCGAACAATAAATAAAATTATTTTAGGTGGTAATTAAGTGATTATTTTGTACATATGGGTGGTAAAGTGCAACAATATGTAACTTTGGGGGATAAGATTTTTGTCAAATTTTTAACGTGGACTTCATAAATCATATGAAAGTTTTTATGAATTTATTTTTTTAATAACAGGGGTTTATTGCAAAAATTTAATGTTCTCAGGGGTTATTGATAATATTTTAATTTAAGGGGATATTTTTTCATCATTTGATGGAGTAAAATTTTCATTTCGACTTGAGAGGGATATTTTTGCCAATAATAAAAAAAAGTACAGGGTTCTTTTTCTAATAAATATAACATATGTTTTTTTTTTAATTAGAAAATGCACAAGGGGTGTTGTTGAAATTTACTCATAAAAAGGGTAAATTTGTCTTTGAGAAAATAAATTATTTTAACTTAAATTTTAAGGAGACATGTGTCACCAAGATAAATGTTATCTTATGTGCTCTCCATCCCTCAAAATCTCATTTTAGACGGACCCCACTTACTTTTCTCTTTAAAAATCTAATTAATCGAAATTATATCTCAAATTTTCAAAATACACTAACTATTTATTTAATAATTATTATCTCAATACTTCATGGAACTACTATTCAGATCGAGTTTCAGGCCCGTTTGTATTCATTTTGGTTCTGGATCGTAGTTTCAAAATTGTTTGGATAGTTTTGGCGAAACAAGTGAAAATCGATTTGAATTGATTTTGGTTGGAATATTGAGATTATAAAATATCAGTAAAATAATATATAGTGAGGGCTTAATCACACTTTGCACCCTATAAATAGCAGCATTTTCCACTTTACACCCTACAACAAAAAATTCCACTTTGCACCCTAAAAACCACTATTTCATTTCAAATTACACTCTCAACCATTTCAGCCCATTTTAGTTGCCGAAGTAAGGGTAAATTCGTCCATTCACATTATTAACCACCCCAATTTCCCCCCAAAAACAATATATGGGCAAAATGATATATCTCCATAATAACTTAAAAGAACTAAAAGTAGAAAACAAGTCTTACGGGGACTTAGGGTTTACTCAATTTCTCATCTTTTTTCTTCAAGTCAATTCTAGTGCCACCTTTTTCTTTTTCATTTTACATATAATTATTGAAACTAAACTAGAGTAATTCTGAGGATGTACGTTATTCCTAATTATCCCTAATTAATTACTAATTCTACAAACAAGTATAATGGAGTTGTTAATGAAAATGAGAATCAAAATGTAAATAAGATGAGAAATTGATAATATGGTAAACACAATTCATTCTCTTCTTTTAGCACCCAACACATTTTTCTTTAAACATAAATAATAAAACGACGACACTGGACTGGATTTGATGAAGAAAGATGAGAAATTGAGAATATGGTACCCATAAAGCTTGTTTTCTGTTTTTCAAACTTTTTTTTAAGTTATTATGGTGATATGTCAATTTTGCCCATATATTATTTTTTAAGGGAAATTTGGATGGCTAATAATGTGAATTGACGAATTTACCCTTACTCAGGCGACTTAATGGGCTGAAAATGATTGATGGTACAATCTGAAATGAAATAGTGGTTTATAGGGTGCAAAGTGGAAAATGCTCCTATTTATAGGGTGCAAAGTGGGATTAAGTTATATAATGAGTTTTGAAAAGTGGAAATATGAATTGGAGATATTTTGGATATTGGTTTTTGAGAGTGAAAAGATAATAATATATGTCAAATCAATGACTTTATAGATGTATGATATTATTAGGGCTAAAATCGAGATTGTATGAACTGTACAAGTCCACGTCCGGGCTCAGCTAGAAAAATAGATTTAGTTGCTTAGGCTTAACTGGAGCTTGACCTTCTCATATACATTATTTGATTCGTTTTAATTGTCACATTTGATATTTTCACACATGTTACAAAAACTCAATAATTGAACATTTTTTAAAATATAATATCCAAAATACTTTTTGATATTAATTTAATTAATTTTATTTTTAATTAATATTAAAAATATATTTTGATTATTAATTTAATTAGTTTTATTAATTTTTTTGTACTTTACTCTATTGTATAAATCTAAAATTAAGGAAAATTTAAGATGAAAACTACTACAATAAAAATCAAATGTAATAAGTAATTTGAAATATAAAAAAAATTGTAAATGTAACAATTAATTTGAATGAGTAACTTTTTGTTTGAGGTCGGCTAGCAGATCAACAATATTGTTCACTGAGTACTTGGCTCGAATTTTCTACTCTGGCTACTGTTGTGCAGCTTTTTTCTGTAGCTACATGCCTGCAATTGCATATGCCAAAAATAATAAAAATAGTATTTTTTTCCTGACAAAATAGTTGATTTGATTTAACATCATTTCACTATTCGTACTAAATGTAAACTATTCCCCAAGGTCGGATTAATTGAAGAGAGAAGTTAAATACAATTTCCTTTTTTTTTTTTCCCTGTTGCAACTTCCAAGTGTCATGAATTCATCCATATCAAATGTTAGTATTAAAAAGAATAGAGTAATGGTAAAAAAAATTATTGGTATTTAATAAATTATTATTTCATAACAATGTTATTAAAATCGGATCTGGACAAACTGGTCCGACCAAATCGATCTCGAACCAGAAATCTATCGGGTTCATTAACATCCCTAAAATTCCAAATTTCAAAACCCTGTTTGAACCGAACAGTCTAGGAACAGGTGGATCGGTTTGGCCCATGATTTTTACTTTATTTTTTGTTTTTTTTTTATTTCTTTACATATTAAAATATTTTAATAAAGTTTATAGAGGGGAGGGATTTGACGTTGACCTCTTGGATTAAGTAAACAGATCTTAGTCATTTGGGGCACACCTATTTTTGTTAACTTTCTAAATTACAAATTTATAGATTATATATTTTTCTTGTAACTTAATTTATTTATAGATTAGTTTAAGATAATCAACTTCAAACTAATATCTTACAAATAATTAATGAAATAATAGTTTTTAGTTTCAGGACACAATTTTTTAATAACTTGTTTTATTTGAACATATATATCTTATATCTTGAGTATCAAATGAATTTTTTTTCTTCTTTTTTAACTATATTTTTAGGATATAATGCAAAACTTGAAAGCCGCATCGTTATATTATTTCAATTTGATTTTTGAATATTTGACTATAAATTTTTAATCTCTTAATTTGTTTTATTTTAACTTATATTTATATATTTTGAAATGAATATAATCATGATATATTTATATGGACTTATTAAGTAGTATCATATTAACATTACGTACTGTTATGATAAACATAATTTAGATAAATATTATATATTGATTTTAATTTAAATATATTTAATTATTTGTATATTTTTAATTAATTTTAGGCAAGAAAAAATAAATTTTAGTGACAAAATACTAACTGATATTGTTGAAATTGTAACTTTTTGCATATATTTAGTGAGAAAATTATTAATTTTGTCACAATAATAATAGTGACTAAATAAATATATATACATATTGTACATAGGGTCATATCTAGGGGTGAGCACGGTCCGGTTTACCGACCGGACCGAACCGGAACCGAATTTTTGGTCCAGACCGTTTACCGGACCGAATTTTCGGTCCGGTAAACGGCTCTCACCTCAGAACCGACCTAGGTAGTCTTTCGGTTCTCGATAAAATCGGTCAGTTCCCCGAACCGAACCGATTTTACCGAATTTTTTTTTTTTTCTTAAATTCGACCTATTACCACTTACCAATTTGATATGACCCATTACCAGTTTCTTCAATTTTTCTTCTTTCTCTCACAAAAAAAAACCGATTCATATTTCAATTAACAAATTCTTCTTCTTCTTCACAAACCCTAAATTCCACCTCCAAGCCGCCGCATTCAAGACCACCGTCCGCCTTGAAGAATAGGAGCCACCACCGTCGGCCTTCAAGACTCGGAACTCGGATGCATCTACAACCACCGTCCGCCTTTAATTTGTTACTTTTGGGCTTTCTTTGATATATATATATATATATTACTTTATGAATTTCTTTTAATCCTCCCCATTACAAAACGACGTAGTTTTATCTCATTAACTATGTCATTTAATTCATTTTCTCAAATTTAACACTACCTACTCTATTTCATTTTCAATTTCCTCAAGCAGCTCAAAATCACACCACGCTCAAGGTGTGGCCCCAAACCGTGTTCTTCAATTTCCCTACTGGACGCCGCCGTCGAGCTGCCTGCGTGTTGGCCTTCCTCCAATTGTAATTTTCACTTGATATGTTTAGGCGGTGTTCTTCTCATCCATTTGTAAAATCCTTTTTCTATTCCGAGTTTCATAATTCAAATCAGGCTTTGTGGGGGTGAATATTTTATTGATTCATACAATTTGGCTCATACGGCGGGTTATCCTTGTTTATTCTCCTCCAATTACAAATTTTCCTTCTTCTGCTGATTTTCATATTTCACTTCAAGCTTAGTGGGGGTAAATATTTTATTTGGGCATATATGTTGACCATTGGGATTAGGATGTTCCTGCCTTCTTCTTATTCGATGTACCCATGTGATTACTAATGAGTGATTTTCCCGAACCAGTGCTTCATCTATTTGGTACACACGAATTTTGCTATGGAGTTTGCCTTGGAGGCTGCTGCTTCGGAGTTATTCCTTCGACTGTGTGTATTGGTTTTGAGGTAATCTTGTTTTGGATGTGATTTTATCCCACTTCTATATAGACTTCTACACAATTCCTACATTTGGCTTATATTTACTTCACGCAAGTTGCTCTCTTTTTCTGTTTTCTGTGTTCTATTGTATTTCCTACTTTTCCTGCTCTACTTAGTTTTGTTGTGTCTACACCCATGGGCGGATGCAGAGAGGGACAAGGGGGGTCTATAGCCCCCCCTCAATTTTTTTTTTTTGTACTTAGTATAGTTCTAGATTAAAAAAAAAAAAGAAATAGTCCCATAAAATTAACACAATAAGCAATTCTCTAGCTTAAGTAAAAAATTAATCCAAATAAAAAATTAGTCCAATTAATTCAACCCAAGATTATCTAATTCTATCCAAGCCTCAATTAAAGCTCAAATTTTTTCCTAACTTCCAACATTTTCAATCCAAATAACTTCTCTTTTTTCGAGCTCTCAGCCTATTCTAATCAACTTGAAAATTATATTAGAAATATTCGATCAAGTGATGAGGTTTCTAGGTTGAAATAGACTGGTGATCATGCTAAGGAGATGGTTGCAACTAAAAGGCATGTTGCATTCTTGTTTGTTTACATTGTTGCAACTGCATAGTTTTTCGGCTATGAAAATAGTAAAGAATCAACTTAGTAACCAAATGGGCATATTTAGTTGTATTTTAAACGATGCTATCATGTATCGATTTAAAAAAAATGAGAAATCGTCATGGTCAATTATTAATGTAAATACGTAGATTTTTGGGTTCTTTTAGGACTATAACGGGATAGCATGTGTAACTAAAGTATCTCATAGGGGTTATTTTTGTCAAACTTCACTTTCCTATTTTGGTATCGCGTCCATATTTTCTCGTGCATAATATATGTTTTATGTTTGACTGATATTTTTGTACTATTTAGCCCCCCCTCACCGAAAATCCTGGATCCGCCCCTGTCTACACCTACGAAGTATGTGTTCTATTGTGTCCTGCTTTCTTAACAAGTGCTCCCGTCATATGCACGAACAACTGTAGTGAGGAGCAAATTAGGAAGGGTAAAAAGTAAACTGGTTTAATCAATTTATATTTCCCGCATTTACATATTTCGAAATGTTAGGTTCTTTGCGTATCTTATTTGTGGATAGTTATACCCGCCTAGGTTCTTGCGTATCTTAACATTATATATATATTTCACGACCAAATAGTTGTTGTTTATACCAATTCATATATTGCTTCCAAATTTTGTTGATTTTTTTTGTGTTTTTTTTCAAGTACCTACTCAATGTAAACTTAATGCATACACTAATGTTATAGATTAGTATGTATTGCTTGGCTTAGTGATTTGTACGAGTTATTTGCTAATAAGTACCTTATGTCTATCTTTTCTTCATTTATGGACTTAGGGTGTACAAGTTAGGCATTAATACTTATGGGTTTATTTTTTATGTATTTTTTTTCTTTGTGTTTTATTTTGACTCTTATAGTTTATCGAAGGTTTCTGATGCATAATTTTTTTGGTTAGTTCATGTTGTATTCATCTAAGTTAAACTGACCCAATTATTTTTTTTATCTTCGCAGGTGTTACATTGATTTCTTCTACTTTTTACAGAAGGTTTGTTCATATATTTTCTTACTTGTTTGGTTTATTTTTCCCTGATTTGCATATATTAGATCAAAAAACTTGTCATAATACGTAAATTATTTACTCATTCTGAGAAGATTATTAATTTTATTTATGTACATGAACATTATTTTGTGCTTCTTATGAATGATAGAAATTAGTATAGACGGTTCTGAATTCGAATGTTAGGATTTACGTTAGTTTTGTTTATTATGAATGAGAGCTTCTTATATAAATCAAATATACTGTTATGGTCTCATATGTTGGAATATTAGGATGTATACACTAATTTTAATGAGAGAGTTATATGAGGAAACAAATATTACAGTCATTGATTCGTTCAAATCTCCAAAAGATATTTGTAATGAAAGGGCTCGTGCTCGCTATGCTTCTATGAGTGTTGAAAAGAAAAAGGCTTTGCTTGCATCTAGGCGACGTGCTCACAGCTCCGTTCTGCCTATTTCTGCAAGGCCTACTCCATTGTTGCCTTCATTTTGTTCGAATTTGCCTTGTCCTTTGCTTGAACCTGGTGCTTTTCTTCAAGAGGGTACAAATGTTATTTCGGTTATTGGTGGTTCTATTGATCATGTTGAAGCTTGTCCTCGAGGTCTTGTTACTGTTCCTCCAGTTATTACACTCTCTTCTCAATTTTGTTTGCCACAATCATCTGCATCTTGTAAGTGCTCATGATTACTCATGCTACTTTTTCTTAATAAGTTTTTCCTTACTTATTTTGTGTTTTCTGGATTTTTTTTGCTCATATTTTGGTTTATTTTTATGCATTCTCAGCAGTACATTCTAGGGATGTGGTCTGCCTTAATACTCGAAATGGGAAAAAACCTGCTACATATGCTTCTACGAACTCTCATGGTATTGGAAATCTCTTGTCTATAAAGCGCAAGCGATGTGGTTTAATGTCACTTGATGGTGAGGCTTCTACTTCTTCGTCAAGTGAAGTAAACACTCTTAATTTGGCTACTTCCTCGCGAATTAAATCGTCTTCAAAGTCTTCTCAGGGTAAGTTTCCTTTCTTTTGATTTTTATTCTTTTATTTGGCTGTATTTGGGTTTATAGTGTATGTTTTAGTATTTATTGTTGTGTGATTTGTAGGCTGTTCTAGAATTCAAGCATAATGCTTGTCCCAGGATAATGCAAACCATGTACTTCTTCCTGAACGATTCTGTAAATTGAAGGAGCTTATGGTTACGAAGTGGGTTCTACCGTCGCAACCACCTTGCAAATATTGTACTGCTTATCGTTTCAGCAGAGAACCACCTGGTTTTTGTTGTGCTAGTGGCCAGGTTTGCCTAGCAAAAACTGTCTTGTGTCCAATTTTGTGGTTCTTATTTACTGATGCTGAGTCTGAAGTTGCTCGGTAATTTCGTCGTCGAGTGAGGTCATACAATAATGCATTTGCATTTACCTCAATAGGGATGAGTTTTGATCCTGATTCTTGGTGGGCTCGTGAGGGTGTATATGCTTTAAAAGTATTTGGCCAAGTGTCACACTATGTAAATCCTATTGATGGCACTCCTAACGTGGACTCACTTCTTCAGCTGTTCTTTTTTGATGCTGTGGAACAGTTAGATGCTGAATTACTAAAGCGCAAGGATATGCGTCCGGACGTAATGGATATGCTGATTCGGGCCTTATCTGATAATCCATACACTAAGTTCTTCAAGCGTTTGAGATCTTGGGATAATCTTGTTGATGCTCATATTTTCATAAAAACGAGTCCTGTTTTGGATCAACGAAATTGCAATCTGCCTACTGTTGATGAGGTGGCTGGTGTTTGGAGGGAAGGTGGTGAAAGTGTGTCGGGGTCAGAGCGTGATATACGTGTTTATACAAGTGGAGGTACAAGACGTCGAGTAAATTACTATTACAGCTGCTATGATCCTATGCAATATCCAGCTTTGTTCCCTCGAGGTAAGCCGGGGTGGCATCCTAGGATTCAGAAAATATTCCCACGTGACTTTGAGGGTTCAAAGACAAATATGGCCACGTGTGGAAATGAGATAATACATGATTTAGCAATTGCACGAAATGCGGAAGAGGTTCTAGCTGCAGAGGAAATGGGTACGTCATTGTTTTAAACATATCTCGAACATATTTGACTGTGTTTAAAATAATTTTTAACTGCTTTATACTTTTCTGATTTTGGTTATTTTTTTTTTTTAGCTTTGCAGCATAACAAAAAAAATTGTACTAATATATCCTGCCGTGAATACTATTGTTACAAAGCTCAAATCCGTCCTCTGGATCATTCATGCTTACTGCACTCCGGTAGGTTGGGCCATCAGTTCATTATTGATATGTACATCAAGATTGAGACATCTCGTCTTGATTATTACAAATCTGACAAATTCCAGAAAGAAATACGCACAGAATCTTTCCAAGGGATTATTGACAGTCTTCTTGTAGATGGTCAAAGAGATCCTTCTCAAATAGGTCAGAGAGTTATTTTGCCTTCTTCATTTATTGGTGGACCTATAGATATGCGGAGGAGATATGTTAATGCTATGGCTTTGGTCCAAAGATATGGTAAGCCTGACTTATTTTTAACTATGACGTGCAATCCTGCGTGGAAAGAAATCCAAGATAATTTATTGCTGTCGCAAAAGTCTGATGATAGACATGATCTTGTTGCGCGTGTCTTTAAAGCAAAGTTAGAAGAGATCAAAGATGACATAGTTCGAAAGAAATTATTTGGCGAAGTTGCTGCTTATGTCTATGTGATTGAATATCAAAAAAGAGGACTCCCGCATGCCCATTGGATAATTATTTTGGTTCAACATCACAAAATAGTTTATCCTAATATGTATGATAATGTGATTTCAGCTGAATTACCAGACTCGTCACATCCACTATTGCGTGCATATGTTGTGAAGCATATGATGCACGGGCCTTGTGGAATTTCCAATAAGAAGAATGCATGTATGCGTGATGGAGAATGTAAAGATCATTATCCTAAAGAATTTGTAGAGGTTACTTCAATTGGTTCAAATTCGTATCCAAAATACAGGAGAAGGGATGATGGCAAATACGTTATGATACGGAATATTAAGCTTGATAATAGAAGTGTAGTGCCTTATTGTCCGTATCTTTTGGTGAAATACGATTGCCATATGAATCTTGAAGTTTGTACTGATATAAAGCTCGTGAAATATATATATAAGTATATCTACAAAGGTCATGCAAAGATGGTATATAATGTTGTGGGCCGCAATTCTTTGAATAAATTAGATGAGATTCAGGCTTACCAAGAAGGAAGATATATATGTGCTCCAGAGGCTTATTGGCGAATATTTGGGTTTGCGATGACGGAAATGCATCCTCCTGTTATAGTCATACCTGTACATCTACCGAATCGTCAGCCATTACAATTTAGTACTGACAAATCTCTTCAACAAATATTAAACGACCCATTCGCTGCCAAAACAATGTTGACAGAGTTCTTCACCATGAATGCTTGTAATTCTGATGCTAAAAAATTAAATCTGTTTTACAAGGACTTCCCAGAACATTTTGTGTGGCAGCCGCAAAAAAAATGTGGAAATTGCGACAGAGGCAGATCGTTATTGGAAGACCTAGTGTTGTTAGTCCAACGGAAGGTGAACGATATTTTGAAAGGCTTCTTCTTAGTAATGTTCGTTGCCCTACTTCTTTTGATGATCTAATGACTTTTCAAGGTGTAAAATATGGTACATTTCGAGAGGCTGCTGTTCGTAGAGGGCTGCTCCAGTCAGATGAGTATATGGATGAGTGCTTAAGTGAGGCTTCCTCATTTGAGATGCCATATAGCCTCAGAGTACTATTTGCTATGCTTCTTGTTTATGGAATTGCTGCTGAACTGCAGATTTTATGGGATAGATACTACGAATCAATGTGTGAAGATTTTGTAAGCCAGAATTGTTTCACGGATTCTGAGGTCTTTGTGAAAACCGTGGATGCTATTGAGCTTATACTTACATCTATGGATAAATCTTTGCTTGATTTCCCTATTCATTTTGGTTCTAAATATTCATTTGCCCATCAGATAAATAGTAGGGATTTCGATAACGAGCATTCCATCGTTGTATCCGAGGAAGATAGTCAGCTTGTGCAGCATTTGAATGCTGAACAATTAACTGCGTATAATATTATTACAAAAAGAATACGCGACAAAAAAGGGGGTGTCTTTTTCTTGGACGGACCAGCAGGTACAGGGAAGACCTTTTTGTATAGGTCATTATTAGCATATGTCCGTTTAAGAGGGGAATAGCTCTGGCAGTTGCAAGCTCAGGTGTTGCAGCGTCTCTTCTTCCTGGTGGTCGTACTGCGCATTCAAGATTCAAATTACTAGTTGATGTAGAAGACATAGTCATTGGAAAGATAAGCAAACAAAGTAGTGTTGCAACTATGATTGTTGAGGCTCGTCTTATTATATGGGATGAGGCGTCTATGGCCAATCGTCATTCTATTGAGTCTCTTGACAAATTGCTGCAGGACCTATGTGAAAACAAAACTGTATTTGGTGGGAAAATTGTTTTATTTGGTGGAGATTTTAGACAAACTTTACCAATTATACTTCATGGAACACGTGAGACAATGGTTGGTGCCAGCATTGTTAGTTCTAATATATGGCAACATGTAGTACGGTTACGTTTGTCTGAAAATATGCGGGCGAGGGAAGACCCTGATTTCACATCATTTATTTTGAGACTTGGGAATGGTGAAGTTCCTTTTTTATTTGATGACAACATACAAATTCCGAAGTCTATGCTGATTCCATTTATAGATACTCATACTTCTTTAAATCAGCTTATTGGAGAAGTTTACCCTTCACTGGATACATTTACAAATGATCCACATTCTTTGATTAATCGTGCAATATTAACGCCAAAAAATGACTATGTTGGAGAAATCAATGAATTACTCATGGATCGATTTCCTGGTGAAGTTAAAGAATATGTGAGTTTCAATAGAACAATTGATGCATCACAACAAGTGGAGTACGAAGACTACCTCAATAGTATTACAACAAGTGGATTACCTCCTCATATCCTTAAACTTAAAAAGGACTGTCCTATCATGTTGTTGCGAAATTTAAATCCGATACAGGGATTATGTAATGGTACAAGATTGATATGTCGAGAGCTTGGAGACAATTTTATTAAGGCAGAAATAGCTGTTGGAGATTTCAAGGGTAACATGGTTTTCATTCCACGGATACCTCTAGATTCATCAGATAAATTAAAATGTCCTATCCCATTCAAAAGGATGCAAATTCCAGTGCGATTATGCTTTGCTATGACAATAAACAAGGCTCAGGGTCAAACATTGGACATGGTTGGGATCTACCTACGTGAACCAGTATTTTCACACTGTCAATTATATGTTGGTCTTTCTAGAGCACGGTCTTCGTGTGCAGTCAAAATTCTTCTTCACCCAGATTTCAAAAAACCTGGCTACATAGATTACAAGAGAAACATTGTTTACCCAGAAATTTTTACTCTTGCTGAAGGTTTTCTCGCATTTATTTCGAATTTCTCGCATTTATATATTGAATTTTTATGTTAATGTTGTGTAATTGAGTGATTTACATATATTAGTTACTGTTATGTATATGTTTTTTCTTCAATGTTTATGGATTTTTCTTTTAAGAAGTTTCATATTTTTTTTCCTTATGAATACAGCAGGCCTATAAACAATATGGTTTACATCAAAGACGCCGTGCCCTCAGTTGGAAAATGGTCAGTCAAAGTGATAGTTCACGAGAAAACACAATCACGTTCATCCAATACTGGAAAGCGTCATCAGCACATCGTATTTATGGATGAAACGGTTTGCACATTATTTAGTCTAGATTTTCCCATTTAATGGCATATTTATTCTGAATATTGATTTTGTGTTTCTTATGTTAAATAGGGTCAAAAGGTAATGGCTGTCATGTATGAAGAAGATATTGATAGGTTCAAGGATGATTTCAAAATTTCCTCCACCTACACCATTTCTAATGCTAAACTTAAGCGTATTGAGGATAAATACAACAAATTTAATTATCCCTATCAATGGACAATTAATCGAACAACAGTGCATGAAGAAGAAAAAACTGATGTCATCCCTCGCTCTATATCAAGAGCACATTTTGTGCCGTTTTCTGACTTAGAAAAAGTTTCTAAGCATAATCAACTTATAGGTACATCTTATATATGTTGATTTTTCCTCTCATTCTTTAAAGATATATAATATTCTTATTTCCCATATATGATTACTTATTTTATAATTTGTGTCAGACAAAATAGCTATTGTCATACGAAATAAAGCTCCTCGCACTTTTCCATCCAAGGATAATAAGTACTACACGGTGCAAGACTATGCTGTTATGAATGAAGAGTTTGTAATTTTTGTTCACATCATTATCATGGTCAAAGTTTTATTACATTATGTACTCAACTAATTAAAGTTGTATTCTTATTCCTTAGAAAAAAAGTCGTGGTTTTAACATTGTAGAATACTGTGGTTGAATCTGAGGGCAGGCTTATACTTGATACAGTGCAGCCCTTCCCTATAATCACAGCAACGAACCTGAAATATTCACGATTCTATGGTAATACTTATACTTGGTATCAAAATTACCTAAGAATTTATTTATTATGTAATATTTGTAGTGCTTTATTTTGATTAGATTTTTCTTACTATTTCTAAGGTGGATCTCTTGGTTCTACTCCATCATCAGTAATTGTGCTTGAACCACCTATTCCATAGGCACAAAATCTTTCAAACTGGTTTGTAACTATCTTTGAACTTATTTTTTTTTTCACAATTTGAATAAATATATTTTCAAAAAAATCTATTTGTGAAGGCGTTCGAACAATTTGAGAATTATTGCTGAGGTTGCAGTCCAGAAGAACTACTTTCTTAGAGAAATTTCAGATGTTCCAATCTTCGGTGATCCAATTTCAAATATAGCAGACATTGTGGCTGAACAAAATGTAAACTTTTATATAATACACATTTTATTTACTTTTCACTTAGATAGTTCGTGAACTTGTGGTTTTATATTTTATTTTATAGATTGACAAGTTTGTCGTCAAATCAAGTGTTCGGGTTAATGAACGTAATCAGAAATTTTATTACATGGGATGCAATAAATGCCACTGTGGAACTGATGCAGATTTCATTGTGCATATACTTGTAATTCTTGCAAGGAAACCGCGATAGCAACACCAAGGTTTGTCCAAATATTTGAATACCTTTGCTTTGAAGCTATGTATTTAAGTTCTGCCTATGTTTCTCATTGATATATCTATTTTGGGTTTTACCTTATTACAACATGCTTGTTAAAGTACTTGAATATTTATTATGTCTAAAGTTTTCTGACATTCATTCTTGTAGAGAGAAAATGCAGGTCAATATTTATGATGATACTGGATCACTTGATGTAACTATATTTGGTGATCAAACTCAAGAAATACTAAAGATGAATGCTAAAATGTGCATGGACTTGTATAATGCAGTAAGTATTTTCAAATGTTTTTATATTTCTTCTTCTTATTATATTGTACCAAAATTATAATTACAAAACTAAAAACAGGAAGAGAGCATCTCTACAGATAAAATTAATAATAATCTATCTGGAAGGATTTTTTACATAAAGTTGCAAAAAAAACTGAGGACTTTTGGTGATTCAACATTTTATCAATACACTGTTATGAAATTGGAGCCAGAAGAACATACAAATGAAAATAAGAAAGATGTTGACTCCTCTGCTGATCCAGGTACTTGTATTTATATAGTGTATTTCTTCATCGTTTATAAGTTAATTTTCCTATTTTTTTTCATCTTTTAAATAAAACTACGTATGCAGAACATATACATCGACAAAGTATTCCATCAAGTGATACTCAAGAACATATTGGCTCATCTGTTAATCCAGGTTATTTTTAAATATATCTCATCAATTTTCTTAGTACATTTCATTTATTATTACTTATTCTTATTAATTATTCTGACAACTGCGTTTGTCAAACAATTGCTCATGTTTATGAATATTAATTTCTTCTAGGAAAAAATTGTGCTACTGAGGATATCGAAGTTAAATCTACAGGGAACCTCACAAGTTCAGCTACAGAGTAAATGTTGAAGTTTGTTTTACTTCTAAGCTAAAGACTAAACTAAGAACTTTTACAGTATACCATGTACAGTTAATGGTTACTGGTTTTAGGTGTGTTTTGTATATGAGTGTTTGCTGTATACTTGAATAATACTTTTATTTTCTTTGCTGGGTTGTAGGTTCTTCAGTTTACTATGTCCAGTTAATGGTTAGTGGTTTTAATTGTGTTTTTTATTTGAGTGTCTGCTGTACACTCAAATAGTACTGTTGTTTTGTTTGCAGGGTTAATAGGGTTATGCTCTTCTTTATGAATGTTAATATCCTTTGGTAAATTTATTTTGGAGGTTTTTGCAACTTATCTCCCTATGATATATCTAGTGTATATTTTTACTCATGTGATATGCAAATGGACAATTTACTTCCATGTAATATAAAACAATTAACAAAATAACTTCTTAGTGGGTCCTATTGGCGTGCATCCAGTAGGAATTGATACGAATTCGCCAATTTACACTAATAAAATTAATACATTATCCGAAATCAAATTACACTTATGTTAATGATTGATAATTTGGAGTATCAAATAGCAGAAAATACCAAATATGGTTAAAATGACAACACAAAAATATCCAGCCAACTTTGTTCACAAATTTATGTATTACAAACACCTCTCAAATTGCAAACAAAACCCTAAACGTTTAACTGCAATACTCATATATCTAATAACATTTGGGCAACGACATCCACGCAACTGCGTGGACCATATTGCCTAGTATTATATAAAGGGGAATACTAGGCATGAAAATTACTTTTGTTCTCCTGCTTGGTTGTGTTCTTCTGCTTGCTTCCCCTTTTTTTCATTCATGGTCCTCCAAAGGATGCCGTTTTTTCTGCTCTGTATTGCCCTTTCTGCTTTTTGATTTTTTGTTATCCCTCACTGCTACTGATTTTGTGTAAAAAGGGAAAAAAAATCAGTTTTTTGGATTGAACCGGAACCGAACCGGACCATTCGGTTTTTTACCGAATCGAATCGAAAATTTCAGTTCGGCAAATGGTCCACGGTCTGAAATGTACTGAACCGAAAAAAAAACCGAAGTTCGATCCGATTCGATTCGATTTTTACCGAATGCTCAGCCCTAGTCATATCACCGGGATATAGGGTCAAACCTGCATGGTTTATGTTGAAACATACTTGCTTGGACCTCCGGTGAAACTATTGCTTCCTGTTTCGTAGACATTTTGAGCCATAAACGATTGGGTCGATGTTTGACCCATTTTGCTTACGAAAATCTTGGGCCGAAATCGATCCAAACAGGTCCTTGGAGTTTAGCTCAAAATGAATGAATCACTTTTTAAAAACAAACTGAGACAGAACCCGTTCAAACTACTTTCATAAGAAGTCATAGTGTTCGAGTTCATATCGAATTTTCGTCCGAGATTAAGTTTATGTTCAACCTTGCCTCAACACGGAACCGAACGAGTCTGAGTTCGATCTGAGAACCGAGCCACTTAATTCATTTTTCACCCCATATTGCAAATACTACTATTATAAAAATTTCAAAAATCTCTAATCCAGCCAAAAGTTTAAGAAATTTAAAAACACCAACTATTTTTTTTATGCATATTAAAATCACGTTTTCTTTGGACGAAATTATCCTCAAATTGTTCACTCAAAATTACATCATCTTGCCTTTGAATTAATATCTATATCATCAGGATTCTTCAAGTGTCATTCCATAAACCTTTTCAACCATTCTACGAAATTTAACAAGAAAAATTATCTCATTCAGGCAATATTCCTTCCCCTTTTTCATCCTCTTCCGATTTTACTTTTCCAGAATCCAAAGCAAACTCGTGTAGATTTTAATTTCAGGTAATTATAATTTTCTCTATCTAATTCTTCAATTTTATGTTACGCACCTCAATTTGTGGATATTATCAATCTTCTCATTTTGTTTACAAAGTATTGGCTAATGACCTCAACTTAATGGAAACCCATTAATTATCTGGGCTTATCTAATTTCCGAAATAAATCATGCAATTTTATACATAAATTAAAATATGCAATTTCCGTATAGCTTAATATTTAATCAATTTTACTCCTCCATGTACAGAATCGGTGGAGGTAGCGTTTGCGGAGAGAAAACCATTGGCATGAGAGGAATTGGAAAGGTATTACTTACAATCTTTTTCTTTTACAAATTTCTTTTTCTTTGCGCTATGCGATTTTTGTAAAATTTTTGATTGAATGAACTCCTCCGTGCATCTTGCAATATGTCGGGATAAATGTAAAATACTTCCCTGTGTTATGCTAAACCTGCAAAAAATTATTCTGTAAAATTTTTATTTCGTCAAACTTCCTTGTAATTTTAAAAAACCTGCAAAAAAAACCCAATTTATAAAAAATAGATCATTTCGTACCAACATACTTCAATAAATAATTTTAAAAATATTATACGTGAAGTTGTAGGGACCAACTTGAAGTATTTTAAAAACGATTTCTTGAAATATGTTGATAAAAAAACGACTTATATTTTACAAATTGGATTCTTTTACAGGGTTTTTAAAAACATAAGAAGTGTGATGCAATAAAAATTTTATAGAGTAATTTTTTATAGACTTAACATAACACAGAAGAATATGTTGCATTTCCACGTTTAGACCAGCACCACAATAAAAAAATGCAGAACAGTGTAACATAGCAACATGAAAATCATCGCCAAAAACTTTGATAACCCGAAAACAAATAGAACATAACAAAGGAAAGATTAAAAATTTAAGAAAGCAAAAGATTGCAGACCTCAAAAGACCAATTTTTTTTCTCTTTTACATATTATGAAATCAGTAAGTATAAATACAAGTTTGTTGTCGTTGAATGTTCCTATTATGCTGCCTGCAACTGCTGAATCTACTAATTTAAATGTATTAGATGGTCCTTCCTCTGTCTTAGGTATTCGAACTATGAAAATATTTTATATTTGATATATTTGTATTTATGTTATTTATTTTCTCTTCCCTATGTTTTTTTCTATATAATATTTTTGTTCCAATTATTATCATGATTTCATATGAGCCCGTGTTCATCTTCTGCTTCATTTTCCTCTACGCGTTTCCATAGGATAAATAATATTATTACTGTTTCGTGGTGTTTACCTAAGCAAGAAGCATGTTCGTTTTGTGGTGCTCATCATTTCTACCGAGAGCTTCCAGGTTTCTATTGTGGGAGTGGTCAGATCCGACTTAGTCCTACAGTTATTAATCCAATTATGGGGTTCTTATTACTGATCCAGATTATGAAGTTGCCTGTGAATTTCGTAGGAAGAATCGTTCATATAATCAAGCTTTTTCTTTTACTTCTATTGGAATGCATGTTGATCCGAACTCTGCTTGGGCAAAAAATGGAATATATTCTTTAAAAGTTCTGGGAAAAGTGACGCACTTTTTTAATCCTGTACATGGTTCTGCTAATGTGCATCGTCTGCTGCAATTGTTTTTCCTGGATATAGCTGATGATTTAAATGTAGATGTTATCAAAGATAGAGATTTGCGTCTTGATGTAATGACACTTCTGATTGAAGCTATGTCTGATAATTCTTATAGTAAAGTGTTTAAACGTCTGCGTTCGTGGGATGATCTTAGTAATGCACAAATACTGCTGAAGAAAAATGTGCGTCGTTTGCTATTTTTATTGTTTTAAATTTATTTTTCAAATTTTATGTGTCTCATGTGGTAATTTTGTAAATGTAATTTGCAGGTTTACAAGTAAATAAAAAGTGTCGACTGAATGTTTATTGCCAGGAATATACTTGTTATCAATTACAAATTCGTTCGAATAATAGATGCTATTAATTGCATGCAGCAAGACTGGGGCAAGAATATATTATCGGTCTGAGATACGGCAAATATCGTACAAAGAGTTATCAAGGAATAGTGGATAGCCTTTCTGTTGATGGTCAGACTAATCCTTCTAATGTAGGTCAACGTGTTGTTTTGCCTTGTTCGTTTATTGGTGGGCCAAGAGATATGAGGAAGCGGTATGTAAATGCTATGGCATTGGTACAAAAATTTGGGAAACTTGACCTATTCTTTCATTTTCAGTGGTTATTGAACAAGATGCCCCTCACACGGAGTCTACGTGCTGACTTCAATTAACAACATGATTTATGGACGCCAAGTGAACGGGCGTTCTCCATTGGGAGGCTATTTTCTGCTGAACGGAAGGGAAAAGAGATTTGGAATCCAGATGAAATGAGCAATGTGCTGAAAAAAATTGGCAAAAAAATGAATGCTGAGTATCACCCATGCCGGTTCAGTGGGCCTGCACTTCGTTCGGTCCGAGTTTGCTGACTTCTGTAACATTGTTACGAACCCGTGGATTGACTTCGACCCTTGGGAGATGAAGGTTCACGTGTAAAACGCATATTGGGATATTGCCGAACCGCAAGTGAGTATATTATTCTATCATTAACTTATTTAATTTATGCAAACTATGAATTAATGCTTGAAAGTTTACTTGCAGAACGAGCCGACAAGTTGGAGGAGATGCCGGTTGAACGGGGAGCTGCAATACATGAAGCTGCGTTTCATATTTCACGTGAAGAATTGTGCAACTCTCTCCCCTGAGGTGGTTGGAAGTCCGGACTGGCCTATTCACATCCGGGCCGATGATGAAGACTCCCGCGCAATAATGCCGATCACTATATTGGAAGGTAACTTTTCTTCCACGCCCGTCTTGTCAATATGGAGGTCGGACTAAGGTGCATCAGTCATGACACTGATGTAATCCGTATGGCACCTTCATATCTCAGAGTTCACGATTACTTATTCTAGCGATGATGAATAAGCAGTCATTATTGTGAAGTATATATGCGTAGGTTTTTTTTTTTTTAAAGGTTTAAGTTGTATGTGTGAGAGTTCATGTCTGTCATGTAAAATAATTTTTTTATAAATTAGTTAATTAACTTTTGCCTTTATTTGGAGACATATGTTGACAACACTAATCTCGTCACAAACTCACTTCTGCTAATCGATGCCTGAATTCTCAATTGCAGAGTGCATACATGATATAAATACATGCTTAATTAATCCAATATTACATTCAGGGTCATCCCTAGACACTCATATGCTCTACGCAAATTCTAATATCGGGGCCATATGTTATTACAAAAGTATAGTCAATTTTTTTTTAATGTAAAAATACATTTTAAATATTGACTAATTATTCCAAATACTGTTTGTACCCAAAAAATCACCCTCGACTAATCGAGGAACGACGGCTCGACGTAACAAGCCAAAAATGGCATATGGGCCGAATCAAGTCACTCCAAAACGGATCAGACCAAATCGGATCCAATTTGGACCGAAAATGGGTCCAATCGAACCAATGGGTTGGCTACGAGCCCAATTTCAAAACTCGACCCAATTTCGCAATTAATTAACATTTGGGCCAAAAAATATATTAATTAATTGATAAAATTAATTAATAGGCTAAAGTTAATTAATTACTAATTAAAGCCAAACAATGATCAATTACAAACGGGCTCGACCCATTTAATAACTTTGGCTAATAAAGATTATGGACTGATTAATTAAGATTAATTGGGCCAAGTCTAATTAATTGGCCTATTTTTTTTATAAATGAAGGCCATTAATTGTTTAAAGGGGTAATTAATTGGATAAATTGTAAGACAACAGGGCTCGACCCAGGACCAATCATGGCCCGAACGGCCCAAATCGGCCATGGCCCACCCCAGACCGGCCATTCTCCATGTTTGGGGCCCACTTGTTGCTTTGTTACTTAATTAATGATTAATTAATTAAGGGATAAGGGTTAAGCTAAGTAGTTGGCTTAAAACACTAAGTCCTTAAAAATCTCTTAATTAGTTATCATTAATTCAATTTCAAACACAACGTTTCTTCTTCTTCACCACTAACATTAATTTTCAGCAACAAAAGAACTACCACCAAAGTAGTGGAAGTAGTGGAAGGTTTTTCAAGTAGTGGAGAAAGTGGGAAAGTGGCTGTCAAGGCATCAGTTTCTGGCCATCAGCTCTACAGATCCAGCAGCTATAAATACCTTGATACTATCAGTCGCGCAGGACACACACAGACAATCAATCAAAAAATCTCAGTCTAACACTGATCGGCTCAACGCCTCACCGGAAGTCCAGCACCTCGCTGCTTCTTTTTCAGCAAACAATTGTCAATCCCTTGATATCAACTGTCCCTCCTCAGCCACCAGCGATCCCTGACAGCCTGAAGTCTTGCCGCCGCCGCCGCTCACAGTCAGCCGCCGCCGCCGCCGTCGTCGTCTTTCGCCGTCAGCTGACGCTGTCTCGAGCGAAACCTTGATAGCAAGCAGATCACAATCTGTTTTCTGTCGAGTTATCAGCCCGCCAACTCCTCGATATCAGTCTGTCCCTCCTCAGCCACCAGTGATCCCTGACAGCCTGAAGGCCTGCCGCCGCCGCCGCCGCCGCTCACAGTTAGCCGCCGCCGCCGCCGCCGCTCACAGTTAGCCGCCGCCGCCGCCGCCGTCTTCCGCCGTCAGCTGACACTGCCTCGAGCGAAACCACTCATATCAGCAAGTAGCTCGCTGTTAACTGTCATGTAAGTGCCCACGTATTTATATGACAAACTCATTGAGTAGCCATCTGCTTGATGAGCTCGTCGTCAAGTAGCCATCTGCTTGACGGCTATCGGCTAAGTAGCCATCTGCTTCGTCGATGCCTTGGTCAGTGGCCACCCGCTGATCAGGAGCCCGATTGGTGGTTATCCATCAAGGTTGGGCGAACCATTGACGGTGGTTCTCCGTCGTCAATGTTACTTTCTGTCAATATAATGCACTGTCATGTTTTATCAACTCATCGGCGGGTTCCCTGCCGATCAAGGAGTCAGTTTTCAGAACCTAATAGAACTTATCAGCTCGTTTGGCAGACCTTGCCAAGAAAGGAGAACTTTACCGTTTTGCATATTTTTGTAATGTTTGTACATCGGGAAACGTACTAATGTTCTTTTATTATTAATGGAAGTAATTTAGTTCGTGTATTTTGCTCCATTTACTTAAATATGCTTTATGTCGACTAATTTCCATTGATATGCTGTTTCTATCAAGCCTTTGTTTTCTGTCAAGGTGATTGTGTAAAACTGATTGATCGTCAACCTGTTTACTGATGTAAAGACCCACTGATATGATGAACAGGCCATCGATTGGCCATAAAAATATGGCATTCAAGAGAGATTTTCATAAATTGTTTAAGTCCTGCGGCCAGGCAGGCATAGAAAAGAACTAGGGGTAGTGTTTGTCTACTCTGTCGCAATCGTTTAGAAGTCAGCCTTTTCAGGACAACTTACTTTGATATCAACATGTCTTTATCAGGACACTCACATTATTAATTTACCGATATCAGCATGTCTAATTTTGAATCGTTATGTTTGCACGCACAAACATTGGCACGCCCGCATTTATTTTATATCATATCGAGGTATTTCACGTCGAGCTATTGGCTCGTCGAGGGATTCACTGACAGGTTCACAGCAAATAGTATTTTGGCACACCCTGATGCCAAGCATACCTTGATGTCCATCCCTCGATGCCAAGCACCCCTTGATGTCAGTTTTACTATAAACAATATTTTGGCACTTCTTGATGCCAAAGGTTTGCTCGATGTCGTCGAGGTGTTCCTCGACGCTAAGTTTATACGCAAACAGTTCCTTGATGCCATGGGACTAGATGCTAAAAACACCTCGATGACGTCAAGGCGTAACAGAGCCAAAATTATATGCAAACAATATTTTGGCACGCCCAGTGGGACATGAAAGTATCTTTATTGAAAAACCCACCAGCCAAGCAGTTTATGGCTCGGGGGGCATGAAAGTAATTCTGTGTTTTAATTGAGTTGCCATAAAACGATTATCAGCCAATTTTGGCTAGCTGACAGCTTGATTATCTCTTTGCCAAACAGTCAATCAATTGATACTAAGTGGATGTTTGTTTTGTTGTCATCAGATGACATCACAGGTACCACGAAGGACCCGATCAACCTTGACAAGAACACAGTCTGACTTAACGCATACTTTGGAAAATTTATCAACGGTTCCACTGACTATGGAAGGAACCGACATAATCGAAGAGTTGACAACAGAGGTCCGCAACTTTACCAGGGACCTTGAGACCAAACAAGGAGAATGGTCTGACATTGTCAGCAAGTTTGAACATATGCTGGGCTCGGCCACTGCTGCTAGTCAGGCCAGTACAGAAGCCAGCCACACTGTAAATAATGCCTTGATACACTTGGAGGCAAAGTTGACGTCGCTCACTGAGAGCATCAACATGCTCGCCAATGGCATCCAAACGCAGGCCTGGACTGGGCCGCCAAGGACTGCTGTTGACAAGGGCAAGGGCCCCGCAATCCATATCGGGGGAAGTGCGTCAAGAGACGAGACGCCTTGCAGACAGGGCAACGGACAATCCCATGTCCAGGAAAGAAACAAAGGAAGCACTTCCAAAACAAGGAACCCCCATCAAGACTCGGGGGGCAGGTCCGAAGAGGACCGATTAGAGGCCGCCGGGTACGGCCAGGAAGGATATCAAGCCAACTCAATGGCTTATGACAGGACTGCTCATCGAGCAGTAGAGGGTCCAGAAGACCTCTTGACAGTGAACCAAGCTGAAGAAATGTTCGTCAGGAGGCAGGGAAACAGGGCAGCAAGGTATAATAAGCCTCACCCGGAATATATCGATCAGATCCCGTTCCCGTTGAACTACAGACCGCCGAATTTCACACTGTTTTCAGGCGAGGGATCACAATCTGCCACAGAGCATCTGGCTCGATTCTCTCTAGAATGTGGCAACATGACAAATGAGTTAAAATTGAAACTGTTTCCTAACTCCTTGACGGGAATGGCGTTCCACTGGTACGCCAATTTAAAGCCTGGATCGGTCCCCGACTGGCCATCCATGGAAAAAATATTCGTGATGAACCACTATCAGGCCCCTCTCGAGGTGTCCGTCATCGAGCTGTCGAACATGAGGCAGCTGACAGGACAGACTGTCGAAGAATACATGAAGAAGTTCATCAGGGCCAGAGGATTCTGCGCCATCCCGCTGCCAGAAAAGGAATGCATCAAAATTGCCATCCATGGCATGCATTTCGAATTACGAAAGATCATGATGGCACAATACCACGAGGACTTGTTCGAACTGACCGATCACGCGGTCCGTTATGAGCGAGTATTGAGAGACGAGAACGGCCGACAGCCCAGAGGAAGTTACTATCAAGTGGGGATGGCCGACTCTAGTGAGGAGCAGATCAATCAGGTCAGCAGACCGATTGAGCAACAGGGTATCGAGATCGGACTGGCAGAAGTGGTCTGCCCTAAGAACACCGTCTGTACGGCTCTCGCCAAGCCGAAAGAACCTCAACCTACTATCAAGGTGCCAAATAATTTGGTGCGACGAGATGCTGAATATAAAACTGATAGAGAAAGACGATACTCTTTCGACGTCTCGAAAACAGAGGCCATATTTGATCAATTGTTGGCCGACAAGATCCTTCGCCTCAAAGGAGACCACGTGATTCCACCATCAGTGAAAATATCAGGTAAAACATATTGCAAGTATCATGATGTTTGGACTCACGCAACGAACGAGTGTCTAGTGTTCAGGTGGATGGTGCAGGATCACCTTGACAAGGGCATCTTGAGGTTTGCCCCGGATTGGAAGATCACGAAACCAATGACGGTTGACACCAACCCATTCCAACAAAATGAAGTAGGGATAAATGTCATAACAATCACGGAATTACCGACAGGCGAGAAACTGTATTCAGATGATGATCCGGAGTATGACATGAGAAACAAACAAATGGGCCTGTGTGCGAGGTGCCAAAACGAATTGGCGACAGTCCCGCTGTTCATCAACCCGGCGATATATGGCCCATACATGCCTTGGCCAAATGTAATGCCGTCAGGGTATCCTTATCAGGTGATGCCGCAACCGCAGGCAAACCCCCAGACAGCGCCGCAGCCGCAGGCGATGCAACCACCGCCACCACCTCGACCCATGGGGCCGCATCCGGTCCTAACTCCGATGGAAAATACTGAACGCGCAACATCATCGGCGGAACAACGCCGGGAACAGGCTAAAACCATGATGCCTCGACGGCATCAGGAAGGTACTAACCGAAACAGCAGAATCAGGGAGAGATCCCCTGACAAGACACCAGTCAGGCAGGTCAGATCGACCGCCAGTCGTAGAGAAATGACACATGGTCCGTCACCCAAGACTACTCCGCCAGGCTCATCGAGGCCGCGGACTGTTCATACTCCCGCCGACACACCGGTGGATCGATGGGTTCCTGTCAGGCACCCGAAGTTCCCTGGCGACCGAAAGGTTGACCAAATGACCCGAACTCAATATAGGCGTTTCTTACGTCAACGGAAAGGACTGGAAATTGCTAAGGGGAAAGCCCCGATGAAGGAGGAGTCAGCAAAGAAACCTTCACCGTCAGGGGAACAGAAACTGAAACAGGCAATGAAAGAGGCCAAATCTGGCCAAGGGGTCGACAGTAAGGCCAAGACCTCGATGCAGATCGACACTTCCAAGTGGACTCCGGGGAAAGCCCAATTTGGTACAATCGATATAGAAAAGATAATGGCGGAAGATGATTTGTTGTCTGATGGCGATGATGGAAATGATCTCAAGGCAAAGCTTGCCGAGATTTTCGATGATGAGGGCAATAAGGAGAGCGAGGCCAAGTCTGGCCAAGCCGTCGAGGCCAAATCTGGCCAGAAAGTTGAGAAACAGGAAACTGAGAAGCGAGAGGCCGAGAAACAGGCCGTCGAGGAAGGAACAAAAACAGTGGAAGATGCTACCGTCAGTCAGTCGACAGACGGCTCGACGATGATGGAATGCAATGCTATCGATTCAGAACTTGTTGAATTCGTCAACGAGGAGTTGGAATATTCCACTGACGGTTTTTGGGATGAGGGTATGCCAGTTGTACAAATGGCAGAAGACCTAGAGCTGCTATCGGTTGACGACGAAAAAGAGACCGATTGGGACAGAAAAATCGAGACAATATTCCAAAAGCTGCCATCTTTTATGGCCAGGCATATCAGGCCATTGTATGTATCAGGGCATATCGACGGAAAACCCATTGACAGGATGCTGGTCGATAATGGGGCAGCCGTCAATGTAATGCCTTCATCGACGATGTACAAGCTGGGCAAAGTCAGCGAGGACCTGCTGGAGACAAAAGTAATTGTCAGCAACTTTACAGGGGGAAAGGCTGATACACTAGGAATTTTGCCTGTCGAGGTGAAGATCGGAAAGACCAGCTTGAAAATCGCATTCTTCGTGGTAGATGCTGCCACCTCTTACAATGCGTTATTGGGAAGGGACTGGATTCACTCAGCTATTTGTGTACCGTCTTCGCTTCATCAATGCTTATTAATCTGGGGAGACTCCCCCGA
The DNA here is from genome assembly GCA_003313485.2 of Penstemon barbatus. Lineage (NCBI taxonomy): Eukaryota > Viridiplantae > Streptophyta > Magnoliopsida > Lamiales > Plantaginaceae > Penstemon > Penstemon barbatus. The sequence continues at coordinate 73,863,264 of CM064883.1, forward strand.
ACCCGAGATTATTATGGCCGACAACAGGCCATTCACCGCTAAGGTCAACGCTGTCGAGGCAGCGTATTATCGGGATGATGTAGGGCCTTATCGATTTATCGGGCAGGACAAATACGGACGACCGAAGGAAGTCACTTCAAGCAAGAAGTTGACGCAGTTGGAAATGGCTTGTTTAGCCAAGGAACTAAGTCGGCCCTGCAACGTCAAGGAGTCGGGGCCGCAAGAAAAGCACTGTCAGGATTAATGAATTATCCTGATGACGAAAGACCATCGGCCTGTAAGGCCGACAGACTGGAAATTGATGAGATTGTAGTTATCGGACCGCAGCAGGAAGCATGTGCCGATTTAATCAGGAGGTTTCGGGCCTACGTGGCCGAATGTTATACAGGTGATCTCATCTTCGAGGAAGAAACGCCACCGTCGGTCGGCGAGGAAATTCAGTTAGAAGAATTAGCAACGGCGCCAGCCAAACTTGACGACATCAAGATCCAAGTACAGGATCCTGTTATCGAGATTGAGTTAGGCAGCGAAGATGATCATAGGCCAACTTACATCAGCGCATTGCTTGATGATGGCCAGAAGGATCGACTGATCCAAGTATTGACGGAGTACAAGGACTGTTTTGCCTGGAATTACGACGAGATGCCTGGGTTAAGCAGGGAATTGGTGGAACATCGTATTCCGATACTTGAAGGATACCTACCCCGTAAACAGCCCCTGCGAAGGATGTCTGTCGAGGTCTGCAGACTGATCAGGGAGGAGATCGAGAAGCTGTTAAAGGCCAGTTTTATCGAGGTGGCCAGATATTCGGAGTGGGTAGCAAATGTAGTCCCCGTAATGAAGAAAAACGGGAAAATCAGGATATGCATCGATTTCAGAGACCTAAATCTTGCATCTCCCAAAGACGAGTATCCGATGCCAATGGCGGACATGCTAATCGATGCTGCCGCTGGCAATATGTTCCTGACAGCCGTCGACGGAAGTGCAGGTTACAATCAGATTTTCGTGGCTGTTGACGACGTGCCAAAACTGGCCTTTCAATGTCCCGGCGGAATAGGCACCTTCCATTGGAAAGTGATGCCATTCGGACTCAAAAACACCGGAGCAACCTATCAACGAGCCATGAACTGCATTTTCAGTGAGTACATCGATGACTTTGTAAAAATTTACATCGATGACATTATTATTAAATCGGCTATTTATGATGAACATTTGATACATTTGGCGAAGTCATTTGCCAAAATGAGAAAACATAAGTTGAAACTCAATCCCTTGAAATGTGTTTTTGCAGTGGCGTCAGCCAATTTTCTTGGCTTTCTAGTACACCGCAAGGGAATTGAGATCGATAAAAACAAGTCCAAGGCTATCCTGACAGCCAGACCTCCGTCGACGAAAAAGGAATTACAGCAGTTCCTTGGCAAGGTTAACTTTTTACGGAGGTTCATCTCTAACTTGGCTGGAAAAACGAAGGTCTTCTCGCCTTTGTTAAAACTGAAGGACAAAGAAGAGTTCTGCTGGCAAACGGAGCATGAGCAGGCGTTTCAGGATATCAAAGATAAGCTGACAACGCCGCCTGTAATGATGCCGCCTGTCAAGGGAAAGCCCTTGAAACTATATATATCTGCCACGGATGACACCGTCGGCGGATTTCTGGCACAAGACGACGATGATGGGTTTGAGCGAGCAATCTATTACTTGAGCAGGCACTTGACAGAAACAGAACAGAGGTACTCCCCGATAGAAAAGGTATGCCTTGCTTTGTTTTTCTCTTGCAAGAAATTACGTCATTATATGTTGCCTGTAAAAGTATTGGTTATTTCTGGTATTGATGTGATAAAGTACATGATAGCTAAGCCCGTAATGAGGGGAAGGATCGGTCGATGGGCCATCCAACTAATGGAGTACCAATTACAGTACGTACCGCAAAAAGCAGTCAAAGGCCAAGTATTGGCTGATTTTCTGGTTGACCATCCATGTCTCGATATCGATCAAGCCGTTCTCAAGGAACTGGACTCGATGACAGTAGAGATCAGGCCATGGACACTGGCCTTCGATGGGTCTAGAACCGACAGGCTGTCTGGAGCAGGTATAGTCTTGATTTCTCCGTCAAATGTGAAAACTAAGTTATCAATTCAATTTGATTTTGAATGTACTAACAATCAGGCCGAATACGAAGCCTTGATAATTGGACTGGAAATGCTTAGAGAGCTCGATAGCAAGTCTGTCGTCATCGTCGGGGACTCGCAGTTGGTTATCAGGCAAATACAAGGTACTTACAAATGCCGAAACCCAACACTTGACAAGTATTATTTAACTGCGATGTCTTTGTTGTCGGAGTTTGTTGACGTTACATGTTACCATGTGACGAGGGGAAACAACAGCGAGGCCAACAGTTTGGCCCAACTGGCGACTGGTGTCGATCTCCCCGATGACATCGAGGAATCCCTCTACGTCGTTAGGAGACGGCACTGTCCTTCATTTATGTATCGAGACAACGTCCTGACTGTTTTGAGTGTGTTTCAGGACCCTGATGACTGGAGAGAGCCGATCAGAAAATATCTGGCTGATCCGTCGGACCGAGCATCTCGACAGACGAGGCTCAGAGCAATCAGTTATGTCTTGATAGGCGATCAACTGTTCAGAAAAAGCCATGACGGCGTGCTCCTGTTATGCGTCGATCAGCAAGAGGCCATGAGGATTATGATGGAGGCTCATGAAGGAATTTGTGGGGCCCATCAAAATGGTCACAAGTTGGCATGGCTGCTGCGCCGATATGGCTATTACTGGCCAAAGATGGTGGGAGACTGTATTCAATTGGCAAGGGGTTGTGAGAAATGCCAACGCTTCGGGGTAGTCCAAAGGATGCCCGTCGAGGAAATGAACATGATAATCAAGCCATGGCCTTTCAGATGCTGGGCCATCGATATCATCGGGGAGATCCATCCCTCGTCTTCCAAGCATCATCGATACATTATTGTGGCCACATATTATTTTACTAAGTGGGTAGAGGCTAAACCGCTCAAACAGGCCAATCAGGCCGAGGTGATGAAGTTCATCAAGGACTTAATCATTCACAGGTTTGGTCTGCCACAGACCATTGTCACTGACAGGGGACTGATGTTCGTCGGTCAAGAGATCAAGGAGTTTGCCAGATCAATGGGTTTCGAATTGGTCCATTCAACACCGTACTATGCACAAGGGAATGGCCAAGCGGAAGCTTCGAATCGAGTCCTTAAGGATATTATCTCGAAAATGATCGATGAAAACCCAAGAGCTTGGCATTTGATGCTGTCAGAGGCATTGTGGGCTTATCGGACAAGTAAACGGACAAGTACAGGCACCACTCCGTATAAGCTGACTTACGGACAGGAAGCCGTTCTACCGATGGAGATCAACGTCCGATCCCTGCGGGTGATGCAGCAAAACGAGCTGACGCCCGAAGAGTACACTGAAAACATGTTCCAGCAGCTCGACGAGCTCGACGAGATCAGGGTTGCCGCGTTAGACAGGATCGAGGCACAAAAAAGGCTAGTTGCCCGATGCTACGATAAAAAGATACGCAGGAAACACTTTGACGTCGGGGACATGGTCTGGAGAGTTGTGTTGCCACTTCATCAGCGCGAGAAAAAGTATGGCAAATGGAGCGCAACTTGGCAAGGGCCATATGAAGTCTTCTCGATAACTCGGGGAGGAGGCTACATCTTGAAAAAGCCAGATGGGAATCTCTGTCGAGACCCCATTAATGGAAGGTACTTGAAAAAGTTTAGGCCTACTCTTTGGGAATCGATGTGTCTGGAACATCAGCGAGCCTTGGAAATGGAAATCGAACGGCGTCAAGAGTACTTCAGCGCGCCGATACCTCTGTAAATATAAGTAGGATTTACTTTAAGCTTTCGTTTTTACTTCGTTTTTCGTTTATTTAGACTAAAAATCTTTGAATTAGTATTGTTAGATGTATTTACTTTCGATTTTAGTTCAAACACCTCCATTTTATTTTAAATATTTGTTTCCCGAGTTACAAATCTTTTACATCAAGGCATTTCGTTTAAGTTTAATGAGTTGGCTCGATTTTATTGGCAATTAAGTTATGTTTCACTTGCGAGAAATGGTCCATCAAGGGATCGAATCGACCGGGGGGTAAAGACAATACGATATAAAGCCGAAAGAAAAGTCTATTGGAGAAAATTAGTTTATGGCTGTCAAGCCAATACATCGACAGAAAAATAAGTAAGTCTGTGGCCATCAGGCCAATGCATAAACAGAGAAATAAACTAAGTCTGAGAAATCAAAGTACTAAGGCACATGTGCCATATCAAATGGCTCGCAGGCCGAAACAGTCAATGCAAGAAATCCTGAGTAAACTTGGTGAAAAATCCTTTGAGAGCCGTCTCGATTCTGGCCTGATCAGCTGCTGCCGCGTTTGCCTTGGCGATCACTTCATTTTCAGCAGCTTTTGCCTCGTCAAGCAGATCGGCGGTGTTGGACAACTCCACCGTAACTGACTCAGCCTCGCTTACAACATCCGCCATCTTACCTCGGACCGAATCCAACTCCATCTGCAGCTTGGCAATGGCCGCAACCAAATCGGTTTCTGTATCTTGGAGATGGGTGAGCGAATCATTGAGGCCGGAACCCTGAACGTATAGCTCGTTAAATCGAGACTGGAGGGCCTCGACAGGGGATGCAGAAGTTGTCCTCGCTTTGATAGCTTTGTCATTTTCCTTGAAATCACCCCTCATCTTCGCAAACTGCCTCGCGAAGTTAGAATAAAAAGGCACTTTATCGTCAGGGAGTTTGGCGGAGGACAGCCGGCTCATTAAGTCATCAAGGGACGGTCCCATATTGATCATTAGGACTTCCAACGGCTGGCTCTGATGGCTCGACAGCAGCCCCTCGAATTGAGCAAGCTCTTCGGGAGTAAAAGGGGTTTGATTAGATTGATCCGATGCTGCCGACAGGGTTTGAGAGGAAGAGCTCATCGACGGAGCGTGAGTACCAGCAAATCGAGCCAGCATCTGGGAGAGTCGTTGAGAGGTATCCTTGGCTTGATTAGACAAAGGGATCTGCGAAAATAAAAGAGAGACATAATTAGCCAAGTACAAAATAAGCGAGGGGTTTCCGAATGACTCAATGATGAAAATTACCTCTCGACGAGGCAGAGGAACTGAAACAGGAGCCTCCTTGACAGGAATAGACTTGTGGACAGAAGGTTCAACCTCTCGATGGGCTGCGGCCGCATCACCTAATGTACCGTCGACAACAGTGTCGACGAGGGGTTCTTCGACATGTACCGAAGGTGGCGGATGGAATGGAATCTCCACTCGTTGAAAACGCGACCCATCGTCCTCACTGTCAGACGAGCTGTCAGCCATCGACCTAACTCGTTTTCGAGGGGGGAGGTCATCCTTAGCAGCTTGACGCCTTCCTTTAGAACTTGCTTCCTGACAGAAAGCGAGACATCAATGTTAGTTAAAAAATGCGATAAGTAAGTCAGACAAGGACTACCTCTTCGTCGGAACTGCTCACGATTATGGCACTCGTGCCACCTCGCTGATAGAAGAGCCGACGAGAGCGTCGGACATATACGACAGGGGGGTCCGTTACCTTGTCGACAGAAGACTGAGCTTCAGATGTCTGCAAGGACTGAGAAGCGGCGGGCGAGGGTCCTGACGGACTGATGACCTGCAGCGGAATGGCCATGGGGATAATCGGTTCCTTGACAACCTTCCTTTTCTTGTCAGCAGAAGGGGCTGCTGATTTTTTCCCTGCCAAAAACAAACAAACGTGTTAGTACATTAAGGACGATCAAACAAAGAAAACAATGGAAAGCTACCTGGGTCGTCAAGGGTAATGGTGCCCCCATCCTTGTAGTCACATAAAAGGTAAATCGTCGACATGTCTCGCAAGTCATCAGCTTGATACCCCGTAAAAGTAACTTGGGAGGTACCTTGATGACTACGAGGCTGTGAATTAATACTTGTGCTAGACTCAACGGAGGGAACTACATACCCCGACGACTCGATGAAATCAGGGAGTAACGGAAGAGAAAGGCCAAAAGGTTTGTAAAAAGTATGCCAAGGAGGAACCTCGCCGGGACCTCCCCGTTTTTTGGCTAGTTTAGCATGGGCCAACATGGCTTTTCCTATCCTAATGTTTTTCATCGACTCAAAATTGGCAATGGCTTGTTCATACACCCTATCTCTACAATCAGGGTCCCAAATCACATTGTAAAATTTTTCAAAGCGAGAAATAACATACAATGTACCTTTCTTAGAGGCCTTGACGGTGGCAGCCGCCGACTGGTCAAGGAAAGGACCGTCGGTAGAGATAATCTCCGGATGATTGGGAACCTCGTACTTTGCAACAACAGCATGAAAAGGCTCCTGGCGGGTCGATGCAATATAATCACCCCACCAATCAACAAAATCAGGGGAAGCAACAGGAGTAGGAGCGAAGGGCCGAAAGACGAAAGCATCACGGGCCGCCCGCCAGCATCGCCGTAGTTCATCAAAGCTGTCCATATCATCGACCTCCATCAATTTGTCATTCCTTTCCGCCAAGGAGTCACCATATCGAGGTATCTTCTGTACTAATCCAAATTGACGAGCCACGTAATGCGCAGGGTAAAAGCGGACTGAACACCTGTAAGGTTTGCGCTTTGTCGGAGTTCTAGCCCCAGTAACTTTGAACCCTGACGGAAGGTCCCTAGGCGTCAAAAAACTAGCCCACAACCGTTGATACTCCTTAAAGTCTTCCGCCGACATAGAGGGGTCATAGGTCGATAACACCGACGGATAGAACACCGAAAAGTCCGGTGCGAGACCTTTTTCAAGGCTATAAAACCTGCTGAAAAAGTAATAAAAATTACAAGGTGGCGCTCTCTGCCTAGCCACAAACAAAGCATATATCTCACTATCGACAGGATAACCATCAAACACACGAAAATCCAGAAAATAAGCAAGCAACCAAATTTGCAACAACCAAATGGGCCCCTGCAAAGACGTACAACTCGAGGCCAGAAACCCCTCCATACCAGTACAAAAAGTAGAGAAAACAACAGGCCCAAGTGCCACTCGTTCACCCCCGGCAAGGGAGATTGCGAGGGCATTATATTCTTTCGTTACTGACAAAGCTGGGTGGCAAAAAAGGTACCTCGATAACCATAGAGTCAAAAAATGTACGTGCTCCATATGCGTTACCTCGACAGCCTCGGACAGACCTTTGTACCGACCGATAACGGGTCCGTATGACACGGCATTGTCCCCCCCACCTACAGCTGTCGGAAAATGAAAAGCTTCGTCACTCGCGGACGGTGTTGGATCGACATAACGCCCCGTTGGACCCAGGCCAGTAATGGCCATGATATCTAAGAGGGTTGGTGTCATCGGACCATGGGCGAAATGAAAAGTATTGTCTTCCTTACACCAGAATTGAACGGCCGCACGAATCAATGGAAGATTAAGGGAAACCCCTGTTTTGCAAAATTGGATAATGTCATAAATACCGCTGCTCCGCCAAACCGAAGCATAAATTCTTTCAACTCGGGTACACCAAACGAGCCAATCAGAGTGGGTGATAGAGCCTGCCCACGGCCATCCACGGGTGGTAGACGAAAATTCTTTCACGCCCGTGGCAAATGGGAGTGACTCTGTCGAACGTATGAGTGGGTGTTGCTCCGACGAAGGCAAATCGGCTTCGGTGTGGTAGGGGCCGATTGTAACTCCGAGGGAGGTGTCTTCGAGTGCTTGAGTGATAATCCGAACATCCTTCCGTTTAATCCGAGCCATAGTAACACTGCAAAAGAAACAAAAATTTCGTAGTAAGTGGCTAAAACCGAAGCTTTTCGGTTATGGGGGATTTCTTGTGGTGGGTATTTCGGATTTGGTGACTTTGGGAGCTTTGAGTTCGGTTTTTACGTACCTTAGATGAAGGGGAAGCAGTGGGTAGCAAAGAAAACGAAATGGGCAGCCCGATTCCGAAAGCTTCGAAGCTTTTGGCTATGGTGGAATTTGAATGGGTTTTTCGGATTTTAGGGTTTTTGGGGGAGATGATGGTAGCTTTGGATTCCTTGAGTAATGGAGAACCCGATTTTAGCGATTTTGGGAGATCAAAGTCGAAGCAAGGGGCTCAATTTTGGAAGAAGAAAATCGGCTATGGAGTTGGGTAGAAGTGAGGAGTCGGCCGTGAAGAAGAAAGAGAGAAGGAGAAGTAGAGAAAAAAGTTGTGGGGCCCAGGGAAGTGTAAGAGTTTTATTTGAAAAGGAATAAAGTGGATATGTTGGGAAGTGTGTGTAGAATAGACTTCTAATTAATTTAGAAGCTATAAAAGTGTCAGGCTTCAATTGAATTTACCCGGGAGTTGGGAATGAGTTGGGGAGTTGACACCTGGCAAAGGAATTATCAGATTGGGAAGAATTCCAAAATCCCAAAAATGCTGATATAATTTATTTGGCTAAAAATGGCCAATTTTAATTATCAAAGCATGATAAAATTAAATGCCAATCGAGGAGTAAGAAAAAGGGGAATTTTTTAAAACTAAGTCTATCCGATAAAATTTTATTTCCGGATAAAATTTATCAGATACGACTTACGGGGGGCATTGTTTGTACCCAAAAAATCACCCTCGACTAATCGAGGAACGACGGCTCGACGTAACAAGCCAAAAATGGCATATGGGCCGAATCAAGTCACTCCAAAACGGATCAGACCAAATCGGATCCAATTTGGACCGAAAATGGGTCCAATCGAACCAATGGGTTGGCTACGAGCCCAATTTCAAAACTCGACCCAATTTCGCAATTAATTAACATTTGGGCCAAAAAATATATTAATTAATTGATAAAATTAATTAATAGGCTAAAGTTAATTAATTACTAATTAAAGCCAAACAATGATCAATTACAAACGGGCTCGACCCATTTAATAACTTTGGCTAATAAAGATTATGGACTGATTAATTAAGATTAATTGTGCCAAGTCTAATTAATTGGCCTATTTTTTATAAATGAAGGCCATTAATTGTTTAAAGGGGTAATTAATTGGATAAATTGTAAGACAACAGGGCTCGACCCAGGACCAACCATGGCCCGAACGGCCCAAATCGGCCATGGCCCACCCCAGATCGGCCATTCTCCATGTTTGGGGCCCACTTGTTGATTTGTTACTTAATTAATGATTAATTAATTAAGGGATAAGGGTTAAGCTAAGTAGTTGGCTTAAAACACTAAGTCCTTAAAAATCTCTTAATTAGTTATCATTAATTCAATTTCAAACACAACGTTTCTTCTTCTTCACCACTAACATTAATTTTCAGCAACAAAAGAACTACCACCAAAGTAGTGGAAGTAGTGGAAGGTTTTTCAAGTAGTGGAGAAAGTGGGAAAGTGGCTGTCAAGGCATCAGTTTCTGGCCATCAGCTCTACAGATCCAGCAGCTATAAATACCTTGATACTGTCAGTCGCGCAGGATACACACAGACAATCAATCAAAAAATCTCAGTCTAACACTGATCGGCTCAACGCCTCACCGGAAGTCCAGCACCTCGCTGCTTCTTTTTCAGCAAACAATTGTCAATCCCTTGATATCAACTGTCCCTCCTCAGCCACTAGCGATCCCTGACAGCCTGAAGTCTTGCCGCCGCCGCCGCCGTCTTCCGCCGTCAGCTGACGCTGTCTCGAGCGAAACCTTGATAGCAAGCAGATCACAATCTGTTTTCTGTCGAGTTATCAGCCCGCCAACTCCTCGATATCAGTCTGTCCCTCCTCAGCCACCAGTGATCCCTGACAGCCTGAAGGCCTGCCGCCGCCGCCGCCGCCGTCTTCCGCCGTCAGCTGACACTGCCTCGAGCGAAACCACTCATATCAGCAAGTAGCTCGCTGTTAACTGTCATGTAAGTGCCCACGTATTTATATGACAAACTCATTGAGTAGCCATCTGCTTGATGAGCTCGTCGTCAAGTAGCCATCTGCTTGACGGCTATCGGCTAAGTAGCCATCTGCTTCGTCGATGCCTTGGTCAGTGGCCACCCGCTGATCAGGAGCCCGATTGGTGGTTATCCATCAAGGTTGGGCGAACCATTGACGGTGGTTCTCCGTCGTCAATGTTACTTTCTGTCAATATAATGCACTGTCATGTTTTATCAACTCATCGGCGGGTTCCCTGCCGATCAAGGAGTCAGTTTTCAGAACCTAATAGAACTTATCAGCTCGTTTGGCAGACCTTGCCAAGAAAGGAGAACTTTACCGTTTTGCATATTTTTGTAATGTTTGTACATCGGGAAACGTACTAATGTTCTTTTATTATTAATGGAAGTAATTTAGTTCGTGTATTTTGCTCCATTTACTTAAATATGCTTTATGTCCACTAATTTCCATTGATATGCTGTTTCTGTCAAGCCTTTGTTTTCTGTCAAGGTGATTGTGTAAAACTGATTGATCGTCAACCTGTTTACTGATGTAAAGACCCACTGATATGATGAACAGGCCATCGATTGGCCATAAAAATATGGCATTCAAGAGAGATTTTCATAAATTGTTTAAGTCCTGCGGCCAGGCAGGCATAGAAAAGAACTAGGGGTAGTGTTTGCCTACTCTGTCGCAATCGTTTAGAAGTCAGCCTTTTCAGGACAACTTACTTTGATATCAACATGTCTTTATCAGGACACTCACATTATTAATTTACCGATATCAGCATGTCTAATTTTGAATCGTTATGTTTGCACGCACAAACATTGGCACGCCCGCATTTATTTTATATCATATCGAGGTATTTCACGTCGAGCTATTGGCTCGTCGAGGGATTCACTGACAGGTTCACAGCAAATAGTATTTTGGCACACCCTGATGCCAAGCATACCTTGATGTCCATCCCTCGATGCCAAGCACCCCTTGATGTCAGTTTTACTATAAACAATATTTTGGCACTTCTTGATGCCAAATGTTTGCTCGATGTCGTCGAGGTGTTCCTCGACGCTAAGTTTATACGCAAACAGTTCCTTGATGCCATGGGACTAGATGCTAAAAACACCTCGATGACGTCAAGGCGTAACAGGGCCAAAATTATATGCAAACAAATACATAATTAAATTACAAATCAACTTAGGTTATGTTTGATTCTTGAATTTCAGTGAGTAAAATGCTAAAGAAAATATTTTCTCTTGCATCCAATGACATAACATTGAGCTTTATTTCTTGTTTATTTCCATTTTACTTATCATTTTCTCACTCAAATCCTAATCTTTTTCTACTAATTTTCTTGTGGATATGTTTTTATAATTTTTATTTTTGAAATATAATTTTAGTGAAAATAAATTTTACAAGTCTATGACTTAATATAATTTCACAATAAGTGCACGCCATTAAATTTAATTTTTAGTCCCCAAATCAATTATTATTTATTGATTACAATGTTACAACAAGTACTCGTGATTGTCATAAAGTTAAATAAATAAAAAATTATATTATCAAGAAAATAATAACCAGAAAACCTTATTATAAAGAAAATAAAAAAAAGTTTGTTTTCTTTTTATTGGTTAAAAAATTAAGGGAAAATAAAAAAGATTAAAAGAATAACCACGAAAGAAGAAAAAATAGGAACAACTGTTAAGAATAACATTGGAGAGATTACAAAAAAATTTCTCAGGTATGTCACCGTCTTTCAATTAATTATTTACCTCCGAAAAGATCCAATTTTGAGCTTAAGAGGTTATTTGTTATAAAATTGAAAATTATATATTTACAATAAAAAAATTTAAAATTGCCCATAATTCTAAAAAATTATTAAAAATATTCTATTTTACATTTTTATTAACAATTTAATTTTTAAAGTTAGAATTTTTTTATTAATAATATTTTATAAATAAAGAAATTTATGTACACTTTTATTTAAATTTTCCATTATGGGTCGGAGCTCTACCCCTGCTATAATTTTAATGGAGTTTTCAACAACTTAAGAAATTACTTTCTGTTTTTTCAGTTTATGAAGCAGTTATAGAGTATTTGCAAACTACTTTTAAGTTAGCATCTAAAAAAGAAAACTGGAAAGGACATAAAAGTAGAAGCAACAAAGAGGGTTCTTCTAGCTTTTAAAGACATTTTTTTTCAAGTGAGTGCTTCTAAACACATGTTTGGATTTGGCTCGAAAAGTAAATTTAGTGCTCATCGGCTTGAGCCCGATCTGTCAAACAAATTATTATATGTGCTCGTAGGACGGATCCAAAACAGGGCCGGCCCTGAGCGTAAGCCGCACATGCGGTCGCTTAGGGCCATCGGTGAACGAGGGCCTCCAATTACGAAATATTTTAATATAGGTGTATATATATTTATATGTACGTATGTAATAATTTCACCAAGTATTAATGCTTGTGGCATGGATGGTAAACCTCTTGAAAAGTGTGCGTGATGTCAGTGTTCGAATCCTTGCATTTTCAAATTGTCTTTAATTTTTGTTATTTTTGCTTGTGGAGCTAAGATTTTAGTATGGAAAGTCCAAATGCATAGCTAAAGAAATCAGGCCCAACATATTGAATTAAATCAACGAAACCCCATTAATTAAGATAGATATTGTCTAAATCAAAAGTGAGAAAATGAATCTTTGTATTGCAATTTTAAAATTTTGGACATGTGACCAAGAGATTCATATTAATATATCAAAAAAAAAAAAAAAAAAATTATTCGACTTGATGATGTTAAAATTTATTGATGATTGATCTTAAGTATTTATTGTTTTAAACTTGAATATTATTTGAATGACACTTATGATATAGATGTGATTGACTTAATTATTTGAGTTGAGAGTCTTAAGATATATTTTACTAAAAGAACTAAAAAACTTGAATTATTTGCAAACTATATAATGTTGATTTCTCCAATAGATGGATTGCTTGTAGAATATTGTTAAGTATTCTCGTTACAGTTGTAGTTGTAGAGAAAATATTTTCGAAGCTATAGTTGATTAAGTCTTACTTATGATAAACCGTTGTCACAAAATAAATCGAATCGGTTAGCCATATTGTTGATTGAAAAATATTTGTTATGCAAGTATAATTAGTGATTTTGCTATAAAAAATGCTAGTAGTAGAATATTTAAGTAATATTTTACAAGATTTCATGGTTTATATATGTTATCATTTTCATATTAAATAGAAGTGTGTCTCGTATCACAGATATTTTTTACAAAGTGATATTATATTTTATTTACATTATTATTGTTTCTTATTTTTCTAATTAATAGGTTTATTTTTACAAAAAATTATATTAGTTATTAACATAATTTAATTATACAAAAAAATTTAAGGACCACAATTTTAGAGTTGGCTTAGGGCCACCAAAAACTCAGGACCGACCCTGATCCAAAATTTGATAATCTAGGGGGCCGAGATATATTGTTGGTCATTGGGAATGATTTGAGAGTTGAGATTGAAATATATTGTGGACTTATTTGACGATATTTTTTAGATTGTGTTATTAAATTACTTATGCACAACGTAGACAATATATCAAAGATAATTTTGTTGTTTTCGGGAGAAATAAGGGATGACATATGATCTTTTATTTTATTTTGGTAAGAATAGATAGAGTTTTTTAAACCATGAGTCATATAAATATTTAGTTATTAACTTAAAAATATTACTCTAATTAGACCACTTAACACCTTTTTTTATAATTAAATTCTAGGGGGATTCTAGGGTGCCGCTAATTTACCACATTAGGTGGTATTACCACACAATGTGTATCATATTATATGGTATAACACACATGTAACAGCACATGCTCACATTACATAGTATTAACTCCATATATTTAGTATGACCCCCTATTTATTCCAGATTATGTGGTATTACAACGCAATATGTGTCACATTCTATGGTATAAATTATATATGACCGTACGGATTCACATTACGTAGTATTAACCTCCTATATTCAGTATGACCACACATCATGTAGTATTTATTCCACATTAACCGGTACCATGCAATTTGTATCACATCCTATGTTATAATTCACATGTGATAGTACATGTTCACATTACATAGTATTAATCCATATATTTAGTATGACCCCTCAATATGTAATATTTATTCCACATTTACAACGAAATGTGTATCACATTCTATGATATAATTCACATGTGATAGTACGAGCACACATTACGTACTATTAACCCCATATATTTAATATGATCCCATGTCATGTAGTATTTATTCTATATTAGGTAATTTATGCAATTTTTTCAAAGTTAATATTAATTATTAAAAAATAATTACATATTATTTATTTTAAAATATTATTGTAACATTCATTTATCTATTTTTAAAATAATTTACAATTTGATGTTACTAAATATATAGTATAATAATATCATTTGTTGTAGTATAGTACCACTTATTGTGGTAACATAATTATGACATGTTGACAACTTGTTTAATAAATTACCAATTAATGTTATGTTTTATTTCTGTTGGTTATAACTAGCGGCACCCTAGGGGCCTGTTTGTTTGGCGTTTCCCAAAAAAATTTCGTGTTTGGAAAATGCCAAACAAACATGTTTTCTATTTTCTTAAATAAATTTTTCATCTCTTAATTTTCTCAAACTATTCTCTCAAAACCCAAACAAACAACAATTTCTTATCTCTAAACAAAACCTATATAAACTCTACTATGATCTGACATAAAGTAACATATCTCTTACACAATTTATCTCACAACAAACATGATTTGACATAAAGTTTTACACATCTTACACCTACAACCTAACTCTTCCAAAAAAAACTATACCCACTTTATTTCTCAAACCACTCTCTCAAAACCCAAACAAACGACATTACGCAAATCGAGATTATTTCACAAACCTCCACTACTCTCCCAAACTACTTTCCCAAACACCAAACAAACAGGCCCTAGAATTTTCCCGGGCTAAAACACCATTAACCAACAAAACTAGATGCAAATTATACGGTTTATATATATGAATTACTGTATAATACAGGGAAAAGTACAAATTTCTTTTTTTTTTCTTTTTCTTTTCTTCTTTTTTGGGGGGAAGGGGGTTGTGTGTGTTTGTATGTAACATAATTGAATAATAATGTAAATTGCACCCTCAACCATTTCAGTCCATTCTAGTTATCGAAGTAAGGGTAAATTTGTCCATTCATATTATTAACCACCTCAATTTTTCCTCAAAAACAATATATGGACAAAATTGACATATCTCCATAATAACTTAACCCTTTACTTTCTATTAGATTAGTCAAGCGCGCTAGTTGCAATCAAACTAAAGCAAGAAGTGAGAAAGTTTACTTTGAGAAAGAAGAAAAAACTGAAAAATAGAAAATAAGTCTTATGGGGACTTAATGTTTACTCAATTTCTCATCTTTCTTCTTCGAGTCGATTCAAGTGCCTTTTTTTTTACACTTTACATAT
This sequence comes from Penstemon barbatus, assembly GCA_003313485.2. Classification (NCBI taxonomy): domain Eukaryota; kingdom Viridiplantae; phylum Streptophyta; class Magnoliopsida; order Lamiales; family Plantaginaceae; genus Penstemon; species Penstemon barbatus. The sequence goes on from CM064883.1 coordinate 73,878,684, forward strand.
AATTTTTGAAACTAAACTAGAGTAATTATGAGGATGTACATGTAGTTATTCTTAATTGTCCCTAATACTAATTCTACAAACAAGTATAATAGAGTTGCTAACGAAAATGAGAATCAAAACGTAAATAAGATGTTAAATTGAGAATATGGTAAACACAATTCATTCTCTGCTCTTAGCACCCTACACATTTTTCTTCAAACATAAAAAAGAAAATGACAGCACTGGACTGGATTTAAAGAAGAAAGAGGAGAAATTGAGAATATGGTACCCATAAAACTTGTTTTCTATTTTTAAACATTTTTTTTAAAGTTATTATGGTGATATGTCAATTTTGCCCATATATTATTTTTTAAGGGAAATTTGGGTGGTTAATAATGTGAATGGACGGATTTACTCTTACTCAGGCGACTTAAATAGGTTGAACATGGTTGAGGGTACAATTTGAAATGAAATAGTGGTTTATAGGGTGCAAATTGGGATAAATTTTTTTTGTAGGGTGCAAAGTAGAAAATGCTCCTATTTGTAGGGTGCAAAATATGATTAAGCCATATAGTGAGTTATGAAAAGTTGAAAAATGATTTAGAGATATTTTGGATATTGATGTTTGAGAGTGATAAGATAATGATAAATGTCAAATCAATGAATTTATAGATGTATGATATAATTAGGCCTAAAATCGAGATTATATGAACTGTAAAAGTACAAGTCCAGGCTAGGCTAAAAAAATAGGTTTAGTTGCTCAGGCTCGACGCGAGCTTGACCTTCTCTGCTTCTCATATACGTTATCCGTTTCGTTTTAATTGTCACATTTGATGATTTCACACATATTAAAAAAAAAACTCAATAATTGATCATTTTTTAAGATAAAATATCAAAAATACTTTTTGATTATTACTTCAATTAATTTTATTTTTGATAATATTAAAAAATATATTTTGACTATTACTTTAATTAATTTTATTTTTAATTAATATTAAAAAATATTTTTTGATTATTACTTTAATTAGTTTTATTAATTTTTATGTAATTTACCTATTGTATAAATCTAAAATTAAGAAAAATTTAAAATGAAAAATACTGCAATAAAAATCAATAACAAGTAATTTGAAATAAAAAAAAAAAATTGTAAACGTAACAATTAATTTGAAAGAATAACTTTTTGTTTGAGGTCGGCTCATAGATCAACAATGTCGTTCACGAGGCTTCTTGGCCACATGCCTACCAAAAATAATAGTTGATTTGATTTAACATCACACTAGTCCTACTTTTAAACACGTCAGTAGATGCATAAAGTAAATGTAAACTATTTCCCTAGCAATTGAAGAGAGAAATTAAATACAATTCCAAGTGTCATGATTTCATCTATATATATGTAAAAAAGAATGCGATCAGTTTCTTTGTCAAGAAAATACTTCCAACAAAATAAAAAAGGAATATAAAATATTTCTCATATGTTTTTGAGTTTGACTCCATGTTCAAGCTCTGTTCAACAAGGAATCGAACGAGTTCGATTGAGCATTTGTCGGGCCGAGTTTGCACCAAGTATTAAATTCGGACCAATTAAAATATGCAATTTCCGTATAGCTTAATATTTAATCACTTTTACTCCTCAATGTACAGAATCGGTGGAGGTAGCGTTTGTGGAGAGAACCATTGGAATGGGAGGAATTGGAAAGGTATTACTGACAATCTTTTTCTTTTACAATTTCTTTTTCTTTGCCTTGAGCGATTTTTGTAAAATTTTTGATTGAATGAACTCCTCCATCATCTTGCATACACAACTCCATATGTCGGGATATATGCAGAATATTTTAATGTGTTAAGTTAAACCTCTAAAAAAGATATGAAATTTTTATTGCGCTAAACTATCTTATGATTTTAAAAACCCTGAAAAAAATCCAATTTATAAATTATTTCGGATCAACATATTTCAAGAAATAATTTTAAACATTTTATACATAAAATTGTAGGGACCAATTGAAGTATTTTAAAAATGATTTTTTGAAATATGTCGTTCCAAAATGACTTATATTTACAAATTGAATTTTTTTACAGGATTTTTAAAAATATAAGAAGTGTGAATTAATAAAAATTTCATAGAGTAATTTTTTTATAGATTTAACATAACACACAAGAATATGTTGCATTTCTACATTTAGACCAGCACTAAAATAAAAAAATGCAGAACAGTGTAACATAGCAACATGGAAATCATCACCAAACACTTTGATAACCCGAATACAAATAGAACATAACAAAGGAAAGATTAAAAATTTAAGAAAGCAAAAACAGGAGAAGAGCTACATAAATTATTAAGATAGCAGCATAAAAGATTGCAGACCTCAAAAGATAAACTTTTGTTTCTTCGGGCGTTCTATTATGACTCACCCATAGTAGGTGAGTCATATGGCAGAAGTTTTATTGGCCGTTGGATTGAAAGGCAAAGCAATCTTCACCGTCTATTGCGTGTACGGGGTGTACAAGCATCAAATTGGGTGTACGAGATAGGCAAAAAACATCGTACACCTGTAAAATTACAATTCTACCCATAATCAATTTATCATTTACCAAATATATCCTCCTCATTTTAATATCAATTACCAAATATACCCTCCTCATTTTAATTACATTATCGATCATCTCTCTCCCCTCTCTGAAAACTCTTCTCTCACTCTGAATCCGTGTTCTTCTCTTCTCTCCCGAGCTTTGTTTCTTCGATTTTGTTAAAATTCTGGAAATTTTTTGCTTATTCACATAATCTTTCGATTCTTAGTGGCCGACTTAAAATTAAAAATTTCAATTTGTCGTCTTCTCCCTGAAGGTTTGTTTCTTAGATTTTTATTAAAAATCTGGTAATTTTTTTAATCAATCCCTAATCTTTTGATTCTTAAAATCTGACCAAAAAGAAATTCCAATTGATCCCATGGCTATTTCTTGTATACAGGAATTGGTCAAGATATCGTGAGGAAGAAGATGATGGAGATTTAGTTACCTTTATAAGAGAAATTGAATTCAATTAAAAAGGGGAAGATGATGGAGATGAAGAGAAATTCAATTTGTAAGTAATTCCAATTTCGCCATTGATTCAGATGCATATGAAGTATGTTAGGGATTATGCCTAATTCAAAATTAATTTAAAATTCTGAATTCAATGCAGCAAAGGGGAAGATGGAGAGTGATGAAGCGAATTCATTTTTGTGAAGAGTAATTGCAATACACTTGAACAATAGTTCATATGCAAATTTGCAATTATACTGAAAATGGCATTCAGGTGTGTATATTCAAAATTATGTTTGTTAAATTTGTTATTGTAACATAATTTTCCATGTGAAGATATATATTTGATGGATTAATTAATGTTTGGAGACGTTTAGTTAGCATTTATATTCCTTTTTTATGTTATTTTTTTTCCTATCACTTATGATGGTTCTACATACTTATTCATATAATGAAGTTGATAGAATGGTTCTACATACCTATTCATATAATGAAGTTGATAGAATTGTTATAATTGATGTTTTTGGGGCATTTGATTTGCAGAGTTTGTTTGCACAGAAGGTGTTTCGGAAAGGAGTGTTCATGAATGAAGTTTTCCTCTTAGCCAAGTACTCTTGATGAATGAATTGAAGATCATCAGTGTTGATCTTTACTTGGAGCTGATTATGGTACTTTTTCTTCTTAAACAATGGTTATATTTATTGACTCTAACATCTATACTTGGCTCTTAAATGCCCTGTCTTTACTTGGCTTTTAACTCTTATATGAGGGTGCAAATTTTGGTAACTTTTTTGTCGTGTTTGTGTTTTTTTTTTGGGAGTCCTTGTCCAAATATAATTATGTTATTACATGATGTATATTAAAATTTAAGGCACTGAAAATCAATTGTGAAAAAGAAGTATCTTAAAGAATGGTCTAAATGAAAGAAGTTTACAATGTGGATTATCACTATGGTAGTATTTAAGATCAATAGTGAAGCAATTAAAATTTGAGTAAATAATTAGGTAACTGAAACGGTGCATTGGTGATGGTCATTTTCTGATAGCAAGTCTTATGATTAAGCTTATCATTTTGGTGACTTTTGTGTTTAATGGTTACTATTGATTGCATCATTTCCTAGAAGAAATGGGTGTTGTTTCCTGAGAATTCTTAAAAATATCATGTCCAAAAAGAATTCCTAATTTATGTATTCCTAAGTTATGTTAGACACATTATTGGTTCTAGTTGCTTGTAATTGAGAATTTTACTTTATGATTCATGTATATTTGCCTAACCAAAAGCCTTATGAAAGTGAAACATATAGGGGCTGGTCTAATATAGTCCATGAGCATCCCATAAAACAGAGTTAAGTCTTGAAAATTCTAAAGCATACAACACATATATATGAATTATAATTGATAGAAAAATGGAGGACTATACTGATGTCTGAAACAAATACTTAAGATCCAAAACATGGGTACACAAGAACAGAAACCAAACATTGTCTATGTGACCAAAATCCAAAGCCATAAAACTGTGTTTAGTCACTGTTTGAGATCATGGTTTTGTGTGAACCCTTGCAATCAGATTTGGTAATGTTTATGTTTCCACATAAAGGCTTCCTTACTCTTTTTGTTGATTTTCTCCTTCTTAGGCTTGAGTGAAACAAAAATACACACCATTTGCTAACAAAACTATTAGATGCAAGTTGAATAGATGTGGCATTTTATAGAAATGCCTACAAGACAAAAATAATAACCAAAAAGCAAATTTGAGTTATTTTAGACCAAAAGAACTGTTTTTCTAATTCTTCCAAGCAAATTTGTTGAATTTTGCTTTATAAAGCTGAACTGCCAAACGTTGCCTTGCAATTACTGATTTAACCTGTCATAAAAAAATGCAAGGTTCTATTAGTTAACTAGTATAAGAAAAAAATAATTATTTATTGTTGAATAGGTTTGTAATTGACCTCATTTAGTTGTTTCTGCATCCCAAAACTGAACATCATCATCATGCTCACATATAGTCCGCAATCATATCTACCTTGACAGTGAAATTGTTACACAAAAAATATTCACATTTTACAAAAACAATAGAAGACATTTTGTATGCTTACCCATTGCCCTGTAAGGGCACCCATTTAGGTTTGATCCATAAAAAGGTTTCAGCCATGTTTAGATTATCGTAACCTGTAGGATATCATTGCTGCATCAAAATTGCCAAACGTTTGACCTATTTCATTAGAAAACATGTTGTGAGAGAGCATACTTAAATATATTTGTGCATGAATATGACAAGATATGATAGTTTACCACTGTATGAGCTATTTGTGTCCTCAATTCAGTCATTGCCTCCAAGGGCTTTGTATCACAAATGCTTATATCACAAGTGTCCATATCTATGATTATGAGGTACCAGTGTTGGTGGCAGTCGTTGATGGGGATGTATATGTGTTGTAGAAAGAAAGATCTAGATACAAAATTTTGTTGGGAGTTGAAAAATGCTTTCAGAATTTTTTCATTCGAAACTGTAGGTATCAAGCACATTTGCTGCAATAGAAGTTGGGTTTGGATTAAATAACTATGAACATTCAATATAACAAAGAACAATCAATTAATATTATAGCCATATAATCATTGAATTCAGAACTAGATTAATAGATAGTGTAAATAACCTACACTGAAAATTGCTGGGAAATACTAGCAAGTCTGCATTGAGTTTTGTTCCCTGTTTTGCATTGTGCATAAGTAGGCTACGCAGTCCAGTACCTAGGAAAACATAAATATGATCTATATATGTTGTGTGACATGGTTGAAATTATAATTTGACATTTCTATTGTAAAACTTACACTCCCATTGATGAATCTTTCAGGTTTCAAGCACAATATGTTCTCCCTTGTGCAGTACCAAGCTCCGTAGTCCACAACCAACAGGTTGTAAAGTATAAATGTTAGTCAATTTCTCCTTATTTTAACTTCACTTATCTTATAATGGATGTTCTAGTTAATTAGTAAAATATTAATATAACATACATTAAGTTCAAGCCTTCATCCAACAAAAAACAACAAATATCAGATTCTTCCGACTCGGGATGTATTGGATTATCTGAAAATCGATTCTCTGGAGTCTTGAAAACATGATTTGGTGTTACATGAATTGCAGTCCTATTTGAACTATCCCCTTTTGACTCCGGTGTTCCCAAAATTGAAGTAGGGGGTCTCATGCATCCTTGTGTCATGTACTTATTCAAAGCCTTTGCCATTGTTTCATGTAAGTTCTTGTTTATAGTATCAGGAAACTCTGTGATGAAATCATTTATCTTTGATATCAAGCTTTCAATTGAGATCCCTTTAGACTTAAGGAATTGGAGGGTTGTGGCCACATGATATATCTATTATTGAGCGCCTGAGTTGTGCCACATCTGTCTGAATTTCATCCATCTTTGATGACAGCAAACCAAATTGTTCATAAATGTAATGGCTGTCATAAGGTGATGATTGGTTTTTTGAGACCAAAATTGGACTTGAATTAGGAGTAATCACTGGATCAGGAGCCACCTCTTCTGTTCCAGAAGCATAATTTGTTAGACTAGCTGGAGGAGCACTTTCATTATCAACTTGAAATAGTTTTGGGCTACCCTTTGGTGTATAGCCATTGTTGATCATACATGCCTGCACACAATTAGTGGTAATATGTTGAATAACATATTATGAAAAGATGTATGAAGGAATTAAATATTTGTCTCATAATCTAAATTATATTTGATTATAGGCAAATAAAATGTAATATGAAGTTACAAATGTGAATGAAGTTCAAAACATAAGTTATTTGAAAGTAATAAACTTGACATGACAAATGTCCCTTAGGACTCCAGTAGCCCCCCATCCTTTGCATATATGTTGTTAGTAGGTTGACTCTTTGTTTGGTTAGGTAATCCACATAAGGGTATTCCGTGCGAAGACGAATGTAGTAATTAGTTTCAACTGGAATTACCAGTGCTAGGAATAAAACCTGATTAGGCAAATGGATTCAGATATAAGTCAATAAAATAATGAAATGAACAATACTTCCATGAAAAAAATTGTATTGTAGATTTAATATGTAAGTACCTGTAACACTAACAAACATCCACTAACATAGGTCTGTGTGCTATCCTTCCATTTTGTAATTCCCTCATCTAGTGTGGGTAGAACTAGACCAGACCAGTTCAACTCTTTAACTTTGCTCAACTCTACTAGAAAATCCAAGTAATAGATAGGCATGTTCTGTTGGCATCCAGGGAGCAAGACTGTGCCAAAAAGTAATGCCATGTACATTACTTTGAATTCATCCCCGGCAGTAGTGCACCCTTTGAGTCTTAAGTCAATGCTGCAATATCAACTCTCCCCTTGGTTATAATGAAATAATCCCTATACATTTTAAAACCTTCAGAAGAATTTGGGTGCAAGCTAACATTTAAATCTGAAATTGGAATTCCAAGTGCCTTATTTATGGATTCACTAGTGATCTCCACATAACCTTGATGAACTTGAATTCTGTGTTCTTCACAGTTATAATTGTCAAATATCCATTTTATAAGAAGCCTGTCTATGGCATCCATTTGTAGCATTGCAAGTGATCTGAATCCCATATCCTCAATGGCCTGAATTTGTGGTTGGCTTAGTTGAACGTTAACTTTGATGAGTTTTTTCAGTGAAGTTCTATGCTCAAATTTGGTGAGCTGTAACAATAGCATATAGATAAAGTTTTCTCTAATATAATTGAAAGCAACTTGGGCGAATATTTAATTTCATAAATTCATACTTTAGTTGGCGCCAAAAAATCTGAAATGTCCTTCATATCATTTACATCCTTGCATGTTAGAGGCTTGTTCACCCTTTTTCTGTACCATTCATCTTGAGGCTGTGTAAAACAAATGAGCAGGCCTTTAATTTTATGATTCAAATAGGATTAATTCTATATCAAATATGAATGCAATAGTTAAACATTGATGGTACTCTTATTTTTAGTTGATAAACCTTGGAATCTGACTTTGTTGTTCTCTTTGTGGATATCCCCGTGTCCTTTTCCAATAAATCAGAATCTTTTGTTTGTTTGGATTTTGTAGGCGCACTTTGACCTCTATATTTCAAACATGACTTCATTAGGCTTCCCTTTGAACTTCCCACTGGATGAGTTACTTTGCCATCGAGTGACCAAGATTTTGCAAGGTTGAGTTTGTTAACCTCACCGTAAGTGAGTTTTCTTTTTGTGTCATGAGTCTCCTTACTACTTGGTGGATCATCCCTAATTCAATAAAATAAAATGGATATTAAATGATAAAATCTTACAGAAAAAAGTTTACATGTATTATATGATACACAATTTGAAGCATGTCTCCTAGAAATCATAGGCAAAACAGTAGCAAACATATTGAAAAACTAACCTCAAGTACCATTTTATAAATATTAATCTTATGTTCTAACTTAACCCCTTATAACTAATTAAATTCTGCTGAACTTTGGCCATGATTGATTTTTTAAATTCGTAGTGAGCAACCCTAAAAACTTTTTAGTGTTCGCGCTAACCCTTTTTTTAGATTCTATTGCACTTTGGCCATCTTAACCCTTAAAATATTACATTTAACCACTTAAAACTGAATATTTCGTAGTTAACCCTTAAATTTTCGTAGAACCTAATTTGAGTTTATATGTGTCATGCATATTAACAAATCCCCATCTTTTGGCATGAACATAACAAATATTCTTTTATTTGTCTTTGACCCACAACCTTTATTTTAAAGGCACAACAGTAGTAGTATATATAAAATAGTGCAATGCTAAGACATTTGTTGTGTAGTATTTAGTATTTACAAAGTATTTATCATCCAAACTTACATTGACCTTTTTTGGCCTGAAATTGATAGCTTTTCCTCTATTGTGCACAGCTGGTTGTTGAGAGCTTTTAATGTAGAGATGGTGAGAGCTTTTAATGTAGAGATGGTGATAAATTTCAACAGAAATAAATGAGCATTTGTTGAGGAGGGCTTTTGTTTTGTTTTGTTTTGTTTGTTTGTTTGTTTGTTTTTTTTTTTGATAACCCAGGTGTACAAGCTTACACTAGACTAATCCTGGACCCTCAGAACCCTTGCTCTAGAACCTGAAGGATGTAAATCGCAGGATGTGCCTCCATCAAGCCTCGGGATCCCACCATACTGCTGTACACTCTGCGCACAAAGGGGTCTTCACCACAAATGACCCTTAGATAGACCATAGAAATGCTTCCATCCAAGTTCCAAATGGGATTCGAACCCCCACCCTTGCCGCTGGAGCAAGCCTTATGAATTGTTGGTCAACCAGTTGGAGATATGCCCTGGGGGTTTTTTATTTTTATTGTTTGTTCGAGCGTTTGTTGAATAAAAGAGACTAGGGGCTACTATAATTTTGATATGATCATATCTAGTTGCCAGCCAATTTTTTTAATTGATGTAATAGTCATTTCGCATTAACCAATTTTTTTAATTGATGTAATAGTCATTTCGCATTTAATGCACAATTGGGCAATACTGTTCAATGACAGCTGTGTATTGGTATGGGTTTGGTAGAAATCATTCTCGTTAGTTTGTGTAATTGACGGACTCATTTCACATAATTTTAATGTGTTATACAATTTTTTTGATATGGGGGATCAGTTTTTAATATGTTCCTTTTACTATACAATTTTAGTGTGTTACTTTTATTTCATTTATATATTTCATTTATATCTGTTCAACTGAACTTGTTAATAAATAAAAATATTAATATCTTCCATTTATGGGGGATCAGATTAAATATAAATTGGTGATTCCCCCTTTTTTAAACATAGGTTTTTATCAATTGAAAAATCATCCTAGTGCAGATTATGTCGTTTCAATTAATATAGTTCAATTTGGTAAATGTTAATTACTCATAAAACTAAAGCCCACACGTTTTTTCGATCTAATATTTCATACATTAAAAAAGTAAAAAAATATTTGAGATAGTTGTGCAATAAATGGGTTACACAATATTAGAGTTTGTCATTAACATGGTTACACAATATCCAACTCAAACTTGGTTTTCTTTATATGGAAGGCAAAATTGCAAATAACGTCCATTGGACCAATATTATAATGCAATATTCATAACTCCTCCGAATTTTGATAATCACGACAATTTTTTTAAAAATTGGATTACTATGTACCGATCGGTCATTATTTTGATGAAACTCTGTATTAGATGGTTATGGAACACTAAGTCCTTCGAATTTTGATAATCATGAAATTTTTTTTAAAAATTGGATTACTATGTTCCGATCGGTCATTATTTCGATGAAACTCTGTATTAGATTGTTATGGAACACTAACTCCTTCGAATTTTGATAATCACGACAATTTTTTTTAAAATTGGATTACTATGTACCGATCGGTCATTATTTCGATCCAAATCTGTATTAGATTGTTCTGGAACACTAAGTCCTCCGAATTTTGATAATCACGACAATTTTTTTTTAAATTGGATTACTATGTACCGATCGGTCATTATATTGATCAAACTCTGTATTAGATGGTTATGGAACACTAACTCCTCCGAATTTTGATAATCACGACAATTTTTTTAAGATTGGAATACTATGTACCGATCGATCATTATTTCGATCCAAATCTGTATTAGATTGTTATGGAACACTAACTCCTCCGAATTTTGATAAGCACGACAATTATTTTTAAAATTGGATTACTATGTACCGATTGGTCATTATTTCGATCCAAATCTGTATTAGATTGTTATGGAACACTAAGTCCTCCGAATTTTGATAATCACGACAATTTTTTTAAAATTGGATTACTATGTACCGATTGGTCATTATTTCGATCCAAATATGTATTAGATTGTTATGGAACACTAAGTCCTCCTAATTTTGATAATCACGACAATTTTTTTAAAATTGGATTACTATGTACCGATCGGTCATTATATCGATCAAACTCTGTATTAGATGGTTATGGAACACTAACTCCTCTGAATTTTGATAATCACGACAAATTTTTTTTTTTAAATTGGATTACTATGTGCCTATTTGTCATTATATCGATCAAACTTTGTATTAGATGGTTATGGAACACTAACTCCTCCGAATTTTGATAATCACGACAACTTTTTTTAAAATTGGATTACTATGTACCGATCGGTCATTATTTCGATCAAATCTGTATTATACGAATATTTCGATAAAAATTTATTAAGAATTTCTTAATGCATATAAAGTTAATTTTTTAACACCAAATACGAATTTCTTTTCTTAACTCCTCTTAATTTTTCTAAGATAAAAAATAGTCACTTTATATTCGTATTATATTCTAAGATTATAAATATTTTATATTGTTTTGTTTTATATAAATTCTTTCATTTTAGATATTATTGAAATGTTAATTATTTGGGTTAGGAACTATTTATTATGACCGATCAGCTTTTTAATCAATTTATTTTTCCATGTGAACAACCAATAAGTCTTGATGATGTGACATAAAGCTTATCAGCAGTGCAACTGTGCAGGACTGGTGCAAGTCTGCTTCCGGTTTTTACGCAATATGACCGATGATAATTTGGTTCTTTATTTTTAGATTTTTCCTTTAATGCTTTATGTCACCCCAACCCATTGTTAATTTATATCATTTGGCACAATATTAATGACCGGGTTAGTAAAGAACCGTATCCGATAATTTTAAGTAAAAGTGGAATGTATATATAGAAGATAAAATTGTCACAACGTCCCTCATTAATAATATTTCATAAAAATTTAAGAATATAGTACTTTATAATTTGTGATTGTAATTTGTTTAAACCAATATGTTCATTCTACAAATATGAATATAGTAAAGCAAATACGAACCTTATTCGACCAGAATCTGACCCATTTTGTTCCCAAATTGACGTGATTTGACAACCCAATTTTTTATTTCGTCAGGACCATCAAATACACAAAATTTTTTATTTCTCTATGGACTTATATATTGGACCAACAACTATTTTGTATCTTATAAATATTGGATGATTTCATAGGAATGCTACCTATATATTGCATTTGAGCTACCTGTTATCTATTCCTAGTAACCATCCAGAGGCAAACAAGCATTTACACTTTTGTTCTCCTCTCCCACATGGTATTCAACATTTTATTGTTTTGTCTATTTTATTTAACAATTTTTTAATATTATGAGATTTTATTCATCTCCAATTAATATTATGTTGTAACTTGAATTATAGGCAAAACATTACGTGGTATTTGTTGGCCGTAATCCGGGGATATACGACGAGTGGGCAAACGCTCATGAACAAGTACGAGGCTATAGTCATGCGTGTTACAAGTCATTCCCGAGTTTTGAAGACGGAAACAGGCAATATGTAGCGTATCTGTCACACAACGCGACTTGTACTAGTAGTTCTGCTTCATCATCGACAACACACCAAAACGAATCAACTAGCAATGAATTTGAATCCCTCCACCGGGAGATCGAAATGCTACGATTAGATGGAGATCGCGTACTATTTGAGCGGGATGAGGCTATAAATTTGAACAAGAATATGACTGATTTGTTCAAAATATTGGGAAATTTAAAATTGAACGAAGGAAACTCTAAAAAATGATGTATTTCTCCTTATGATCTTTAAGTTTGTAACTTGATGATATTAGTGATGTTGAATGTATGATTATTTTATTTTGCTTGATCGAGATTTCAAAATTTATTTTATAGTTGATTCGTTTTGGTACAAACTAAATAATATTCCTGCAGGTTTTGAATATTATATTAATTTAGGTAGTTTAATTGAAATTAACCGAAAGTGAAACCAAAAATTGTCCATTTAATAATAGAATTGGGTGTTATGTGCCAATATTTCTATTATATTTTATTTGTTGTATTTATATATATCTTCATAGTTAAGATATACGTGCCAATTGCCATAAGGCACATAACTCCACGTCTCCACCTCCACTAAATCCACAATATATAGTCACTGCCATATTGCCTCTCAATATTTTTGTTCAACATTGTAGCTATGAACTTAATATTATTGCACCCTCAATAATATTATCTAGTTATGTCTCAACATATTGGTGCATCATCTAACAAAAAACCATGTGATATTTATGGTTGTTGCGTCGATTGTCATGTGGACCTCGACAACGGTAATAATCGGACATATCCGTGTTTTCGATGTACGTATGCTACAAAGCTTAAGACTCAGTTCAACAATTTGATCGACGAGCTTGTGTGCGAGTATTCCAACGGTGAATTTCAAAGGTACATCAATTCCTTCCCATCGAATATGTGCATTTTTGAAAACTTTGAGATAGTTGTGCAATTTTTGCAAGTTTCGTACAAAGCTGGTGTTCAACCGAAAAATCTGTAAGTTGAGAACAACTTTTATTAACGAATCTTTCACAATTGGATATAAGTCCGTAATTTATTTATTTTGACATAAATATTAATTTCTTGAATTAAAATGCAGTCCGGTTCGTTGTTGGGGATTATCTGTTAGGGGTCCAGTGAAAATTAGGTATTCTTATATTAAATCATCTATGCTTATTAAGTATGTTATGTTAATTATATAAATTTGTTGCATGTGTAAAAATAGCTCGTTGTTGAAGCAAGGTGAAGAGAATGGAGAGATGTGCCGTATCTGGAATTTCATAGACTTCATTAGAAAACGAACGATTTATTTGCTTACTGAAGAATTTGAGAAAATGACCATTGCGAAATAACACAAGATTGCGTCAATGGATTTATTGGATCAAATGAAGGATGCTATTTTGAAGTTGAAGGAAGAACTAAATTTTTTTTTAGAAGGATTTAGTTGGTGTTTTTGATTTTTATTATTATTAATGTATCGAATTATGAATTTCTTGTACTGTCCTATTCTTATCTTGAATTATGATGGGGTTTAGTCCATCATATTATATATCTTATTTAAGTCATTTAATGAACTATGTTTATCTTAATTACGTGCTCAGTTGAAGTTTGGACAAATGACTATGTATAAAATATGCGAATTTTATAAACTTGTTCCAAGTTTATCTTCAATGTTCGGACAAAAAAATTCTGTATTAAAAATTGAACTTGAGATGACATAAAGGAAAAAGGGGCAAAAGTCAAGGCATGCAGCCTGCAGTTCATTTTTTCAGACGCATGCAGCCTATGCAGGTCTAAGAGTTTTGCTTTGCTCCTATACCCGGTGGTCATTATTTGACAACGTATATATTGTTATTAAAAAATTCAGGATGTCTTTTATCCATATCAATCCAATAAATAATCTTATGTATCTTTTTATCCTATATATTCCTGATTTACTCTAATTTATACTCCCTGAGATTAGTAATAAGAATTTTGTTCTTCTAAATTAATTATATTTACTAACTGATGCTTACGTGTTAAAATGCATACATAATTTTTATATTTCATATAATAATTTTATATTTTATATGAAACTATCTATTTAAATTAACACAATATACATTAATTTTTATAAAATACTATAATTTTTATTTTAGAAAAATGGTTAAAAAAAATATATTATAGACTTACTAAACAAAATGTATCTAATAGTCTTGTATGCATACTCCATATTTACAAAACACAAACCCATTTTTTTGAATTGACACTCTATTGAGCAGTAAATTTTCCTTCAATTTAGTTGATAAAATGCTTTTATTCTATCTTTTATTTTTTAAGTATATCCAAATTTCATATAAGTATCTTTTATTTGGTTAACAAAAAATTCATATATAGATGAAATGCAATGCAAGTATCTCCGAACGGAGGAGTAAACGTTAGGGGTGTAGGGGTTAGGGTTTAGGATTTAGGGTTTAAGTCCCTCGTAAATCGATTCACCAATTACATACCTAAATCGATTGAACAATTACATACCTTTTACGTTGTTCTGGAACACTAAGTCCTCCGTAAGTTCAAGAAACCGACAAAACTGGAGAAAAAAAATATAAAATAAAATTGATCCTTATAATCTGCGGTCAAACTCTCGATTAGATTGTTCTGGAACACTAAGTCCTCCGTAAGTTCAAGAAACCGACAAATTTCGAGAAAACAAATATAAAATAAAATTGATCCTTATAATCTCCGGTCAAACTCTCGATTAGATTGTTCTGGAACACTAAGTCCTCCGTAAGTTCAAGAAATCGACAAATTTCGAGAAAAAAATATAAAATAAATTGATTCTTATAATCTGCGGTCAAACTCTCGATTAGATTGTTCTGGAACACTAAGTCCTCCGTAAGTTCAAGAAACCGAAAAATTTCGAGAAAAAAAATATAAAATAAAATTGATCCTTATAATCAGCGGTCAAACTCTCGATTAGATTGTTCTGGAACACTAAGTCCTCCGTAAGTTCAAGAAACCGACAAATTTCGAGAAATAAAATATAAAATAAAATTGATCCTTATAATCTGCGGTCAAACTCTCGATTAGATTGTTCTGGAACACTAAGTCCTCCGTAAGTTCAAGAAACCGACAAATTTCGAGAAAAAAAATATAAAATAAAATTGATCCTTATAATCTGCGGTCAAACTCTCGATTAGATTGTTCTGGAACACTAAGTCCTCCGTACGTTCAAGAAACTGACAAATTTCGAGAAAAAAAATATAAAATAAAATTGATCCTTATAATCTGCGGTCAAACTCTCGATTAGATTGACAATCTAAATATGACTTATACCGACAATTCTAAATTTAAATTTCTACAAATTATGATTTTTCAGTAATATAGAGATTCTTCATTCTTGCACCCCAGTTCTGTATAGTCCTTAAGTAATATAATCGTTTATAAAAACACACATGAAAAAAATAAGTATAAATTTAACATGTATTATAACAATTATTTAAGTAAGCCGAAATTTTTGGAAGAATAAATTTACAATAATTTAAGTCGTTTACTTAATTTTTAGTATTACTTAGGAGTATTTCATATCACCATCTCTACTTGGAAATTGATCCTTAAAATTTGAAATCTATTAACTACACCCAGTTGCACCCCTTAACCGCCCTATCGACCATTTGCATTTCACGATTGAAGAAATTAAAAGAGTTCATTTATCTGCATATACCCACTAACTCTCTCCGTCGTTTGGCTTCCCGTCACCATTCTTTGCCTATCCAAGCTTTGAATCCACTAACCCGAATAATATTTTGAGTTAGACATTTCAAAAATCAAGTTCCTTTGCCTACTTTGGGGATATTACGTTTGAACTTCAAGCAAAGATATGGAAGGGATTCGGTTTTTTCATGCCATTACAGAGGAGTTCACCGACGAAATTGTAAGTACATTTAATTCCTTGTGTATGTGAAGAAGACGGGTGTAGTAAATAAACTTAATTTCTTGTGTATTTTGTTGGGTTATTAGTTTTTTTGGGTTTATTTGATTTATCATTTCGTCTATAGGATTTTGATATAGGTGATGTTTTACTTGATTATGGTTATGAAAAAATAAGCAACAATATTCATGTTTAGGATAATGATATATGGCATGATTAGGACAATGGGGAGGAATATGGATTTGTGCATATTCGATTGTTCATGCCACTATCATGTTTTGACAAGTTCGTTTCATGCTTTGTAGGAACTCCCTTTTGTTTTTGTTATAAGTCCATAACTAGTTGATAAGAGGACTGGGATTTTATCCATTCGAAGCCAAACATATGTCATAAAAATTGCTCGAAAAAATGGTGAGTGGTACATGATTTTGTTAAATGCGCGTGCATTAGTTCAACGTTATGGAGTTGAGACTGGTGATGTGATATTCTTTGAATATCTTGGCAATACAAACTTCGTGGCTTGCATATGTTCAGGCCAATACTATGTTGAGAAATTCGGGTCTAATGTTAATCGAAGCCCCTTTAAGTTTTTCAGAATGCCCGGACGATCTTGTGAACCCTGCTTGGTATAGATGGTTAACTATTTTGGACAATTTATTAAAGGTGGATGTTTTATCAGTTGTTCTTAATGATTGTCTGTTTCGATGCAGGTATTGCCCAAGTTATTTTCCTCATATCCTACTATGGACCCCTCGGGGTGTTTTGCAACTGTTAGAACCCGGTTGGGTGCTTGGAAAATCTGGTGTGTTAGAGATAATCAAGGTGTAATGTTTGTAGGACAATGTTGGGACGCTTTTTATAAAGCACATAAGCTATATGATTGCCATTTGATTCAGTTTGAATACTATGATGACTTGAAGTATGATGCAACAATTTTTTGGGTTGATGGGTGTGAATTTGAACTCATACGAGGAAAAAGACCTAATGCAGGTGCTATCTACTGTATTCCTATATTTATATTCTAATTCGTACCATATTTGGAAAATACTTGTTAACATATTCGTTGGTTGTTATGATATGACAGTTGTTGACGTAGATGAAAAAAAATTGTGCTGCCCCTGTGCTGCAGTTGATGGAGCAATTACAATCGATTTAACCAACGATGACGATGAAGAGGAGGAAGATGAGGAAGAGGAAGAAGACAGTTATGAGGAAGAGGATGAAGATACGGACAATGGATCGGATGTTGATGGCTGGAGAATGCTTGAAGAAATTTACAACCAATTCAAGTTCCCACCCATTGTTACATTCCGGCCTACACTGTAGGGAATCAACATTCCAAATGACTCGAACAAGAGCATGCCTCGATTGGTATTTATCAGTTTATATTGTTCCATATATTATTATAGGAATTCATAAAGTATCTTTATCCTTATGATAACATTATATTGTTGATGTTGCAGTATTTAGATAAAGAAATTTGGAAGCCACATGGCCTAGCTAAGTACAATGTTGCACGGTTGATGACTCTTATGCATGGCACCCGGTTCTGGGAGGTGAAATTGCATGTGTATAAAGGTAAAAGTTTAAGTGTGACAAAAAATCCTCGAATTGCGTTGGGTAAAGGCTGGAGGAATTTTTGTGTTGATAACAACTTGAAAGAAGGTGACAACATTGACATGTACTTTGTGGAATTGAAACGGCAGGGGATGGAAGTTGATGTCCTGCACATTCTGGTGAATTTGAATGGGGGGAATTGATTTTATGATCTTAGGCTGACAATATGTTTTATATTATATGAATGTTCTACTAATGTTGGTAACTTTAATATGGATACTTTGTTTTCATGCGCACTGGCATGACTTGGATTATGTGTGAATGTAATTACTTTGTTTGGGATGGAAATGATATTAACTAAGTTATTTTGTTTGTTTGTATTATGTGGTAGAAGTCATTTTAGTAATTATCTCTTAAAATAGTTAAAACACAATATTAGTCTTTAATTTTAGTAAACTGGATATTTGGGATATTTTTTCTCGGTTAAATATTGAAATGTGGGAGCAATAATTGGTACCATTTCCAATAGACAATGTATAACTCAAACAAGTGTATAGAGTTCTATCCCACATCGAAATAATGCATTGTTCCAACTCATCTTAAATATAGTAATGTAACTTCAATTAAATGTGATGCTTGTTTATTCAACGTGAAATATTGCGAGATAATGTTCAATAATTCACGCTGAAAAAGCAAGCATCTTCATTTTAATTGTTGAAATTTTTTGTACTATTGCAAAATCCATATATATAGTTGTTGGGAAGAATTGGGAAGGACAATTAACAAAAGCATATAAAGTTATTTTTCAATAAAAATATCTTATCGATAAAAATAATCATCATAAAGTTAATATTTTCTAACTCAAATTTTAGACGATTCCTTATAAAGTTCATAAAAATTACAATAAATAATTTAATTAATATATTTCACTAATAAGTTGATAATATCATGACAGGGTATATACTAATATTTAAAAGTTTAACCGAATACTGTAACAAAGGGAGCAAAATAAATAGGACGGAGGAAGTAATATATTTTTATGTCTTTAGGTAAATAGAAGCCAACAATTGCCAGATAAAAAGTTGAAGAAAACATCATCCCTTTTTGAATAACCGTATAATGATAAAACCATTAAATAACCATTCATCTCATAAAATTGATTGATTAGTATAAATTATTTTTTTCTTTCTAAATTCTTCAATAAAGATGTGTTGATGATATTAACAAACACAAGAGTTTATGCCGACAAGAATATTTATACAATTTTTAGCAAACTATTTTCAAACACTTTGAAGCACCAAGTTTGTCTAAATTTTAGATTTTATCAATCCGCCATAAAAAAATAAAGAATAAAAACTTATAAAATTAATCTATTTTAGTTATGGAGACTTTAGAAATTTAAAGTCCCCTTTTTTTTTTTTTTTTTTTGAAACAAGAAGAGAGCAGAATTGAATTTTGTGGGAAGGAAGAGGACAAAATTGTCAAGTGCAACTTCGAATTAATTGCAAAACTGCCCCCGCTTAAAAGAATACCTGCAACCTTCTTGTCCTCCTGTGCAAAAGGGGACGAATGTGACAACACATCAATTCCTTCCCTTCCCGTACTGTCCAAGACGCAGCCGCTGCCAGAGACAACTTTGGGTTGAGTGTGTCGGATGCCTTTTAATTTAATGTCCATTAGATTCAAAATCAAGTTTATTATACTTTGGTCACAAAATGGGGTATTTACTGCCACTATATTACGGAATCAATTTTATTATACTTGGTCACAAAATGGAGTATTTATTTCGAACACAATATTCATCATCCTTTCATATAGTCATTTAATTAGTGGATAAAATTTTAAACTGATAATTATTAGAAAATTTTAAATTATTCTAAAATGTTAAGTAACCGTAAGTCCATCGTAAATCGATAATTATTTGAAAATTTTAAATTTTGGTCACAATTATATCCGAACATTCGAATAAAAGTTCCGGTAACCGTAAGTCCATCGTAAAGCGATATTTAATCGAAAATTTTAAATTTTGTGTCATGAAATGCACTTGTTACTGTTTCTTGCATTTTCTTTTTCTAATTTTAAATATGTATATTATATTCCAGAAAAAATGAAATGTTCTGCATAATGTATTACTTTTATATTATGTTGTAATATAATAATAATAATTTCTATTGTAATTATATTTACTATTTAACATCATATTTATGTTATGCTCCTATTCGTAGGGTGCAAAGTGAAATTATGCAATTTTTTTTATGGTTAAACAAAAGATACGGGATATTTTTGTATTTTGTTGGTATAAATCCCTAAATCAGAACATCCTTCCACAAACACAAACACAACCCTTTACCTTTTCCAGCCCCTCTCTCCTTCGAAGATTGGGATTTTTCAGAAGCTCTTATCTGCACAAAAAAAAAACCACGATCATATATATGCCCAGAAATATGCTGTTTTAAAAAAATCATAAATAGAATATCAGTGTAATCGATAATTCATAAATAAAAAAAATCCCAACCATCAACCCTTCTGAAAAATTGTCAATCCCTCATCATGACTACCAATGTTGAACACGCCGGTTCATATGATGGAGGTTTGCATATATATTCGGCCACAATATTAAGTGAGATATATGATTGCAGAAAAAAGATTATCTTTCGACCATAAGCAAGAGATGAACAAGAGAGAGGAGGAACTCGACACAAGAGCCATAACCAAGCATAATTAAGGAGAGAGGAGGAACCCGAAGCAGGTAAAACTTCCTTCTCTGAACCCTTTCTTTAATTTTGGTCTTTATTCCATATAATATACACCGTGTGAATTTGGGGAATACCTTTAACTTGGTCGTAGGTTGTGAATTGGGGAAATCAATATTATTTTTTTTCCTTCTTCATTCATGTAAATTTTTTGCATATGTAAACAACCGTAAGTTAGGTTAATTTTCAAAAATATGTTTGCTACTGTTATACAATGCTTGATTCAATTAAAACGAAAATACGAAATATGCTTTTTTTGGGGGGGCGAGGGGGGGGGGGGGGGGGGAGAACATTTCATCATGACTGGAAAATTGTTGAAAAGGCTTGCATTGTCCGTTGATTTTGGGAGTCTAAGTAGTTTGCATTTATAGAGGATTAGATTGTTTTAGTGGTCAGATAGAGTCCTAATTTCTTGTTATTTTGTAACATGTAGTTGCCTTTATAAAGGCTGATTATTTCATTTCAATAAATGTAGTAGAAATTTGCATTCTTTATATCAGTGTGTGGGATGTGTGAGTGTGAATTGGGGAGAGTGTGTGAATAGGGGTCATTGCATCCTTCGAATTTTGATAATGTACTTTTAGTGTGTATTGAAATTTTGTTCACATTCATGTACAACAAACACTTCTTTTCTACATAAGTTTTATTCATACTACATTCCTAGTACAAAAGTTGTTTGTTTGAATCATACACAACATTCATAGTACGTAAGTTGTAATTAGGGTAACTGCGTTCCTATCTTTTATATGTAGTAACTTTATTCTTTTAACAGTTAGATTCATATTAAATCCGTAGTTGAAAAATTCATAGTACATTCATGTATATGTAGGATTTTTACAATATATATTATCAAACCAATTTTGGTCACAACAATCAATTTGTATCGAATACAGGAACAAGTACGATGAGGTTTACATAGACTGAGGAAGACGAAGCAGTGTTCATCGAGTTGTTGTTAGACGAAGCCTTCAAAGGAAATATCGACTTTAGGAAGGACAATGACGATGCTTTTAACCGGATACTTCCTGTTATCATGTTTAGGAGAGCGAAGTTATTCACAATGAGGGAATTGAAGAACAAGTTTTTCGCCTTGCTAAAAAGATTCACCCTATGGGAGAAGGCTATAAAATGCCGTAGTGTGCGATGGAAACACACTACAAATTTGCTTGAAAGTCCGGACGATCAGTGGGAGAGACTGCTCCAGGTATAAAATTTCTTCAAACGTTCATTAATTTTACAATTTATTGCTATAACATTAGTTCTGATTTTCATAAGATTTTTGGTATAGCAAAGGGAGAATCGCGAGTGGCAGAACGGTACAGACACGAAGGGGAGCGATACTGGTTCGAATTTTCCGTCATATTTGCTCCTAACGGGACTCCGATTGATGATCTGGCCATCATGGGTTATCAAAAACCACCAATAGATTGGGGTTCACCGGCCAAGGACGTAAATGATGGACCGTCGGAGGTGAAGAATGAGACTGATGAAGATGAGAGAGACAAGAAAAAAAGGAGAACTGAGTAGTGTGCGATGTTAAGGTTTTATGGCTGTGGAAATATTTTAAATTATGTTCGATAATATGGGATGTTAAGTATATTAATATTAGTATGAGATGTTAATATGTTAATATTAGTATGGGATGTTAAGTATATTAATATTAGTATGGGATGTTAATATGCTAATACTAGTATGGGATGTTAAGTATGTTAATATTATGTTCGATAATATGGGATGTTAGTATGTTAAGTATGTTAATATTGTGTTAAGTATTTTTAAATCTTATATTTTGCTGTGTAATCGGTTTTATGGTAAATTAAAACTCCTTATTATATGTAGTTTATTTTTAATTAAATTCTAAATATTCATCGTATTTCATGTATTACATATATTACATATATGTTTTTCCATTTTATTACAACACAAACTAAAAATTTCAAACACAATAAAAGTGTGACAAACGTGATATGAAGAACATTTCAAATACAAGAAAAATAATATAAATATACGAAGAACTTCTAGAGTGATAAAAAAAAACTGAATGCAAGAACACTACAAATTTTGGATGGAAAAAATAAAATGCAAGAAAAATAAATGAACAAAACAAAAAATAAATAAGAGGAAAAAGGGTTCTAGGAAATATTACAAATGCCATATAATCACATGAAATGCTTATCGTGGAGAACTTGGATACTGAAGTTAGTAGTTTCTTGCTGGGATGGGATATTGAGGTAATTTCAGGTCCCGAGTTCGAATACCATGAAAGGCGGAGTAGTTTTACTTTTCTAAGTATTGATAGTTAAAACGCAAATGGACGCACCAAGATTCGAAACTGAATCTCCCATCCCTTAACTAACTATCCTGACCAGATGTGCCAAGGGACCTAACTGTGATATGGTATAAGAGATTTAAATATATTACATATCAAATTATTTTATTTTTTTCCTTAGCAAATTAAGATTTTTGGACTGCGTAAAATATTTTTTCATAATTTTGTGAGATGTTTTACTTATTAATAACTCTAGCAATTATACCAAATTTTTTGTTCAAACGGTTTATTTATATTAGTTTTTTATTTGATCGGTCATTAATACACATTTATTTTGCTCCACCCCAATATAAAATTATTGATCTAAGTTTTCCACGCCTATTATAGACATATTTAAAAAATTAATTTTTTTCGTTTTCAAATTTAAATGTAAATGGTATAATTTGAAAGGTAAAATTGCAGAAAACGTCGCAATTTAATTAGTGATTTTAGGATTTTCGTCACAAACTATGTTAACACACACTAACTCGTACCGAGTTTAGTGGTTTAGTATTTAACGGATGGAGAGATTAGTTATCTCCACCGGTTCACGTAAAATTCCTAAAGTCATGACACGTAAGCAACCATGTAATGGTAGAATGATAGCCCAAAAATATATTAAATTACGGGACGAAATTCACCAATTTCAAATAGTTTGGGACGAGGATCAAATATTAGTTATTAATTTGGGACGATTTTTTCAAATTTGCCCATTTCAACTGAAAATCACGGTTCAATCCACTAATTAGTTTGTGACGAACTCTGCAATAGTATATAATTATGACAGTTAAAATGTACAACATCATAACGCGTAAGCAACATAATTGATGATTTAACTGCAAATGCGCAATTTCTGTCTTATATGTTCATTTTAATATATTCAAAAAAATATAAAAATAAGGGACGAAATTCGCTCCATTTAATAGTTTCGGACGAAAATTATAAATTTATGATTACTATTGAATTATTTTTGCAATTTCACCGATTAAAGACGTCCAAAATTACAAATCCCTAATTGAAATTGGGAATTCTCCCTTACAAAACAGGTTGTGTACAAGGCATTATTAAAACTCCCTTGTGTACAGCCCCACTTATTTCTTCCTCCGTAATTTCGGACCACAACAAAACCTGGCTGAAGAAAATCACCCCTATTTTGGAATGCGATTCTTCGTTATGATTGCAGCAACATTCCAGAGAGAGTTTGTAAGTTTTTCGAACAAAAGCCCTACATTTTTCGATTAAAAATTTGATTGTCAATTGTTTAATATAATTTCTATGCTTAGTGGGGCACATTGGTTGGTTTTAATCACTGTTCTTTGTATTACCTAGTTGTTTTGAAATTTAAATTTGATTTCATGTGTCTAGGTAGTATATTTTTGTTATATATAGAAGGTGTTTGAAAATATGACTCAATGAATTTTCGTGTTAGATTCAGAGGTATTTATTTGGTACTTTTGTATAAGAAATTTACAGAATATGTTAATATGATTTACAGAATATTCCTAGGGGATTCTTGGGTATGGGGGCAAAAAAGGAATTTAGGAGATACTCGAAGGGTGAACTTATCATAAGGAACAAGAAATATCCTTTGGAAGTTATTTCAAGTAGGGATGGAATGTTCATTACAGGGACAAATGTAGCTGAGATGGCAGTCGACTTCAATGTTGTACAAGGAGATATTATATTTTTCGAATATGTTGGGAAAATGACATTTGTAACTTGCGTGTGTTGTGGCCAATCATACTCCGAGAAATTTGCAGATACCTTTCATAGAACCCCTTTGAAGTTCTATGAACAAGTTAGAAGAGATTACAAGCAGGGTTTGGTAAGAAAACGTGCTTTCATACACATATTACTATTCACATATATTAAAAATTATTGTGATTGTAACCCCACCATAATTTCCTTGTATTCAAATGCAGAAATTGCCAGCTGATTTCGGATCATATCTCTGTTACAAACGCAATTCTTTTGCAACTGTTCACACTCGTCTCGGAGTTTGGAGAATTGGAATCATAAATCACAAAGGCGTACACCAATTTATTGGACCATGCTGGACAGAGTTTTTGAAAGCCCACCACCTACAAAACTGCACCTACATACAATTTGTTTATCATGAGGGCTTGACATTTGAAGCAACAATTTACGGGGAAAATGGATGTGAGCCATCTTTCATTCTGGATGGAAACTTGTTTGTTAAAGGTGAACTTTCTTCAATTCTGTGTTATAAATTTACTTCGAATATTTATTGGTTATTAACATTATTTTATCCTTAGGTGAAGAAATTCCAACTACATTTATGTGTCTGTGCACGAGGTAAAATTCAATTGGATTAACTGGTACTTCATCTAGTAATGTTCCGGCAGATTCAGTAGATGATACAAGCTCGGACGATGACACGGATTTTGAAGATGGCACAGTTTTATTGGATGTATTCACTAAAAAGATGAAAAGACACAACTTGCCTGGTTATGATACAACACCAAGATTGGTACGTGTTATATTTTTAGAATCTTGTCATTTCAATTAGCTTATTGATCGAAATTCCTAACTAAGTACATTATTTTGTCAGTACTTTCCCGCAGATACATGGTCAAAAAATGCCCTAAATAATAAAAAGGTTGCAATACTTAGATGTCCCGGATATGGTAGGCGCAAGTGGAGAGTGGACATTCGTACATATGTTGGCCCTTCGCGGACACGTGTGGCATTAGCTCAAGGTTGGGGTGACTTTCTTACTAAAATCCAAGTACAAGTCGGGAATGAACTTGATTTTGAAATTCGACAGCCCAATGACAACCCTGATGAAGTTTTAATCTTAACATACGTAGTCTATAGTTAAATGTTGGCTCATGTAACACTGTTGGATTCAAATGAGACTTATGTACTGTCTAGTTAGATGGATTATGGTTATGTAAAAAGTAAGGAGCTTTTGGATTTAGGTTTAAATGTCCATATTTGTTGGATTATTTGGTGTTGGTTGATGGTAAATGTTTACATTTTTTCGTATATTAGATGGCTTTTATGGCTTATATGATGGTGAATCAAAAAATTTGACTTTGATTAATAATTATTAGTTTTCCCTTTTTTATTTTATTCTATTCACATTTGAAATTGCTAGCAAATTATATGATTAAATCAATTAAATTGCTAACAACTTACAAAGAATGATTAATCAATAAATACAATGAGGATCTACAAAGTAGGAATATTATAAAATTAGAAGAAAACATATCTACATCTTGTATGGAGTTACTCTTATCTAGGTTTTAAACAATGTATCTAATATAAAAACGATCGGTCATTTTTTTATACCATACTCTACTCTCCAACTTAATACTAACAATGGACGATTGTTACACATCTAATAATGTTGTGCATTTTTTCTATAGAAAGTGCCATATATACTAGTAATTTTTTTAGGGTTAAATACTGCCCCTTAAAATATGGGTTGTATCCATTGCTAATAAAGTAACACGTTTTTTTTTCAAAAAAAAAAAAATAATTGAATGTTCGCAGTTCTGGATTGCGATTTCTATATATAATTCACATTCATTTGGAAAGATGTTTACCTACTCGGTAGTAGCCTGTTTGTGGACTCACAAGACTCTTCATCTTTATTCCCCTTGAAATTTTTAAATAGATAACACTCTTCATCTTTATAGACCTTGAATCTTTAACAGCTATAGATTTTGTAGTATAAACAAATATCCATATTAGTACAAAATTTACGTATATTAATAATGAAGGGATTGAGCTTTAGATGCTTGTCAGTAAAAATTGTAAGTTTGTTAATTTATCTACAAATTTTCTTAACTTGGGAAAAATTCTAAAATGATGCATACAAAAATAGAGGTACTATGGACAATCAATTATATTATATTACACTAGTTTGAGAGAATTAAAGATAAGTATAAGACATAATTATCTACCATTGTTTCAAATTTCAAGAATTCATTTCGATCAATATAGAAACTTATAGGAATGCTATGGCTTCGACGAATTTTCCAACTTTGGATCGCTTCCTCTAGTTGCACCCTATATAACAAGATTTATACATTAATCAAATATATATATAAAAGAATCGTATTAATCAATTAATCTAAGACCACTGGGTTGATTGGTGGCATATTAAATACTACTGAGAATTGTGGTAGTGGACCATATGACCCCAAATTTTGAGCAGTCTGACTATGACTCGCAAAATTTTGAGTTGAATTTTCCCCAGGAGTGCTCGACTCATTCGGACTGTGTGTTGTCTTTGTCTTCTTTAACTCACAAGTAGTTACACTAATAAAAGATCAAAAAGACAAAGTCAAATATAAAACAATATATTTCTTATAATGTAAATTGTTGACAAACATACCCACACATCCCACACTTTTGCTTCTTTCCTCCAGCTGCTCCTCTTGTCTTGTTACGAAAAGGATCACGAACGGTATGCATTTTCTCTCTTCAAGGCTTTCGTCAGTTCGATCATTGTCAGGCATAACTTTGTTTGGAGAATGAACACTACTATACTGAGATTGCATCATAAGTTCATCTTTTGCAATTCGGACATCCTCTCGAACACGCTTCATAGAATTGAATGTTCCACATTCAGTTTGTGACGATACGTACGACAAAATTAGACATTCTTTATTCAATTCGCCAAATCTTAATTCTTGACTATCGGCAACAGGACACCCTTCGGGAAATTGATTTCTTAGTAACATCCCTGGCTCTTTCAACCATCTACGTTTGATCATGTTGTCCGGGAAATTCGTGAATCTCATATACTGCAGACTTGATATGATATGCTGGCATGGAACATCCTCCGACTCTAGCTTGAAGCAATCACATTGGAATTTCTCACATCTTGGATCAACTATGACGGTGTACAGTTCTTTATCATCTACCTTGTTCTCTCGATATACAAAGACATCATTTCCATCAATATCTTTACTCCTATTTTCCCCGATAACACCTAAAACATCCCGTATGTCCTTGCGAATGATATAGTAGATCTTCAATGTGCATATGCTAAGAGCTTGCTGATCGAAACTCTTCAATGAACTTTCTCTAACAACACGATTTTGACTCTCAGATAGATTCTGCATGTGTATGAAATCACTCCGTATTCTTTGTAATGTCCGTTTATAGTGTACGAGAAAATCTGTAATGGTCATTTTGTGATCCACGCTCAACTTGATTAAGGCATTTATAGACTCAGCCCTCTGCATAGTTGTCATCATACTCATAAACTGGCCACGAAAGTAGGCTTCCGCCCACCTATCTCTAATTTCATAGGTGTCAATTACCCATTTGTTATTAGATAAATTGTATTTATCCACAATACTAGCCCATGACAGTTCAAACTCTTCTATTGAGCACTTTCGATCAATCAATGAACAAAATTCATTGCAAAATGCAGAGTTTTTAATATTCTTACGGACATTACGGCATAAATGCCAACTGCATATCCTGTGTCGTGTACCTACAAATTCAGACACGATAGCTGCACGCATAGCTGCATCTTGATCTGTTAATACAGCTTCTGGAATTTTACCTCCCATGGACTCTAAAAAAGTTTGTAGAACCCACTGATAACTTTCAGTGGTTTCATTTTGTAGGAAACATGCAGCAAATATACACGTTGAACCGTGGTTATTTACCCCAGAAAAAATTACGAGAGGATACAAATACCTATTGGTCTTGTATGTGCTGTCAAAGACCAAAACATCACCAAAATGTTTGTACTCTGACCTCGATGATCCATCACACCAAAAAGTCTATTAAGTATGCCTTTTTCGTTAGTACTGTACTTGTAAAAAAATATTTCATCTTTAGCTTGCAAATCTTTCATACTATTTATCGCAGTATTCAAATCCCCTTCTCGGATCCTTTGTGTTCGTAGCTTATTCAACAAATTGTAGCCATCCTTCCTTCTAAATGAGAGTTTTCCAGCACCACCAGCCAATTGCTTCAAGTAATGCATCACTTGACATGGCTTAAATCCAATCTTTGTCATCAAACTAAGCATAAACTTGGCGACAAATAGCTGGTTTATAAACATTTAATAACAATCAGTGAATCACATAGAACGTCAAAATCATGTAAAGTGCACTCAAATTATATAAAGAAGGTACCTTTTCATGCATCCATGTAATTCATGGTTGTGATTATCGGAAAATCTAGAAACCATATATTTTCCAAAAATCCAGTCTCGTGAGACTCTGAAAGAAGCTTTGCATACACACCTAGTCAATGGTTTAGCTTCCCTTTGGGTAATACACCCTTCATTTTCTTGACGGAACCCTGATCGGTTACAAACACATACCCTATTTTTTACTACTCCACCATTCTTTTGCATACTTCGTCTCCTAACATCAAAACCTTCTTCTTTGGCATAAGACATGTAAAATTTTTCTGCCTCATCAATATTATCAAAAATTAATTGCCCAATCAATTCCTCTTTCATACAAGGATTATCAGAATCAAATGAATCTTTTGATACGTCTTCGTCTTCTGATTCGTCTTTTGATTCGTCATGCTCATCTATTTCATTAACATTATTACAACACCCTTCAATGTCAACATGATTGCTCTTATTTTCACATTTAGGATCTACATTAATGAAAAAAAATAACAACTTATCAACTAAAACTTTAGTGTTTTTTTAAAAAAAAAATGGACATCCTAAACATTTATCATAGAACTTGAACTTCTAAAACAACCATAATTAGTTGACATGTCAAATCTCATTCCCAAACAATTCTACTTCAAAATATATATCTAGCTTGATCACTAACCAAATATCAAGAAAATGTACACGAATATGTACATGTGTGTATAATTATGATTAATAGTTATTTTCAAAATATTTTAGTATTTAATTAAATAAATGCATTTCTTTTATCAGGTGGATAATTTTTAATTACAGCAGTTCCAGATCATATAAAACAAGAAAATAACAAAAATTCCAATTTATACAACCATAAAGCTAATTTCACATTAAACTATAACCATAACATTAACTATAACCATAACATCATACGGATAAATGATCTTCATTTTTGGCTAGATCAACTTCACCCTAGCTAACTTATGAGGTAGTAAATACTCCTTCCCCACTCAACCCAATACACACACATTTCTCACAAAGCACATAAATATGGGGAACTAGTGTATAGTCATTGTATCCTTCACCAAAACCATTTCCATATCAGCAGAACTATAACTCCCAGGATGTATAGTTTATACATGACGATATTGGAAATTTGGGACAAACTAATTTCACATTAACTATAACCATAACATCATATGGATAAAATAATTTCACATTAACTACATCATAAGTAAAATTTAAAATAATAGGGTAACATACCTGACGACATTGCAAAATTGACCAAGATCTAGTAGTAAATTTGTTCCCAAGGAATCAATCACCGAAAATCTTTGAATAAATTGCATCAACAGTGGTTTTTTTTTTCTTTGGGGTCGGTGAGGGCGGGGAGCTAATACCTCCAAAATTGAAATTGGGAGGACGAGTACGTATTTGTTGGGAATCAAGGAATCAAGCTTACAAATTGGGAGGGAAAGAATTCGAAATTGGGGTTGGAGGTTAGATTACTTTTGTAGTTAGCTTCTTCGAATATTGGAGGATTCTTCAGTACCCAACTTGGAAAATCAAGAAATACTGAGTGATTAGGCTTCGGAAATCAGTTAGGAAGAAGGATTGTTCGAATGAAGATAAGTCTCCCTCCTCGCAGCTATATCAATTCTGGGGTTCAATTTTTAATTTAATTGAAGGGTATAAAGGTAGTTTCAAAAATAGCATATAGATTAATGTTTTTCTTAATTAAAGGGTACAATGGTAATATCCTACATCGTTCATGGTTCATACGGTTGAAAAATCGGTGTCGTACACCGACACGTGTCACCCCTTGCTTGAGTCGTTCATGACTCCTGAGCAGGGGTGAGTCATTATAGAAGCTCCCTTGTTTCTTTCTTACATATTTATGAAATAAGTAAGTATATATACAAGTTTGTTCTCATTGAATGTTCCTATTATATCAGTCGAGGTAAACCTCGATAAGATTTATATATATTCGTATGTTATTTGTTTGATTTCTTATTTTATTAAATCGTGGATTACTTTTCAGGATTTTCCAGATTATGTTAGGAAGGTTGCTGGATTGGCTCCTGATGATACAATTATCCTAAGAAATTGGACTAAATATTGGCTTTTGCAAATAAAAGAAAACGATTTTCTTAGTCTTTGGAACCAGTTAATGACAAATAATTTTGTTGAACATGGTGAAAGGATAGTCCTTTATCAATTGCACACGAATATTTTTTAAATTACTGTTTTTAACCTGCGTGGTATTAAAAAAAATCAATGCTTTAATCAAAGCCGCTATTTCAAATATTTAAGTACTGTTTATAGTAGGACAATGCATATTCGTAACCTATGTGTTTCGTTTATCCCTGAAACAGTGGATCACTTTGCTAAAATACAAGCTTTCCATGTGATCGTTGTTCAAAAGAATGATTGCTTGGTAGTCCTCTTTACATATTTTGGAATTTATTATACTCTATCAGTCATTTAATTGTTATAAATTTCAAAGTTATTTCTTATTTTGAATAATTTTCTCATATGTTCGTGCTTAGTTTTGTTATTTGCGCTCAATATATTTTCATTCATCTTTAAGATTTTAGCATAATTACACACACACACACACACACACACACATATATATATATATATATATATATATATATATATATATATATATATATATATATATATATATATATATATATATATATATATGTATATATATATATGCCTCTAAATATTTATAACATTTACAGATTATTCCAGCTGAATTTATTCAGTCTCAAAACATGCACAACAAAACGCGAGCAAAGCTAATAACGGAACAAAATGCTGGAATGTTAAAGTGCCAAATACCGTGATGGAATAGTGCCCAGCAAGCCAATATTAATTAGCTTGTTAAAGTACTGTTTTCTTATAGTTTATAATTAATACGCCCGTTCATTCATAGTACGTGAATTGAACATGGCCAACTTCATCTCTCGCGAACTTATCTAAGCGATTGGATAAAATCCTAAGGTCACAATAGACTATGGGACGATTCACTTCAGTACTGAGTGCAATCATGAAACAGTCTCAAAGGTCGTGATCTTAAAACCGTTCCAAGTCATAGATTCCGAACGACACGGGGTATCGTAGGAATCGCCAAGACTTGTACAAGTATGCATGATTCACATGGAATGAATTTGTAGCGTTTCATGAGCAAGGCATTTGAGGCCAATGCATATGAGTAGGTGGTTCAATGGAGGATTGAACGCATCGCACGACCCGAACAGAGAAACCCATTGTAGAAGCGCATGTCGCACATCGGTGATGGGATATTTCTCAAGGATTATAATAGTGTACGATTTAGTCCTTGGACTTGATGTGCTAGGGCGAATTCGGTGCACGAGTCTGCGTACTTAGATTTAGGTACTGGTCACGTAGCCTGGCCACATAAGTGCCTAAGTTGGGCGCGTACACAACTGTACGCGAATGGTTAGTACTAAGAAAGGATCTATCGACTCATCCTGATAAGGTGGGAGAATTTCCTATACATTCTTAGATAATTGATTCCGAGAAATCTATGGCCATAGTCGGTGATGCATTTGGAAGGGATTTCCAAATTTGGCAGTCACACTGGAATCATTGTCGGGAAATTAGAAAGTATAGTTATCGAGATAATTAGAGGTGCCGATCAATTCACACACCCTAGGTCTCGATCAGGAAATTAGTTGATAGAAGGACCGTATGTACATGGCAATTATAAGAGGTGAGGTTCACAATTATCAAATCACCTTTAATTGGGCTTCACGGGCTTATGGCTAGACATCGACCATGAAATGTGGGTACTCCTGAATTAATAGGAAAATTAATTCTGGAGTGGTCAATTAAAAGTTATTTAATTGATCGGAGCATTTAATTGCTCGTTAATTAAATCACGAAAGTCGTGGGCCTGCTGCCAATTGATGGTGAACCCAGAGAGTCACATACAATACAATTGGACAGTGACAGTCATGAGGGATAAAAATGATTTAAAGTTGTTAAATCAAAGAAATTGAATTAAGGTAATAATTCAATGGGAGAATATTAATTAGATACCTAATTGATTAATGTTCAATTAATTGATTAGAATTATCTGATTAATTATGAAATTAATTAAAGTAGTTAATTAATGTAATTTGAAGACTAAATAATTAACCAATTTTAGGATTGGATAATTATCTGGGTTGATTTGTAATAATCCTAAAGTTGGGTCACATAGGGGCGATTTTATGAGATAAAGGAAAAGGAGTTTTATTCTTGAAAAACAAGTAAGAAGAGATCTATCAAATCTTGTATTCCTAAGTTGATAAGGAATGAAGATTTGATTAGATAGGGAAGAAGATATCTTCTAGGAGAAGGACTCTTCTCCTATATATACTTCTTCTCATCTCTTCTTCACTACAATAATAAGACACAATAAGAAAACCCTGTGAGAAAACTTTTGAGAGAAAAATACTTTGCTGAAAATTAAAGTGAGTAGCCGATTTTTTACAAGAAAAGAAATCTGATTTTTCACCAAAGAAACTTTATTTGCAAAACCGCCCCATTACTTTCGTCCCTAACCCAAAGTCGCCCGAATCAAGGTTGGCCGAATCCAAGCTGGCCGAACCTGACCTAGCCGAGATTGCTCTGATCACACAAGTCCTGTGATTGGTCTTCTTCCGTTAGATCTCCCAATCCGGATCCAGATCTACAGTCCTTTGCTGACAAGCCTTCAAGATCCAGTTCGTAGCCTAAGACTTGGAGGTGTCACTACAATCTAGTTGGTGTGGATCAACTTTGGAGGTGAGACACATGGATCACTCATGTTGTGGATCGAACGAAACGCCCGGAGGTAACCACCACCAAGCTGTGGTGAGGTAAATTGCAAAAACCCCCTTCTTAGTTTGTGTTTTGTTTGGTTCAACTTTTTGTGTAATAACTGTGGAGAAAGATTTATGGGACTAATAGGGAACTCGAAAAATTTTAATATTCCGCACTTTGTTGTATCGACAATCGAGCCCCAAAAGTTAGAATATCACAACAGTGGTATCAGAGCCAACTCCATATGTTTTATACAAAAGGGCCTGAACATAATGTGTTTTCACTGTATGTGCTTGATTGTATGTATGAGAACGCATGATAATTATGTTATGCGAGTTGATTCTTACTTGTTATGACTAGATCTATGATTGGGTAAAACTGTTATTTCAGATCTGTTGCAAAATTATAGTTTTTCGAAAAATCAGGACTCTTGGTGCAATTAATCGCAAATCTCAAAATTAAGGGCTGAAAATTAATTTTTTCTGTTTCTGGAAATTTTTGAAAAATCTGGGCTGTTTCTGAAAACTAGATCGCACGGGTATTAGGGCCATTTTGCAATTTCCAAAAATTCAAGGACTATTTTGTAATTTCCGAAAGTTCAGGGGTCAGTTTGCAAAATTCGAAAATTTTCTGGATTTCAAAATTTTATTTTCTGGTCTTTCTGTCCGAAAACTGTTTTTGGGGTATTCTGTAACTTTTCAAAAGTTTTGGGGTCAAAAATGCAATTTCCGAAAGTATAGGGGCCGAACTGCAATTTTCAAAAGTTGGAAAATCAGAGTCTGAATTTAAGGCAGAAAACTTGTTTTATTTACCCGAGAATTTATTTTGTCATAACTAGTAGTGACTAAAAGTAAGAATCATAGGAATTAGTTTTAAAGGGTAGTTTTAAAATTAAGAAAGAAATACGTAAAAGTAGTTTGCATGTTTTTTGCTCTACGTGAACTGTTTACGTGGTTTTCGATCGCGCCGAGCCTTGACCTTAGGTTAGATTTGATTGGTTTAATTTAATGCATGGTTTTTATTGGGCCTGCGAGCCTGTTATTATTTTTGGGCCACTTTGAGCCGTTGTAATATAATAGGGCTTTACTGCTTTCCTAGTTTAGGATGAAGGCCCGTTTACAAGCAAGGTGGAAGCCCAAGAAGAATTGAAGGCCATGTATGCATGGTACATTGTATAATAGCATAGGTCTTTTGAGAACCCTTTAGATTGACCAATTGGGCCAACATCATTGGCTCGATGATGGCCCGCATAGGAGGCTCCCGATCGAAAACATATTGTGGTAGTATGCATGCTAGGCTTGTATGGCTTTTATTTATTAGTCGATTATGATTGCTTGTGTGTTTGCGCGCTAGAATCTAGATCGTAAATAAAAGATAAAGTATAATTGAAGCGGTGAGATCTCGAGGAGAGTTTCCTTAAACTTTCAAAACCGAAAATCCCCTCTCGAATAAATATTAAGTCATATTGGGTTAAATATAAAATGAAGTTTTATAAAATCCAAGCCTTCCATTAATAGGGACTAGTGTATGTTGTCTACTTATCGATAGAGGTGATCCAGAGTCTGGCACCCGAGTCGAAGAAAGGGGCAATGCACGAAATTCCTTGATTCTAGTTTTAATAAAACATCACAAGGGTAGGGACTGGTCGGGACGTGAAGATCGACCGATAACTAGTTACGGAGAATTCATGACCGGGCCCATTGCTTATCATGATTAATGGGTTAGACTTAACGCGTAGTAACATTTATGATGTAGCAGTGCTAGATAAATGCGAAAAACGAGGCAAAATAGCTTGAAGGTTATGTGGTAGACACAATTGGCAATAAGTATGCCTACCTAGGGAATTAATTGTATGGCCACGAGTCGTGGGTGCAACTAATTGCTGCTGGGACGTCAAGACCTACTAGGAAATAGATTTTTCCCGAAACTAGAAGGGGTTATTGTTTCGATAAAATAGTGGGAGAACTTTTTCGATAAAAATTCCAAATTTCGTTAATTATAAGTATTAATATTAAACATGTCTGCTTATAGTTGTCTGTTTTATTGTTAGCCATTCACCATCCACTGTTCCGTTCAAACGAGTATTAATGAATGTTAGAAGCGAAAATACTTTGGGGGCTATGATGTGCTATTATCTTCAAGAAAAGACCATGGCTAAGTTTAATAATGTTAAGGAATATTGTTGTTACTTAACCAAGATGTTCAAACGACTCAAAAGGCTTGGAGCCCGGTTGATTCTCGAAGATGAGATAAAAATTACCACACATGGTCTTTCTGACATCTTCACTCATTTCATGCAACATTATATTATTCCGCCTGATGGAATTAAAACAAAACAATTGCATGAGTTGTTAGACAAATATGAAGAAGCTCATCTGAAAGGTCTTGGACTATATGAAGAAAATTGCCCACTGTGTAAGCACGAAAAGAAAATAGGAAAGCTTACTGAAAAGGAATTCCTGGATAGACTTAACTACGGTATGATTTTTTAAATTATACATTTGTTAACTTTCATTTCTGTAAAAGAGTGTTTACAGCGGATGAAACTATTCCCTCTCCACCTACAAGGAGGAAATTCCTTGAAAGGAAGATGCAAGCAGTGTTACAAGAGTTGAGGGATAATGAATTCAGGGACTGGGTCAAGGAAGTTCTGAACCTAGACATTCCTTTTTAGAAGAAGTTTTACTTAGTTTTTCGTATTAGCATGAGTTTCTAGTTTTAATTTATTTTGAGTATTATTTCAAATTTTGTACAAAACTTTATTGCTTTACCATTGAGAATGGAATTCATTTAATTAAAGCTATATGACTTTGTACAAATATTGATGCACTGGAGCATAGAAATAAACAATGATAAACGAATCAAAACTTCGAAGACTATATGCTGAATAAAAAAAACTGGATAATCGTCCACACTGAAATGTTTATTTTGGACATTCTTCCTAAAGAGAGATTCGAAAGGAAAGTTTTTTGTCTACTGCTCTTGAAATAAGGAACTTGGATAAATCTCTGAAATTTCAAATCTTGTCTTAAAGGAATAATAACCGAAATAAAGGATTGCTAGGCATTCCAAACATTTCAATCAATGAGAACTAAAAGCACTAGTTCAAAAGGATGCTACTTCATATATACTTACGATTTTAATCGTTAAAGTGTATGTGTACTTTGTTGAAGTACAATTCTAAAACTATTGAAGTAATTCAATAGACGTTTTGGAAATGAAGTAACTAGATGCATTATGTCGAAAGCAATTTGATCTAATCAAGCTTGCTGAAACATAAGCAACTAAATCCTCGATTATCTAAAGGAGAATAGAATTCTCACAGAGCAAATCAAAGAAGAACATCGAACTTTGATAAAACTTGGTTCGACTCTCGACTATGATCTTGCTAAATTCCTATATTCACATTAGGGGATAGCCTCCCCTGACTCTTCAAAAGTACTTGGTCTAGTATTTTTCGAAGTGAGTTCTTACACCGCCATGTCATTTAAGACATAGCAAAACACCCTTATATGAGAAATTAGATGGTAGATCTGATTCATATAAAGTTTGTGGGGTATCCAACGAAATCCATTGGATACATGTTCTACGACAACGAGAGACGAAAGTATCTCGTAAGTAGCTTGTTCCTCTGTTGACGAATCCTTGTCAAAGGAAATAAGAAAGGTCATAGAACTTGGTGAAGTCCAAGGAACTGGACCCATCCCCACAAACAGTGGGAGTAAACCCTGAAACCGACTGAACCGATCCATGCACAAATAAAGGATATGGCATTAAGCCATAAGATTCAAAATGAAAGTTTGACTTGCTTAATGGCGATAGGTCATTATTCAAAAGTCCTTCTAGGACTAATGAAAATACCATTTGACCATTGGCTACGTCAAAATCCATTTCGAAACTATTAGCCATAAAAAGGTGGTTTTAACTACCAAAGTTATGACTACTGGACATGAATCCTGCATCTCACAATTGAAAATTGATGAGAAGATCTCTATTCAAATCCAAAGGTCAATCTATGACTTTTTCCAAAAACTTGGAACATGCAACTTGATAAGTCAATCAAGAATGTTGAATTTGTCAAAAGGCATATGGATTCCAAATGTGCAAAAGGATCAGTGGGAGCATAGTTAAATTCGTAACGCAACGAGATAATGAATTACACATCAAGTATGATATAAGAATTTCAGAGAAGCACAGACGAAAGCGTGTTATTCACGCAATTTTCCATGATAAGATTTGGGAATTACATCTCACGTACTGGCAATACGTATTTATGGAGATAAAAGCGAAGTAGATGTTGCAATTCACCAAATCAAAGTACAAAGACTGAATATTGATTAACTTCAATATGGAAGAATCCAAGAAAGGATTAATTCCAAAGAGGCAAAAAATTTCTCTTACTTATTTAATGACCCCTACATATAAATGAGTAAAGAAATAACTGTCTCAAGAAGCCTTATGCTTTGGCATTTGGATTGCATGTAGCATGCAAGGTCTTGTACTAGACCTGACTCATCAAAATGCTCTGATCATTCACGAGCTGCTGATAGTCAAACACCAGTCAAGGACACTGGACTACCATAAAAGCGATCCTCGAAGATAATTAAAGGATATAACGCTGGTCTGTGGTAGTAAGTGGAGAATTGAAACTCGAAGGACTTAGAACTTCGAGATTTCCAGTCTGAAGTGGATGATTTATTCTGTCTCGATGAAGCTAAGGTAAATTGGAAGAAATTTCAATAGTATACCATTGCCGACTCAATCAGAATAATAGCACAATTATGATGTTGCACAAGAGAAAGTGTTTAGATGAGAAATTTTCATCCAACGATTGTATGAAATACCTAGCATAACAAAAGTCTATCATAATCTTAACCGATTTAGATAAGGCAATTGATCAATGAAAGGAAAACGAGATCTCACCTATAATCTGAACACAATGCCATATGCTTATAAAAATCAGAGGTAGTTGAGACGAGTAGAAGTAATACGTCTTCTCAACAAGGACAACTTAGTAGATCCACTAATTAAGCTCTTTCACAATTGAGTTCGAGGGACATTCTTAAAAGGGTGGGTCTTAGAAACGTTGTGATTGGCTTTAGGGCAAGTGGGAGATTGATGGAATAGTGCCCAACAAGCCAATATTAATTAGCTTGTTAAAGTATTGTTTTCTTATGGTTTATAATTAATACGCTCGTTCATTCATAGTACGTGAATTGAACATGGCCAACTTCATCTCTCGCGAATTTATCTAAGCGATTGGATGAAATCCTAAGGTCACAATAGACTATGGGACGATTCACTTCAGTACTGAGTGCAATCATGAAACAGTCTCAAAGGTCGTGATCTTAAAACCGTTCCAAGTCATAGATTCCAAACGAGACGGGGTATCGTAGGAATCACCAAGACTTGTACAAGTATGCATGATTCACATGGAGTGAATTTGTAGCGTTCCATGAGCAAGGCATTTGAGGCCAGTGCATATGAGTAGGTGGTTCAATGGAGGATTGAACGCATCGAACGACCCGAACAGAGAAACCCATTGTGGAAGCGCATGTCGCACATCGGTGATGGAATGTTTCTCAAGGATTATAATAGTGTACGATTTAGTCATTGGACTTGAGGTACTAGGGCGAATTCGGTGCACGAGTCTGCGTACTTAGATTTAGGTACTGGTCACGTAGCCTGGTCACATAAGTGCTTAAGTTGGGTGCGTACACAACTGTACGCGAATGGTTAGTACTAAGAAAGGATCTATCGACTCATCCTGATAAGGTGGGAGAATTTCCTATACATTCTTAGATAATTGATTCTGAGAAATCTATGGCCATAGTCGGTGATGCATTTGGAAGGGATTTCCAAATTTGGCAGTCACACTGGAATCATTTTCGGGAAATTAGAAAGTATAGTTATCGAGATAATTAGAGGTGCCGATCAATTCACACAACCTAGGTCTCGGTCGGGAAATTAGTTGATAGAAGGACCGTATGTACATGGCAGTTATAAGAGGTGAGGTTCACAATTATCAATTCACCTTTAATTGGGCTTCATGGGCTTGTGGCTAGACATCGACCATGAAGTGTGGGTACTCCTGAATTAATAGGAAAATTAATTCTGGAGTGGTCAATTAAAAGTTGTTAAATTGATCGGAGCATTTAATTGCTCGTTAATTAAATCACGAAAGTC
Source organism: Penstemon barbatus (assembly GCA_003313485.2). Lineage (NCBI taxonomy): Eukaryota > Viridiplantae > Streptophyta > Magnoliopsida > Lamiales > Plantaginaceae > Penstemon > Penstemon barbatus. The sequence continues at coordinate 73,918,710 of CM064883.1, forward strand.
GTGGGCCTGCTGCCAATTGATGGTGAACCCAGAGGGTCACACACAATACAATTGGACAGTGACAGTCATGAGGGATAAAAATGATTTAAAGTTGTTAAATCAAAGAAATTGAATTAAGGTAATAATTCAATGGGAGAATATTAATTAGATACCTAATTGATTAATGTTCAATTAATTAATTAGAATTATCTGATTAATTATGAAATTAATTAAAGTAGTTAATTATTGTAATTGGAAGACTAAATAATTAACCAATTTTAGGATTGGATAATTATGTGGGTTGATTTGTAATAATCCTAAAGTTGGGACACATAGGGGCGATTTTATGAGATAAAGGAAAAGGAGTTTTATTCTTGAAAAACATGTAAGAAGAGATCTATTAAATCTTGTATTCCTATGTTGATAAGGAATGAAGATTTGATTAGATAGGGAAGAAGATATCTTCTAGGAGAAGGACTCTTCTCCTATATATACTTCTTCTCATCTCTTCTTCACTACAATAATAAGACACAATAAGAAAACCCTGTGAGAAAACTTTTGAGAGAAAAATACTTTGCTGAAAATTAAAGTGAGTAGCCGATTTTTTACAAGAAAAGAAATCTGATTTTTCACCAAGAAACTTTATTTGCAAAACCGCCCCATTACTTTTGTCCCTAACCCAAAGTCGCCCGAATCAAGGTTGGCCGAATCCAAGCTGGCCGAACCTGACTTGGCCGAGATTGCTCTTATCACATAAGTCCTGTGATTGGTCTTCTTCCGTTAGATCTCCCAATCCGGATCCAGATTTAAGTCCAGATCCAGATCTACAGTCCTTTGCTGACAAGCCTTCAAGATCCAGTTCGTAGCCTAAGACTTGGAGGTGTCACTACAATCCAGTTGGTGTGGATCAACTTTGGAGGTGAGACACATGGATCACTCATGTTGTGGATCGAACGAAACGCCCGGAGGTAACCACCACCAAGCTGTGGTGAGGTAAATTGCAAAAAACCCCTTCTTAGTTTGTGTTTTGTTTGGTTCAATTTTTTGTATAATAACTGTGGAGAAAGATTTATGGGACTAATAGGGAACTCGAAAAATTTTAAAATTCCGCACTTTGTTGTATTGACAATCGAGCCCCAAAAGTTAGAATATCCCAACATACCGGATTTGCCAATGGTTGGAAGTGCTTTTCGGAAGATCATGGACTCTTGATGAATTATTTGTTTTTCTATTTGGTCGATGAAATGATATTTTGTGTGGTTATTTTCGGCCTTAATGGGAAAAAAGTGTTATACGATTGGTACAATAATAGATCGATAGTGTGTGCTTAATTTATAAAAATATTATACGGAACATGTTTTGTTACAATAAATGTAATATTAACTTAATGTTGCTACGTTATATATGAATGTAATCTTTATTTGCAAGTACTATTTCAGTGTACCTGATATGTGAACTTTGGGGGTACGAATAATCATATTTATAAAGCTTTTTATAATAATTCTATCTGTATATATATTTTTAGCATTATTATTTATTATTAACAAAAAATAAATTCTCTCATTTTGTGCTCTAACAATTTTAATAGATTAATTGCATAATTTTATTAATAATATATTTTCCAGACAATTTTTTTGTTTATATATTAATTAAAATATTCAGGTAATATTGGCCATTATTTTCGCAAACAATTATTGTATTCATACTAAGTATCTGAGTTTATCCCCTGATATACCTGATAGGAGCTAATCCAGTAAGTGTATGAACACTGAATGAGGTCAAGTCTGTAAGACGGGATGCTAGCAGTACATCCTGAGACACTCAACTAAGTGAATGTAGTTGTTTGGCCGCGACTAAAAGAAATAGGGTTATTCCTTAAATAACATTCATGATACAGGATCGGGATACATGGCCTATAGTGTCGAACCTAAAGATTAACACATAGCAAGTAACGTGTTTTTACCAATGGACGCTACCACTTCAAGGTCCAAATTCAAGCCTTAGATCCATTTGTCCATGTGGCAGAATAAGTTGGATAACTTACGCAGTGGTTCAAACCGGAAGGTACCATTGCTGAAAGCACATTACGGTAACCCTAATAGATTATTTTTCTATGGATTTGTGGGGGATTGTTGTAATTATATTTAAAGAGTGATAATTTATTGTGGATGGATACATAATTACAAGGTTGGAATCCATAGATAAATTGTTATATATATAAAGTGGGGAAAATAATATTTCAAATAAGATAATGTGTGTGTGGGCTTATCCCACATTGGTCTAAAGACTAATTGACAAATTATAAAAGTCTTGTGAGGAAGTTGAATAGTTGAAAACTCTTCATTTGTCCCACATTGACTTTTTATGTTTGTGTGTAGTAGATATGAACTAAGTGTATAAGACTTGGTATAAGTCTTTACAAAGAGGGTCATATGAATATACGACACGCTCGCCGCCGCCCGCCCGACCAGACTCTACTCGGCTCGGCTCGGCTCGGCTCTGATCTGGACTGAACTGGGCTCGGGCGTTTGGGCGAATTGTCTCGTCGCGGACTTATCATTTTGGAGGAATTTTGAATTAAAATTTAAATAAATTTGAAATTCAAAATTGAAACAGTCACAATATTAATTCTGCAGTTTTAAAATTATGTAACTCTTTTCAGTTACAGAAATCAATTGATAAAAACGTTTTTCAGTTACGAAAATTTATGTTGCAGAATTAATTGTGTAGCCCGCTCCCCACCTATATATATGTGTATTTTCTGATTTCAGAAACACACCAACACAGGAAACATTCTCGATTCCCTCTCTGAAAAGAATGAAAATCTCATTTGGTTATTTTGCTTCTGAGTGTTCTTCGAGGTGAAATTTCTGCTACTGTGCAGTGGAGGAATTCATGTAGGCAGATTATCCTGGAAGAAGTGTTCGTGATTCCCAATTGCACCGAAGGTGGGTCGATAATTTCTTCAAGGCAAGCATAATCATTTCTGGGATTTGGTTGGATTAATTTTGTTACTATACAGAACTGTGAGATAAGTTTCTCTAAATTTATCTGTTCGGTTCTCTAACTGATTATGCTTTCATTTACTGTCCAAATTGGTTTGTTTGTATTAGTTTCAATTTGTATTCACATTTTTGATAATCTTAAAAACTGATTTTCCAACAATTTTAACATTTATAAGACATTACAAACAATACAAATAACACCCAAGGGCAAAATTGAAATATTTTAGGAGCAAGGGTTAATTGTAAAAAGGTGACAAACCTGATGAAAATTTTGTAATACCCAATATGTGAAGATAATTTTTGTAATTCTGTCTTACCTGATGGGTATTCATAATTTATCCTAAAACAGAAAACATAAAACTGTAGTACACATAGGTCTTCAACATGTCACATCCGAAAACATATGGTCTACAAGTAGCGACAAAACCCTATGGGGAAAACAAATGACTCGTGTGACTCCCAAGCACATCCTTCGAAAAGAATTGCCTGAAAATGAAAATAATTACTCAAACCGATTTTTAATTGAAAATAGTAAGCAAATAAAAATTAAATTAGTGTGGAGGTAGTTTATTTGAGTTTGATTTAACTCCATTCGAGTCAAACTTCATTAGGTAAAGAGATTTTGAATAGATTTAATCCAATATTAGTTTCAATTCAAATCAAAGCTTGCAAAACTCTATTTAAAACCTATAATATTATTGATATGAGTTTTTCATCTCTTTCTCTCACATTTAACATCTACCATTTACTTTTTCACTCCATAATTCAACAGCCAAATCTCAATTCAAAACACATACTCCCTCCATACTTCAAATTTTTGTTCTTATTTTCTTTTTGAAATGTCCCAAAACAGACTCTATTACCTGACATGAAACATTATAAAATTGTCATTTCACATAAAGTAAATGATTTGACATTACTAATTCTCCAACACTACTTATATGGGCATATGTGTAAAAATATCTAAAACTTTTATTTTTTAAACTCTTACGTAAAACTCTATGTCAAACTCCTACAGAACAAAAGAAAAAGGATGGAGGGAGTATCAAGTTTTGAAACCCCACTAACTATTATTTAATAATATTTCACTTTTTTCAATATTTTATTGAAATCATTATTTATATCGAATTTCAAAGTCTGATCGAAAATTCTAAAACCATTTTTTGAAACCAAACATAGACGGAACCCAATCAAACAATTTTATATTAAGCCTTTCAATATTTTTTATTTCAATTTGGGTTTTGACTGATAGTTTTAAATATGCTACACATGTGACATTTCGTGTTTTTACATAGATCGTGTTTGTGAGTATAATTAAGCCCTAGAAGATTAAAATACGTGAAATCTGATTTCATGTTGAATTTGGTCAATCTTGTTATACCTTATTATTTATTTAAGACTAATTCAATCTAGTTAATTTGTTTTTGCAATGATCATGTCTTTATTGTAATCATTTGCATTGACATTCTTAGCATACATGCATGTATTATATAATGGGCATATATGAAAAGGTTTTGACCCAGTTTTGTGGATCTTGGTTTTATAAAAATGGTTTTGGTGATTTCAGTGAAACCTTTGAAATTTCATTTGAGTAGGTTTTGGATGTTAAATTTTGTGGTTTTGGAAAAAACTCGAATTCCACTTTGGTTGGGTTTGGATGTTAGGGTTTGAGGAAAAACGTAGGTGGTCGGTATTAAATCAATGTCTTTTTAATAGTGATTAATTGAGAAGAAAAATAAGTTACATGTGTCAAATCAATGTTTTATAGGTTTTAACAGTTTGACAAACTACATTTGCAAGAGTTCTGGCTCAGTTTCACGAGAACTGGCCAGAACCCATCGAAATAGCCCCAAATTCTCCTTGTAAGATTGGTAAACTTTGTCATTAGATAAAATCACTTTGATTTGTAGGAATTTTTTCCTTATTCATATTTGTCTTCATGGAATCGATCGTAGATATTTATCAGTGGGATAAGAAATTAGTGAAAGTTTTTGTAATTGTAAAAATATATTTTTTTATTAATATATAAGGGGTAATTTAGGCAATTCAATTAAAAATTAACGGTGTCAATGATTAACTGAGATTGGGTGCAATTTGGAAGGTTTTTGAAAACACAAGAAAACTGGTGCAAAAAAATTTTCACATAGTAATTTTTTGCAGGTTTTCAATATCATAGGGTAGTAATATGCATTTTTCCCGTTAATAAAAATATAATTTTTTATTAATATATAAGGGGTAATTTAGGCAATTCAATTAAAAATTAACGGTGTCAATGATTAACTGAAATTTGGTGTAATTTGCAGGGTTTTTGAAAACACAAGAAAGTCTGATGCAAAAAATATTTCACAGAATAATTTTTTGTAGGTTTTCGATATCACAGTGTACTAATATGCATATTCCCCTTTTTTAGGTGACATTGTAAGTAAGAATAGATTAACAATAGTTATGGAGGTAAATTTACTCGCTGTCATCTCAATGACATAGGTTTATTTTACTCGGCCGCGTATTAGCGACATTCATAACCATCACCGATCCAAGATTTTTTAGCTATGATCATGTGGTGAATGTTGTGAGACGAAAGGTCGGGTACATTCAAGCGGGCATTTGGTATTATGTGTAGGACGTCAATATGGAGGTCAGACTAAGGACTAAGGTGCATCAGTCATGACACTGATATAATCCTTATGGCACCTTCATATCTCAGAGTTCACAATTACTTATTCTAGCGATGATATGAATAAGCAGTCATTATTGTGAAGTATGCGTGATGAGTGTGTTATCGATAGGATGATTGTTCCTAGTCGGAATCCACGTTCGGGTTACACGACTCGTCAATGTGAGGATCAGCAGGTCAATCAAGCTTCTCCTCGATTTGTATAAGGGATCCTAACCTGTAATCAAAGACAACTACGTCAGGTTAATGCTGGTGGTTACCCGGCGATAACCCTCCGATGCTTAAGTAAGTATCGAGATAAAATGGGAGATCGGTCCGTATTTAATGCTTAGATTGTGCGAACCTTTTATCCTATTAATGAGGGCTATTTATAGTTTTCCATATGGATCGCCGGGTCGAATCATGATTGGACGTCTTGATTCGAATACGGATCCTTGGTAATTGGTTCGATCCGATTGTAAGTGGGTCAAGCTTAAGAGAACGTCGGCTTTCATGTCGGATAAGTCGAAGACATCCAGGTCGATGCCGACGTCAGATTAGTTGTTTATGCTCGATGTGAACTCGAGGGGTGAGGTTCTCGATATAAATCGATTGATCCATAGTTGTCTATAATGACGAAGACTTGGTACATCAAGAGTCCCCCAAGTTCTAGAGTTTGAGAGTAAGTCGAACTCTGGAAATTTGAATTAGTGTGAGTTTGAATTTTTTAGATTATGCTAGTATCATTGGGAGTCCCCCAAGTTCGAGGGTTCGGTCGTAAATCGAAGTCTGGGACTTGAAGAGTCGGAGCAGAATTTCCCGCCATGGTGTCTGTGTTTTCGCGCCTTTGAAGATTTAGGGTTTAATTCGGCGGGTAACTCTTATATTTAGGGGTGGAAGATGAAACGTCGCGTCTTTTCGTGGGGAATTGTGCAAATTTCGTGAAGCGGTAGTTTGTGCGCCTATATATAGGTCGGTTGTTCTACCTGTGCTTTTATACTACGGTAAAAATATATTAGTGACGTCGGAGCTTTGTACGCATATAAGAGGGAGCTTCGTCGATTTCTGTGCTAACATACTCCAGAATGTCGGATAGCGAAGTATCGAGTCCGGAGAATATTCATGTGGATGATGTCGTCGATTCAGTCTTTGGTGGGGAAGGAAATCGACAGGAAGTCAATGAGGGGGGCGTACCTGTAAGCTGGGGTCAGGCTGATGACGATGAAGATGATAAGAGTTTTCAAACCGAGCTAGCATATCGCGAGTTTCAAGCCGGTGATTATAAAAAACCGTTGTCGACCTAGCTGTCATTGTTCTCGATTGCACAAGGTTGGACTTTATCGGCTCCGAGTAAGGTACCGCGAATGCACGATCCTCCAAAGAAGTCATTAGCAATACACGAGGCGTCGATGGAATGTGGATTTCGAGTACCCATTGCTCCTGAGCTGGCTGCGATTCTCAATCATTTGGGTGTCGTACCTGCCCAAATAGTGTCGAATGGCATGTCGATGATTCTGGGATTTATCGTCGTTATGAAAGCTTTTATACAAGAGCCATCGTTTGGTAACTTCTGGTGCTTATTCAAGGTGAGTGAGTCTCCGAAGTCAGGTGAGGGCTTTTACCAGGTCAAGTCCAGGGGGAATAAGAATAGCTTTCTCACCAATGCTAAAAGTTCACATGGGAAGGGATGGAAAGCTCGATTCGCGTTTCTTAGACCACCAAAGGGGCAAAAATTAAATATCACGTCGTCTTGGCGTATCGGGCCTATCGATGTACAAAGGCCTCCACCACCGAGTTTGTCGCCGCAATTTCTGGACAATCTGCGTAGATTCTGCCTCGACGTGAAGGTTCTTATCCAAGAACCGTATCTTCGAACATGCGGGTTATCTGCGTCCAGAAAAAGGGCCGATGATCCTGCCTTAGAGGATCTTCTCAGAGGCGCTATGCTTGCGCCCAAAGGTAAGAAAAAGGAAACTTTGGAGGCGGAGATTCAACGTAAGTGGCCACATGGTTTTAGCGCTATGGCTGGACCTAGTACAGAGAGACGAGCTAAGAGTGTTGGAGATATCGAGGCTCGTCGTGCCGAAGTTAGACAAGGGAAGAGGCTTCGAGTTGAAGGGGAGACGGAAATGGAAAAAAGAAGCGAGCCCGTCGTTCCGGTTGCGGACGACAGCGATGACAGCTCTGATGACGATAAGTTGGATCTTAGTTGGCCGATATCCCAATGGGTCGACTCCAAGCTCAAGTATCCTGGAGGTTTGGGTTCGGGGGATTCGGTTCTTCAAAGAGGTTCAAAGGATGCTGGTTTCAGAAGTTTTATTCACATCATTTTTATTCGTGATCAGAGGTGGTTGTCGAAGAAGTCGTTGCAGAAGAATTTACATACTTCAGGGCGAGCAGTCTCTGCGGTAAGTACTATTTCTCGATATCATCTTCTCTAATTTTGATAAGGAATCGTATATCAGAGGTTATTTGTCGTGTCGTTTTCGCAGGTGATACAATATCTGTTCCAAGGCTACCTCCAGGCCGATCTCGCACAACAAGAACTGGAGAGGCTTAAGGCCGAGCATGATATCGCGATAAAAGAGCGAGAGCAGCAACTCGATGAGGCTTTGAAGCAGCTCAGTATCGCTAGTCGAGAAGTCGATCAAATTCGCTCTGGGTATCCTCCAGAAGCTAGGGTGGTTTGTTCCGCCCAACGTCTAGCGATTGTTAGGGAGTTCCTCGCATCTCCCGTTTATGAATACCTCGCAGATGCTAGGATGGGAGATTCCCTGGTCGAAATGCATGAGAAGACCATCAAACAATGTCAATACAAAGGTTTTCTTACTGCGAATTTCGATCCTTCAGTTATAAGGGCATTGCTCGACGAGCAGTGTCGACCCCCAGTGCTTGTCGGTATTGATGAAGAATATGAAGCTGCTCGATCACATGAGTTCGGATGTTTAATTTCGTCGGATCAATCGTAGCTAGGTTGTAGTTTTTTAGACGTAGGGTTATATTGAGAATATTTTGATTGTATGATAAACCGTCGACATATCTTTTTGATAAATATATAATTGTCCACGTGTTTTTAATCGAGTTATCTACTTTAACTATTGTAAATGGGCTAAAACTTGGGCCAACTTTCTTACTTCGAAAAGAGTGTAATTGGGCCGAAATATTGAATCCCTCTTTTTCAAATTGAACCGCCACATCCATTCAAACAAATTGCCATTGGGCGCGCTCTTTGGGATTCTTGTCTATATATAGAGTGTTAAGAGCTCAACTGTTCATACTCACAACAATGTCTTGGGTGGACACTACTGTCGGAGCTTTGGTCGATCAGCGATAGCCAACAACTTCTTAGTCGGAGTATTCCTTCCCTCTTAGGTATTTCTAATTCTTTTCTTATTTATGTCTGGTGGGTGGAAATCGATAGGAAACGAATCTGTCGAGGAAGGGGAAGGTATGTCGATAGGTTCTGTAAGGCATCCGAAGAAGGAAATTATGATTCCTTCAAGGTCGAGGTCGGATCGTAATCGAACTAAAGAATTATTCAGTGCCATATCGGCGTGTCGTTTACGTATGTCGAATGTGTCATTATTGTCGAAACACCAATTCCCTTTGGGTTGGGGTATTAGAATGCCATCCTCGGATGATAGAATGAACAAGCCTCCGAGTGGCTATAGAGCGTTCCACATCGATAGCTTGGAAAATGGTCTTCGTTTTCCTTTAGCGAGTGAGTTCATCGATATAGTGAATGGTCTCGGAATATGCCCGACTCAATTGGTCCCTAACGCTGTCGGGTATATCATTGCCTTTTGTATAGTGATGAAAGCAGTCGGTCAACCCGCGTCTTTTGCTAATTTTTGTGGTCTTTTCGATGTTCGCCCTTCTCCCCAGTTGATTTAACCTGATTTCGTCGGGTTAATTGTATCAGTGAATATGGGATATTGGGGATTCTCAATATATATGATTTATAGGGCAAAGGTACTGCTCCTCAAATTTCTGAACCAATTGAGGACCTAGCTTGTGCTTATACGGTGGACACTTTTCCGGAGGTTGTGAACAATTATGCCAAATATTTCCCGGAGGGTTCTGAGATAATTCTCCCTTCTCCTTCTGATAGGGTTACATCTCCACCGGAAGGATGTCGAGCCTTTTACACGGCCCATTTTAATAGCGGTCTGCGTCTTCCGTTGTCTCCTCTCTTTCTTGATATTCTAAAAATATTCAGTGTGTCCTTGACACAATTAGTTCCAAATTATGTGACCTTCGTGGTTTATTTTTCTGTCTTAATGATCGCGAAAGGGTTCAAACCTTCCTTTCGTAACTTTACACAACTTTTTCGGTTCAATATTTCCAGTTCTTCCAATCGCGGATATTTCTTCGCTAGTCAGAGGCCTAGTCGAGCAATCTTCGATTCCCCCGTTTCTAGCAACCCTTTTTGGAAATCTCATTTTTTTCTTTGTTCGCCCCCCACCTCAACTTCGTTTGGCGGATGGTTCGACTATGCCCTTCTCGTGGGATCATGGCTCCAAATGGGTTTACGGAGGTCGCCTGCCGACTGGTGAATTCATTCCTGATGATGCTCAGTTTATTGGTGAAATCCCCTCTATGCGCGCCAACAAATATCAGAGTGCTCTTCTGATTGGGGAAGCTTTCCTTAGTAAAGCGGGATTGACTGCTCATAATTTTCGAATCAGTTCATCATCTGAATCACTTGGTAAGCATTTCACTTTAGCTTAGTGTTGTGATGATACCTTCTATACAGAGAAACTAACTTTCATCTTGTTTCTTTTTCAGCTCATATGGTAGAAAATTCCCGACATTCTTCAAAGGGAAAAATGGTGTTGTCCAAATCCTCCAAATCTATAGAGAACGTCCCTATCGAGCAGAGAGCGTCTCGGAAGAGAAAGCTGGAGTTGAGTCATGACTCCGAGGAGAATGGAGAGGAATCTCCAGATTCTTCCCAAGATTCCCCTATTCGTCAAGGGACTGGATCCGATTATCCTCCCCTTCAGCTTAGGACATCCTTGGGTATTCGTGGATGTCGCAGCTGGTCGATGCCTCATCCTAACGATAATCCGGTGGAGAGAAAGAGGAGCTACTATGGTCGTTCTGGTAACGATCTCTCTTTTCCTGGCGACAATCATCCAAAATCTACTTTGGTCGAAATGATTGAGGATCATTTAGAGGGAAAGAGAGCTGCTGGTTATTCTGAGAAAGATTCTCTTGTCCACGACGAGAGCGAGAACGCGGTTGATAAGGCAACTCATGTTCTTTTATCCGGCATTTTTACTCGCGATCTGAATAAGCTTCTTCGGAAGGATCCTCTGGAGAAATTTCAGCGAGCTTCTCTGTATGCTGAAAAGGTAACCTCTTTTTAAGTTTGCTTTATAGGATTTTTTCCTTCGAAGATCTTTTTATTTTGCTAACTTATTTTTCGTTTTACCTCTTTACTTTTTCAGACTAAGACTTGTTTAGCCTCATATGCCTACGAAACTGCTCTCTGGAAACAACAATGTGAGTTCCTGGACGAGAAATACAAAGCTTTACTTAGCAAGACTTCTGGTTCAGAAGCTGGCCCCTCAATGACTCCTTCTCTTTCAGTCGCGGGGACTTGGCTCACAGGGAATGATGACCAGGAGATTATAGACAGAGTTCTGGAGACTTCCCGTGTAATACCCCGTATATTTTAAATAGTTGTAAAATGTGTTTTAAATTGATGTTGGTTCAAATAACGAACCTAATTTATTAAATTGGAACGATATTACCTTTAGTAGAACTTAAGTTGGATTAATAAACTATATAGTTGGAGTTGTGGGGTTAATGTCAAATTGTTCAGAGGTGAGGAATTCATATTATAATTGTAACGTTTAATATTTTATGGGTCAATTAAATTTCGCGAATATTAAGCCTAACTTAAAAGGTATTTATTCGGGTAACTAGATAAAGTAGAACTGAATCGATTTGAATAATTTAAACTTTGAACTGAATAGAATGGCTTAAAAGTGAAAAAATATAATATTTCAATCTCAATTGCATTAATTCAAACTTAGAATTCCTATATGCACCTTATTTAAAACTTTTGGACAAACTTGAGATTAATGCATATACATGTAATAGAAAAATAATAAATTCCATAAGGGTGATATAGTCAACACTATGCTTCCAACTCAATCTGAAAGTAGATGATTGATGACTAATGATTTTATATCACACGTAGTGCTCTATTAATTATCAAAATATACACCTCCAGCTTAGACAAGTGCAAGAGTCATTAACCTTCAAATATTATCAAGATAATTACAAATATATTGCATTCCAACCCTTTTGCTTATTAATCGGATATGAGTAAGTTTTCAGCTGTAAAATCTCTCAACAATTTTCCTTTTTCTCCTACATCACATACACATTCACACATTAATATTTAAATAACATAGCATGTAACATGTATGCATTTCTTGGTGAAATAATATACACACGTTTAAGAATCGAGAATGGCCATCAGAGGGCAATTGAGAACCAAAACACAGAAATTACTTTGTGCTTATATCAACTCAACTTCAGGTAATCTAAGTTTGGATCCATATAATTCTTATTTAAGCTTTGAATCAATTGTTTTTCAGGGGGTTTAATAATTAGAAAAGATTTTGTTCACTTATTTGATTAAATTTCAAGAGTTTATTAGTGATTGATTAAGTGTAATTCAGATATATAAGTGAGGATATTAAAATGTGATAAAATCTAAGCAAAGGAATGAATTATAACAATTGTGGAAAGTGACACACAGGTTATCGATTTGTTTAAAAATCTTAACCCATCAGTTGATAATTAGTTATGATTCACCATTATTAAAATATTTAATCTAATAATTTGATATTGTTATAAATTTAGGATTTGTAATTATAAATAAAGTTGGTTTCAAAATATTTGGATGAGAATAAAGAATTTCGTGATTATGTAATTAAGAGCTATTAGCCGAGAAATTTCTATTATTAACTTCCCTAAGTATTATTCTATTTAGCCCAACTAATGTAGTAATACTTATACGGTCAACTAGTCCTCTTAATGTTATAATATGTTATGAATGTAGGAGTGGCCATTTATGATGAGTTTGAGTTAATTGGACAATATATTTGTTGATCTGTGAATGAAATTAAGGCTTGGGTCCAAATATTTTATTAAACATGATTAGCGATTAATGATAGAAAACTTATTAAGCCATTAGTTAAAAAAAAAGAAGTTTAAGTTTGACTTTGCGCAAAATAATGTTATATACATATGCTAGAGCCTCTGAATTACTATAGTTGATTATAAGTACAATGTATTAATATCACAATTAGACGAATGGTACGAGATAGTAGGTTGGATGAAATTAAAGGGTAATCGTTTATGGAATCATTATTTATAGAATTTGGGATGTTGGTTGTAGGTAACTCGAGAATAGTTATATGACTATTCGACTATCGAATCAAGACATGAAATAATTGGGATCGAGGTCATTCTTCTACAAAGCCATGCTAGAAGGTAAATCGAATAGTGGGACTTGAGACGAGGCCACTGTCTACCGTTGAGTAGCAACCCTATCCTGAGAAAGGTGAGCGCCTCAATAAAATACTTTTAAAACTGAAAGAGTTTCTAAAGAAAATCATATCATATATATGCATTTATCAATTGAAATGACTATAGTTGTTATATATCTATATTTGTAACTGTCTGAAATGCTCACATTACGTGAATATGATGGAACTGATAGCCCTGTATCTGCATGCGGTTCTTGCAACATGTACTACTTCATCATAGTAGAACTGATAACTCTATACTTGTCTGCATTTCTCACAGTATATGATAATTGTTGAATAATGGGGTGTAGTACTTTATCTCACCTCATATTGATGAATGGTACCAAGGTGTAGTACTTTATCTCACCTAAGTACCAATTGCTTGTACATGATTATTTGCGCGCTCATCTGCTCTCGGTTGATGGTATTCTCTGGATAATTCTGGGTAGCTGGGGGCTACAGGACTACCAGAGCTCTGCCATTGACCGGACTCACAAAACCAGGGATTAGAGCCCCTTGGGGAGTGATTCAAATTATTCGGCAAAGACATGTCAAGGCCACTTAAAGGGACGGGTCGCACCTCAGCCCTATCTAACCGGAGTACTAACTATTGATCACATCCTGATCTTTCTGTATCCTTTTGAGGCGGAGGAGTTGTTTATCCCGTTTTGACGGGTAATTGATTGTGATATCATCTGTGATATTTGTGTATCTGCTATACTAATCTTAAATATCAATTACTTTGTAAGTTAATAGGCAGTACATGGATTTCTAAATCGTTTTCTGCATAAAACTCAATTTCACACCTGCACAGGCCTCACTAAGTTGTTTTTACAACTTACGCTTTCAAATTATTACTCTTTCAGAATCTCACCAAAGGGCAGGATGGGCCACATCAGACTAAGGGATTTCAATTGGACGTCTACCATAGAGTTCCTAGAATTTGTCAGGTGAAGGTTTGGGTTGTAATGAAAAGTTTTAAAGTAATAAGTTAGTTGGGAGAACCATTCTATTGTAATAGATAGTTAGAGCTCTGAACTGCAATTATTGGAAATTATCAAGGTTATTTTATTATGTATGTATGTCTTAGCAGGCAGGTGCCGGTTTCGGGCCGTTACATCCCGCGCTCAAGAACAAGCCAATCAAATGGCTAAAAAGTTAGAAGAATTCCAACTTCAGAGTATTGCTCGAATAAGTGAGTTGGAATCTCAAGTATCTAGCCTTCAAACTTCTTTAGAGGAGTATGAGAGGGATATTCCTCTTAGTGGACTCAGGGATCGTTACGGCCGGAATCCCGACGAGAAAGTAATTCGTGAATTCCTCAAATCTCCTGTTCATACAGCGATGGTATACGAGATGGTCGGTCCTCTCCTGGAAAGTACCTTTAAGAAGGTGATTCATCAGTTGGTCGCTTTCGACATGATAGATGATCGTCGAAAGGAATATTTTAAAGCGGCCCATATTCGGTTGAACCGTTATGGTGAAGAATATTCTCCTTCCGAGCTTCCGGACGTCGTATATCAAAATTTTCCTTTGGCCCACCTTGTCAAAGAGTTTGGAAATCCATTGCCGATTCCTCCTTTCGACGTTAATGACGAGATTGACGACAATTTTATCGATCCAGGGGAAGAGGAAGAGGTTATCGAGCCGGAAAAAGAAGAAGACGTCGTTATCAAACAGAAGACTCTGTAGGGCGACCAGGCTGCATGATATGTTGATCTATGATAGTATCTTTGTAACTGTTTATTGTAAATTTCCATGTAACATTACATTTTCACCCCTTTGTACGTTAAACGTTTCATATTTTGACAGTCACGTCCTTTAGTGTTCTCTGTAATAATTCAGACAAGTCATTAACCCCGCCGTAATCATTATGCGTATGTCGTTTCAAATTCTAGTGTTTACTCCAAGGCCAGCTACTGTATATCGCGCCCTTTCTCTGGGATTATCGCGTCTTTTCATATAGGATAAATATAAAAGGTAAAAACTTGACTCGTTATTTACTGCCTCACTCGTTTCTTCAACAGAATACTCTTCCTTTATTAGGTCGATAAGCTTTCTCGATATTTTGAATTTACTTCTTGAATTCCGATCATGACTAATCTTTTTGGTAATACATCGAAGCGTACTTCGCGTGAGAACGCTAGAAATTCCAGATTAAAAAAGTCTCGAACAGAAGGACCCTCGATGGAACCTCCTCGTTCGTCCTCGGTTAGTAATTCGATGACCGATAATCCTGTCATCCCTTCCGCACCTTTCTCTGTAGTTAGTTCATCTTTTGTACAACCAAATTTTTCTTCTTCTACAGAAGTAGGAAATAGGCCTTCCCCTGGTCGGGTGGCTTTTGGAGATTCGTCCAACGTGGAGCAGTTTTTCGATATACCTGTTTCTTCAGGTGTTTCTTCTTTTGAGTATGGATTTCATGGAGGGGATTTTGTCAATACCCTTCCTTTTTCTACCTCTGCCGCCCCGGTCGTCAGCGGAGGCCAAACTGAATAAGGCTCCTTCGTAAATCCCTCCTCAACACAGCCTATTTCTCAAGATTTTCCTGATTACTTGTTTCATGATACTACTGTGATGACTACTTCCTTCGAATCTGGTGGGCCTTATGGAGGTCGAAGCGAGTCAAGGTCTGGTTGCCGGACTGTTATTTCTGCTTCGGGGAAGGAAACCTCGGTTAGTCCCAACGAGAGGGAATCTCCTCGTCCGTTAGACGATCGTTGCATCCTTGAGCAGGTTAAGGATATTATGCTGTCGACGACTCCGCGCCCCGACGGTGTTTCTCTTGCTAGTGAGCTGCCGGGCTCTGTTGAGCCCGACGCTTTGTCCTGGGATTTAGGTTTGAGCACTGTTCTGCCTGGTGAGTTGAAGAAGATTGAGGGTACTTCCAATGTACGCCTTGTTCAGTCGCTAGTGAAGATGTGCGAGCAGGTGGACAAACCTTTCATTATTTTTCTTGTTTTATTTTGATTGCGTCGTTATGTGGGGGTTTTTCTTATTCTTTTCCTTTTCTAGGCCAAATATTTTGCACTCCAGCTGGGCGTGCAAAACGACGATATGTGGAATGGTAAGGAAGCTTACCAACGTCGTTTGGAGTCGGAGTCGGCGAAGGTCGCAAGGCAGACTCTCCAGCTGCAGCTCGCCAATGATGATTTGAAAAAATTGCAAGAAGAAAAGTCTGTTTGGGAGAAAGAGAAAAGTGACTTGGTTCAGGCTGCTGCCCTAGCAGAGGAGTCTCGACGGCGGTCCTATGAGGAAGGTTATGACGCCGGTTATCTAAAGCGTCAAGAGGAGTTGATGGCGTTTGCTGGTAACTTGACTCCTCGGAGGACTGTTTCTGCTAGTCGGCCTGTTGATAACAACCCTTCTCGGTGATTTTGTTCGACCTGGCAGGCCTAGGACTGTCTCTTTTTTTTTTTTTTTTTTTGTTGTTGTTGTGCCCAACTTTTTTGTGTAGTTGCTTGGGCTGAAGTTTTTGTATTGGGAGAACGATTTAATTAGGAGAAACTATGATCTCTTACAGGCAGATCCCTGCCTTGATCAATTTCATTTCGTAGAAATATTTTGTTATGCACATTTTTGTTGTTATGCATAAATATAACTGCATGAAATAATCAGTATAGATTAGCATACTTATCTGATATTGTTCTTCACGGAAAATATTCAGAATAGAGAAAAGGTAGCTTAATCTTGCTCGGTCACTGTTTAAGTAACTGAATGATATAATGTTTGCTCTGCAAATCAAATTTTTTGTTGATCAACCCAGTATAGTCCCTTGGGTTATATCCAAAATCACGTTGTACATCACAATGTAGATAGTAGGTCATTCGTATCGATAATCGATTGAATAGCTGTTAAGGAACGCTCAGCATCTTGGTCGATGTTCAATCCATGCCTCGTAAATTTGTCTTTTTGTGATGTATATCTTATATAATGAGGCTATTATTCCTTCTGTTGAACTCTACTTTTCTTTCCATAGGATTAAGTTTGAAGAGAAGATATCTCTCTAAGTATCTTCCTAAACTTTATGTTTCTCTGTACTGACTGTGAGTTATATGTTCCTTAAACAGAACAACCAGTGCATCATTATATCATTTCTTTGATATGGGAGAAATTGGAAAATGTAGAAGTCTTGGCCAGATCTGACCTGTTCAGACCTCCTTCAGCAATTCTTTGGAAAATTAGGCAGTGACGACCTTGCAGTCTAGCATGGTGGTATTAATCGTCTTAGTAACGACGTCAGATTTCTTGGACCCCAATGGAGTTCTTGTATGGCTAAGTTAATGGCTCTCCACATGACGTATAAGGCAGTGACGACCCTCGTATTGTGGAGGGTTTGGTCTTTTATCTCTAGGCGAGCAAGTATCCTTTTTACAACGGTTTTAAACTTGTATGCCTTCGTTGTGGATCCTAGGTTTTCAGGCGATCGACTATCATATATGAGTGTGTAGACCTTTCTGGTCCGGAGCTCCTTTAGGTCCGCTTGGATGATTTCACTGATCGCTTCGATCTACGGCTTATTTTGTTATCGACTGGTTGAGTCGATTAGATAATGCCGTTCCAACTTACTTGCATTAATTATAGGAAGTCAGACGGTCGCATTTCCGTCCCTTGATCAAATACTTTTTCAGCCGTTGGATTGCTTAGGTCTATCCCTATAAATAGGGAAGTGATTTGCATACTTCATTTGCAATTTCTCAAAAAGGATGGAGATCTCAGTTTCCTTGGATTTTATTTTACCTTCAGATCCTATAATATTCAAAAAGTCACATTATCGTGATTCATACCATAATAGCTTAATGTTCTTCTGCCTTGTACTGACGGGTCCCATGGAAGCCCTACCTTGTACTAACGGGTCCCATGAGGCCTCAAGCTTTGTTTTCACAGATTTGAGGTCCGTGGTTTCTGTTTGCACATGGAGGGTTCATACTTGCCACTCACCCCTGCTCTTCGATGTTACCTCCGGAGTGATATACTACCGGGGTGGGCTGGTAAATGTGCTTATCGCGACAGTCCTTGCGAGATGCTGCTTCAGAGTAAAATGCCAACTCCTAATGTAGAAGCAGTATTTTGTTGTGGGTGAATGAGTATTGCCGGTTATCTGGCTGGTAATGACTTATTCGTCTGGAGGAACATTTGATCTTCCGTCCCTGGCCATCGAACTAAAGAAGTCGATCATCCTGAGCAGCATGCTCCTTAGGTGGTCTATAATAATCGACGAGGTACTAGGGAGGAGATTGGTGTTTCCGTGGACATTGTCGTGAAGATCCCAGATTCATAGGATAGGATCGTTTAATAGTTGTAAAGATGTGTAAATCGTATATAGACTTTTGTAGTCTAACTGAAGCTATTTGTATGTAATTTATTACACGTTCACAGATGAATAAAACTTTATTTTATTCCTTCCATTCCTCTTGTCATTTGTATTGTTTTAGTCTTGTTTATGAGGAGCGTTTATCAAGCAAATTCATTTATACTCAACTCATTTCCAAGATTTAGGCGTTTTTACCAATTCTTATTGGTCGTTAAAACAGATCGAGGAGTTTTTATTGAGTGGATCAATTTATACTCAACTCTTCTTTATCTAGACTTAGGTTTTTAACCCATAAGCCTTATTAATCGTTAAAAATAATCGAGAAGTGTTTATTGAGCGGATCAATGTATACTCAACTCTTTTTTGTTTTAGACTTAGGTTTTTAATATCAAAAGCCTATTTATCGTTGAAAAATAGATCGAGGAGTGTTTATTGAGCGGATCAATGTATACTCGACTCGTTATAACTTAGACTTAGGTTTTATATACCAAAAGCCTTTTAGATCGTTGAGAACAGATCGAGGAGTGTTTATTGAGCGGATCAATGTATACTCGACTCGTTACAATTTAGACTTAGGTTTTTATACCAAAAGCCTTTTAGATCGTTGAGAACAGATCGAGGAGTGTTTATTGAGCGGATCAATGTATACTCGACTCGTTATAATTTAGACTTAGGTTTTTATACCAAAAGCCTTTTAGATCGTTGAGAACAGATCGAGGAGTGTTTATTGAGCGGATCAATGTATACTCGACTCGTTATAATTTAGACTTAGGTTTTTATACCAAAAGCCTTTTAGATCGTTGAGAACAGATCGAGGAGTGTTTATTGAGCGGATCAATGTATACTCGACTCGTTATAATTTAGACTTAGGTTTTTATACCAAAAGTTTTTTAATCGTTGTAAATATATTGAGGAGTGTTTATTGAGCGGATCAATGTATACTCAACTTTTTTTTTTTAATTTAGACTTAGGTTTTTATACCCAAAGTATTTTTATCGTCATAAGTAGATCGAGGAGTGTTTATTGAGCGGATCAATGTATACTCGACTCGTTTTGTTTAGACTTAGGTTTTCAATACCAGAAGTCTATTAATCGTTGAGAAATTGAACGAGGAGTTTTTATTGAGCGGATCAATGTGTACTCGACTCGTTTGTTGCTAGATCGAGGAGTGTTTATTGAGCGGATCAATGTATACTCGACTCGTTTTGTTTAGACTTAGGTTTTCAATACCAGAAGTCTATTAATCGTTGAGAAATTGAACGAGGAGTTTTTATTGAGCGGATCAATGTGTACTCGACTCGTTTGTTGCTAGATCGAGGAGTTTTTATTGAGCGGATCAATGTATACTCGACTCGTTTGTATGGTTGGATCGAGGAGTGTTTATTGAGCGGATCAATGTATACTTAACTCCTTGTGTCTCGATCTCAACCAATGCGATAGTTTTTTTCCAAGGAGTGTTTACCAAAACAATCGATTTATACCCAATCTTGATTTAATATTTAAAGTTGCTAAAATCTTTAATAATTGAACTGTAGGCTAAGGCCTTTATTACAAAGATTAAAACTTAATAAAATAAAATAAAATAAAGCAGCATAATCTGCTAAAATTTATTTACCATAGTATTTCCTAAGGTTGACTGCATTCCAGGTTCTTGGTAAGGCTGTTCCATCCAAGCGTGCAATTTTATATGAACCTTTCTTTCCTACGCCAATGACAACGTAAGGTACATCCCAATTTTGTTGTAATTTTCCCACATGCTTGGATACTTCTTCCTTTTTTAAGACCAGGTCCCCTTCTTTGAAGGTTCGGATGCATACCTTTTGATTGTACGCCTTTTCCATATTTTCTTTGGTGACTTGCAAACGTACAGCGGCTTTTTCTCTTAAAGCTTCTGTTAAATCGATATCATTTTCTCTCGTTTTCCAGTTTTCCTGGTCGTCATACATTTCAATTTTTGGTGTGGGAATTAGTGTTTCAACAGGAATAACAGCTTCCGAACCATATACCAAGCTAAATGGGGTTTCCCCGGTTGAGCTCCTGACTGTGGTTCGATTAGCCCAAAGTACTCCTGGGAGCTCATCAAGCCATTTTCCTTTGGCTGCTCCTAATCTTTTTTCCAAGGATTTTATTATTTATCGGTTTGCTACTTCAGTCTGTCCGTTCGCTCTGGGATGCCCGACCGAAGTGAAATTTTGCTGAATCCCTAGTTTTGAACACCATTCTATTACCTGTTTTCCCGCGAATTGGGTTCCATTATCAGAAATTAGGATCATCGGGATGCCAAATCGACATACTATAAATTTCCATAGGAAGTTGATCACTTGAAATTGAGTTATTCGTGCAAGGGCGATGCATTCTATCCATTTGCTGAAGTATTCAACAGCGACCAGGACATAAGCTTTCTTGGATCTAGCCGTTGGGAACGGTCCCACAATGTCCATTCCCCATTGATCGCAAGGCCAACATACCGGTATTGGGTGCATGTTTTCTGCTGGTCGATGACATATGTTAGCATGGACTTGACAGTGATGACATTTTTGGACATAATGAACGGCATCATTGTTGATGGTAGGCCAATAATAACCTGTTCGGAGGCATTTTAACGCCAATGCCCTTTCTCCGCTGTGATTCCCTGCGTCTCCTTCATGTACCTCTCGTAGAATATCAGTGGTTTGTGATTCAGAGACGCATTTCAGAAGAATTCCTGATACTGATCTTCGGTAGAGTTTTTCTTCTACCAATGTATACTTTGGAGCCCGATATTTTATTTTCCGAGCTTCATTTTGATCAAGCGGCAATTTTCCTTCTCGAAGATAGTCTATCATTGGAGTCATCCAGTTTTCTTCTGCTTCTTCGATTTCCATTATATCGACCGCCGGTGTTTCATCGATATCGATCGCTGGTGTATTAGAGATTAACCAGTTGACCACTCTTTCGGTTTTTCCGTCATGAGCTCCTGTGAACCTAGATAGTTGATCGGCCCATTTATTTTTCGAACGTGGAATGTTCTGTATACCGAAGCTTTCGAATTTTTCAGCTAGTGTTTTCACTTTGGCAAGGTATTTAACCATATTAAATTCCTTAGCCTCGTATAGGCCTTCTATTTGTCTTTGCACTAACTCTAAATCGGTTAATACTTTAAGGCTTTTAATGTTGGCCTTGATCGCCATTTCCATTCCTGCGATTAACACTTCATATTCTGCTTCATTGTTTGTTACAACGAAGTCCAATGTTATCACATAATTTAAATCCTCTTTATTCGGTCCGGTGAAGTTGATTTCGGCGCCTCCTCCTTCTCGGCACGAAGCACCGTCAACATGCATTAACCAAGTTTGATCTTCTATGATCAAGATATCGTCGTTGAGGCTATTCGATAGTTCGGTTGCCTGTGTCGGAGTTTCCAGTAGGAAATCAGCTAACACTTGGGCCTTAATCGCAATTCTCGGTTTGTAGTCGATTTCAAATTGACCGAGTTCGATCTCCCATTTGATTAGTCTTCCGGAAGCTTCTGGCTTTGCTAAGACTTGTCTTAGTGGTTGGTTTGTTAAAACCACGATTTTGTAGGTCAAAAAGTAAGGTCGAAGTTTTCGTGCTGCCACTACTAAGGCCAAAGCGAATTTCTCAATTTCCAAGTAATTCTTCTCCGCCCCTTGCAGTAATTTGCTTAAATAATAGATAGGCTTATGTTCTGAACCTTCTATTTTGACCAGCACTGAACTAACGGCCGCATCGGAGATCGAGATGTAGATATACAATGGTTCCCCTTCCGTCGGTTTGGCCAACAACGGGGATGTTGTCAAATATTCTTTGAGCTGTTCGAAGGCCCGATCGCATTCTTCGGTCCAAACAAAGTTTTTTGTCTTTCGAAGCGTTTAGAGGAAAGGCAAACTTATGTCTGCTGATTTTGATATGAATCTGTTCAACGCTACGATTTTCCCTACCAAGCTTTGTACTTGGGAGATGGTTTTGGGAGGCTTCATTTCAGCTATGGCTCGAATTTTTTCTGGGTTGGCTTCGATTCCTCGTTGATGTACCAAATAGCCCAAGAATTTTCCCGACTTAACACCGAAAGTACATTTCGCGGGATTTAACTTCATGCGGTATTTTCTCAATATTCGGAAACATCGATCAAGATGTTTTACGTGATCCGCCTCGTTCATGCTTTTGACTAACATGTCGTCTACGTAAACTTCGATTATTTCTCCGATTAACTCTTTGAACATTAGGTTTACTAACCTTTGGTAAGTAGCCCCGGCATTCTTCAAGCCGAACGGCATTACTATAAAGCAATATACTCCCTGCTCGGTTATGAACGCAGTTTTCTCTTGGTCCCGCTCATCCATGTATATTTGATAAAACCCTTGAAAGGCATCCATCATGCTGAAGATCGCGAAGCCAGCGGTTGAGTCAACTAATAAGTCAATCCTTGGGAGGGGATATGGATCACGCGGGCATAATTTGTTAAGGTCGGTAAAATCGTTACACATTCTCCACTTGTTATCCTTTTTATCCCCTTTTGCTACTAGAACGACATTACATAGCCATTCTGAGAAGTGTATTTCTCGAATTTGTTTTGCTTTAAGTAGCCTTTCTACTTCTGCTTTGATGATTTTATCTTTTACTGGCCCGTGATTTCTCTTCTTTTGTCTAGCGGGTTTTGCCAAGGGATCAATTTTTAGCGAATGGTTGATTACTCGAGGATCAATTCCTTCAATGTCATTCGCACTCCAAGTGAAGACATCAACATTATCTCTGAGAAAGTCAATCAACATTACTTCCCCTTCCTTGCTTAACTTAGTACCTATTCTTGTTGTTTTCGACGAGTCACCTTACACTAGAATTACATCATTATGTTCCGGTGGCTTCAAAGCTAAATCTACCGGCTCTTTTCCCTTTTTATCTATTCGATCAGTGCTAGGGATTTCAACCTCGTTTCTAATGACATCGTCTACGAGCTTTCTTTTGCTCGGGGTAATTGATTCAGGGTGGTTTTTCAAAGTTAATGAGGTGTTGTAGCAATCCCATGCCATACAGTGGTCATTCATTATTTCCCCGATACCTCTGTCGGTCGGAAATTTTATCTTCTGATGATAAGTAGAGACAACGGCTCGGAATAGGTTGAGGGCTGGTTGCCCTAAAATTGCGTTATAAGAGAAAGGTGTTTCTACCACTAGAAATTTTACTAGCTTTACTGTCCGGTGCGGTTTCCTCCCGAGTGATACACTTAAGGTTATTGTTCCGCTGGGGACAATTTCGGATCATCCAAACCCTACTAACGGCGTAGCTACTCTTTGTAAGTTTATCTGTCCCAAGTTCATCTGGGCTAAAACCTCCCGGGATATGATATTCGCCGAGCTCCCATTATCGATTAGGATCCTTTTGACGTTATAATTTGCTATTTCTAGCGATACCACCATTGGGAAATCGGGGTTATCCTCTTTTGTGTCCCAAACAATATTTTTGGGTACTTCGCCCTCGTTAAAGCTGATCAGCTGGTCGTTTGTTGATTTGCTTTCTAGAGTCCATATTTCTTTTGGGTATTTTAAGCTTCCAATTATGGATCTAGCGGTCCTTCGTCGAGCGTTACGACTATCCCCGCCTGCGGGTCCTCCGGAAATTGTATAGATGGTACCATTGATCTGGTCATGGTTCAACTCCTGTGCAGGACCGTGCTCGGGTGACCTTCGACGGGAACTCCTTCTTTGATTATTATTCCGAGGGCTTCTACTTCTTTCCCTCTTGTGGTTATCTCGTTCTAAATAGTCGTCTAGTTTTCCCTGTTCGATTAGTTTTTCAATTTCTTTTTTAAGGTGAAAACAATTTTCTGTTCGATGTCCATGTGCCCGATGATACTTGCAGTATAACTCATAGTTTCGTGATCCTGGTCTGGGCTGAGCGATTTTCTTTGCTTCCGGGATCCAATTATTCCTTTCTAGTACTTCCAATATCTCTTCTATCGGAACAGTTAGCCTCGGGTGTTCTACTTGATTAACCCTGCCTCTGATTGCTAGTTCGGGGTTTCTTGGTCTTTGATAGAAATTAGGTTGTCTGTCCTGGTCGGTTTTATTGTATTCCAACCGCTGGAAAACGTTACCTTTCCTAAAAGATCGTTCATAATCCATGGATCTTTGGGCAGGAATCCTATCTTGCCGTTTGGAGCCTGAGGCTGTGACTTTATTTTTGTTCTTATCTTTAAAGGAATTCATCTCTTCTTGGGTCATATATTTAGATGCCAAGCTCATGATGTCGGCGAACGTTCTTGGTTGTTTTCGGCTGAGGGCATTTCCGAATTGCCTATTCTTCGTGAGGTCGAAGAGAATAGAGATTATGTAATCGATATTTGGGGAATCGATTTTAAGTAATTCTACGTTAAACCTTGCCAACCAGTTTCTTAAGGATTCTCCCTCTTGTTGGTGGATAGTTCCTAAGTAGCTCATCGGAAGTTTTTGCCTCTTCTGACTGGCAAATTACTGTGTCAATTTGTTGCATAATTCCCGAAAACTGAATATGGAGTTGGCAGGTTGCTTGGCGAACCAGTCCAAGGCGAGTCCTTCAAATGTGGCCACCATTAATTTGGCGGTGAATTTCTCCGAGTGAGCATATAAGTTCATTATATTCGTGAAGCTAAAAATATAGTCATCTGGAACAGTGGTTCCGTCGTATCGGGGTAGTCTACCCGGGACCTGTCCGATTGATTGTGCCTCTTTTATTTCTCTGCAGAAGGGAGAACAGGCCGCAAGGCTCTCCTGGAGTTCCGTGGTTCGGGCCCACAGGTTTTGAACAGATCGTAGGCGTTGTTCAAGTTGTTCCTGTACCATCCTTTCAATTTCTCTTTCCGAGAACAGCATTGTTCGTGGTCGATCTGGGATTGCATCATCTATGTCATCCTCGATAGGGATTATTGTATGTTCCTTGGACCCGCTGCGTCCCGGCTGTGGTTTTCTTTGACCTGGTTTCCTTCGGGGATGGTTATCGGAGGGTTTTGAATTGCCCTGCGGCGGACTGTGTAGCGAGCGCCGCTCGCTTGCCGGGCTGTCAGCTTGTTGAGAGATTTGATCGTTTTGCCTTGGCGCTCTTTGAGCGGGATTTGCCCTAGCAGTTCTAACGTTTCGAGGAACTTGTTCAAGTACGAGTAATTCCTCTGGGGAGAGTGATTTAACGAGCATAGCAATCTGTCGCAATTTCTCCTGAGCGTCTGGGAGAGGAACGGGGATCGCAGGGACTTCCGGTTCTTCAGGTATTGTACCGGGAAGATTTCCTTGGGGTTCCTGCTGATGAGGAAGAGGACCCTGCAAATTCTCGTTCGTGTCGTGGGCGTTATTATCATTATTGTCCTGTGGATCTTCAGATGTGTTATGACCGGTGGTCGTGTTACTTCTTGCTCCAATACGAGCGCTTTTCCTTGGACGAGCCATATGTCAATCGAATAATTAACCTAGCCCCTCGGTGGGCGCCAACTGATTTAACCTGATTTCGTCGGGTTAATTGTATCAGTGAATATGGGATATTGGGGATTCTCAATATATATGATTTATAGGGCTCTGTTACTTTATTCAGGATGGATCAATCACAAAGAAGAACAATTTCGTAGGAACAACAAGTAATTATCATAACCAACGTAAAAATAACACGAATATGAAGAGAAGCTCTTTTCTTTATTGAATAATATTGGGTTCTGCTGTTTATGCAGAATTCAATGGCGTATTTGCCTTGTGATTCAGAGTTGTTTAATACAATGATTGACTAGGTATTTATATCATACTAAACCTAGCGTTACAAGGAAATATAATCCTAATAGGACTCGGCCCAATTGTCCTTCTTGAGTCCGGAGTGTAGTCTTCTTGTCGAAGAGAGCTGTATTCGGCCGGGTCGATAAGATGATCCCGAACTGTCTTGTTTGGTCGAACCGATCTTCTGTTCTTCAGTCGATCCGTACATTATAAGGGGTGCGAAACAGCCCCCATCAGTACTCCTTCACTTCTTCGAGCGTATAGATAATAGAAGCTCGTAGAAGTAGATAATTTTTTACGACTATTTATCTTCTATGAATGGTGCCTCGTTAAAAACCTTACTTAAGAAAAAACCCTGTGGGAAAAAATCTTAAGTAAGGAAAAAAGTGCTACTTCTTGCTCCAATACGAGCGCTTTTCCTTGGACGAGCCATATGTCGATCGAATAATTAACCTAGCCCCACGGTGGGCGCCAACTGATTTAACCTGATTTCGTCGGGTTAATTGTTTCAGTGAATATGGGATATTGGGGATTCTCAATATATATGATTTATAGGGCTCTGTTACTTTATTCAGGATGGATCAATCACAAAGAAGAACAATTTCATAGGAACAACAAGTAATTATCATAACCAACGTAAAAATAACACGAATATGAAGAGAAAGCTCTTTTCTTTATTGAATAATATTGGGTTCTGCTGTTTATGCAGAATTCAATGGCGTATTTGCCTTGTGATTCAGAGTTGTTTAATACAATGATTGACTAGGTATCTATATCATACTAAACCTAGCGTTACTAGGAAATATAATCCTAATAGGACTCGGCCCAAATGTCCTTCTTGAGTCCGGAGTGTAGTCTTCTTGTCGAAGAGAGCTGTATTCGGCCGGGTCGATAAGATGATCCCGAACTGTCTTGTTTGGTCGAACCGATCTTCTGTTCTTCAGTCGATCCGTACATTATAAGGGGTGCGAAACAGCCCCCATCACCAGTCCAGCGAAGGTTTTTACTTCGTACGGTCTAAACCCAAAGTTAGGTTTCTTAGCAATTTAAAGTCGTCGCACGGGAAAGGGTGGAAAAATAGGTTTATTTTCGTTCACGCCCCCAAGAACTACGTATGGAGGACGACACCTGAGTGGAGGTCGGGTGGCATTCTTCTGAAGAATATTCCCGAACCTTCATGGGGGCCCGACTTTCCTTCGCAGTTGTCGGAATCGACTTACGACACCAACGTTCTTTTGCGGGAGCCTATTTTGAGTCTAGGAGGAATGTCGATGGCTCCCTTACCTGTTGATTGTCGTACCTTAGGTAGTTTTGATCGTTCTTGTGTTTCTTTGAATAATATATTAATGTATTCTTTTAATATATTTGTTCATGCAGAAATAAGCGTAGTTCCCATGGCGAATCGAGCTATGAGAGCAATATGGATGTCCCAGAATCTCGTGAAGCCACCTGTGCCATCGTCTCCGACTCCCGCGGCCGACAAGGCCTCAAAACCCCTTGGTCACTCGAGTAACGTTCCTCTGCAGACAAATCATCGAGTGGAGGGAGATTCTGACAGCGATAAGGGAAAAAGGCCGGTTTCGGCTGAGGTCGATCAGACAGAATTACCGAGTTCGAAAAAGGCTAAGCTGGACAATCAAGTGACTCCTACAAGCAGTGAGATTCCTGCTCCTGCCGGAGGCAACCTCGAGTCCATTCTCAAGGATCATAAGAGGAAGTTCGGAGCGAGGGCGGCCGGTACCTCGATGATGAATCCTGCAATATTGGATTCTTCAATCACTCCCCAGGCGTGGGAGAAATTTTTGTCGACAGTGTCCTTTGAGGACCACGCCACGCTATTGAGGAAAGACGATGGGGATATCCTGCGCTTACAGGCATCCCTTCTGCTTTCGGTATTCTCCGCTCGATGTTTACTTACGTTCTGTTTTCTTTAGTTATACTAAAAATGTATGTATTTTGTATCTTGTAGTTAGGCCAGACTATCTATTCTTCTGCTGCTCAACATGATAGTCTGAGAAAGAGTCTCGATAAGAGTAAGGGTTCTAGCTCGCATTTGAGAAAAAAGGTCGGGCAGCTGGAGGGGAAGATAAAAGAGGTCGAGGGGAAAACGGCCGTTTTGGAGAATGAGGCGACGACTAAGGATAGTCGTATCGCCGAGTTGGAGGCAAAACTTGAGCAGAAGGATCAGGAGTTTGCCACGAAGTTGAAGGAGCAGGTTGCCGAGAGCTTTGAATCGGGTCGACAAGAAGGGCTGAGGAGTCGCAGTGAAGCAACTGCCGCTGAGAGGAAGGCTATTGTTACCGAGTTCTTCAACAGCGTTGTTTACGAGGATCTTGTCGAACGCCAATCTGGAACCAATTTGTCAAAGATATTTGAGAAGGGCTGGAAGCAATGTCGGGCGCTCGGCTTTCTGAACGATCGATTTGAAGATCTGAACTTCTTGATAGATGATGGTTCCAAGGATGATGGTTCCAAGGATGCTCCTGAAGATCATGAATTCGGATTCCTACTCGAGCTGCAAGCGGCAAAGCTGAAAGCTGAGAGTGCTGGCCAAGGAGGTGAACTCCCCAAGTCGACTTCTTCCGATCACGTTGATCTCCTTAATTTTCAGACCCATAATGATTGTTGACGGCATTTGTTTTGGCCCTGAGTATGAAAAAAGAAAAAACTTTTATTTCCTCTAAAGCTCGGTTTGTCGGTTACCGAGTTGCGTGTGGGCGGCGTGTTTTGTTTAAGAATTGATTGCGTTTAATCTCTTCGTCGCCATTCTGCTCATATGTCGTATGTTTTAATTTATGCATGTTAGTTGGCCATTTGGTCCTTTTTGTCGTATTTGCCATCCGAGTATGTTTGATGAATGTTGCCCTTTATTTCGTCGCCTAGTAGTATTAATTCGTTTAAATCTCCACACAACTTGATTATAGTGAAGAGAAAAGATGGATAATTTGATGTCGAAATGTGTACATTACTTGGATCGCATTACCGAGGTGCACACATCTAGTTATATCGAAATGTGTACGCAAAAAAGGTTCTTTTCCTGGTCGACGCATGAAGTGATCTGTTTGATGTCGATGGGTTCAACGTAATCACTAATCGATCTATTGAAAGCATGGGGTAGTTGAGGTGGTTGGCGCATTTAATAGATGCAATCTCAGCCGTTGATCGTGATATTCATTTAATCGTTGGATGGAGTCCGCGTTAGTTACCTTGGGTAGCGTAACGGTCGGCTACTTAAATGCATTCCATCCGGACCGTCGATCCTGATAATTCTGGACCGTTGGATTGGATGGGCCAGTCCTATAAATAGGTAGAGGGATTCCTACCATAGTTCATACCAAAATTGTACCAACATGTTCTACTTTGAGAAATATACGAGAAAAACACTTCTCGATAGTACGTTCTCCGATATCAAATTATCGAAGGGTCCCTTTTCCTCCTTTGGGACCTTTCATCCTACTCGACCTCCAGATCGAGAGAAAAGAAACGTTAATATTGCTTTCGATTGGGTGGTATCGGTAAAGGGAGTACTTCAATGGGTGGGCCTCGTTGTTCGAATGGGTGGCATCGGTAATGACAGCGAGGTCTACCCGGGGGCATCTCGGAATCCTCATTGGATCGGCACTGTGCAACATATGTCGAGTCCTCGATGATTTCGAGATGCTTCCGAGAACTCGGAGGGCAGGGGTGAGGTAGAAGGTATTGCAGCCGATCAGATGGTGGAGGAGTTAAGACGCCAAAAGTTGGGCGACTTTTTCCTCTTCTGTCACTTGGTCGAAGCAGAGGGAACCATCACCGATGGTCGATTTATTGACTGAGATGGTGTGTCTCTCTGGTAAGCATGCTGCAATTAAAAAGATCCTCATGTCCTTCGCTGACGCCGAGGATGAATCGTCCCCTCAAGGCTTCGATCAATGAGAGGAAAAGCTATAGGCGGAAAACCTCCATATTTAAGCCTATAGCTACCCGGAAGTCGGGCGTCATCATCGGAAAACTCGGGATTTCCTCAACTTACTCTATTCGTCATTGTAATAGTTTGTAATAGGTTTTTGATAGCTGCAGTGGTCGACTTAATTTGTACATTTGTATCTATTTTGACATAATGAATAAAATAATTTTTCTATTTATTCGACTTGTTTTCTTTATTCTGAATTTCGAATTCTATTTTTGAATGTAGTTATCGATCTTGATATTATATTTCTGATCGTAGTCGTCGATATTTTGACATTTAGCTTTTTACAACTTTCGAGATGTCGATGTTGATAATTTTTCTATTTATTCGACTTGTTTTCTTTATTCCGAATTTCGAATTCTATTTTCGAATATAGTTAGATCTCGATATTATATTTCTGATCGTAGTCGTCGATTTTTTGACATTTAGCTTTTTATAGCTTTCGAGATGTCGATGTTGATACTTAGCTTATTCGTAGATTTCATTCTGATCGAGATACGTTAATTATAATCGAGATGCCTTTATTATAATCGAGATACGTTAATACTTAGCTTATTCGTAGCTTTCGTTCGGTGATTTCGACGATTTGGAGATTTCATCCCGATGCCTCAGCGGCTATCGAGGAACGTTTGGCGATTTCGACGATTTGGAGATTTCATCCTGATGCGTCAGCGGCTATCGAGGAACGTTTGGCAATTTCGACGATTTGGAGATTTCATCCCGATGCCTCAACGGCTATCGAGGAACGTTTGGCAATTTCGACGATTTGGAGATTTCATCCCGATGCCTCAGCGGCTATCGAGGAACGTTTGGTGATTTCGGCGATTTGGAGATTTCATCCCGATGCCTCAGCGGCTATCGAGGAACGTTTGGCGATTTCGACGATTTGGAGATTTCATCCCGATGCCTCAGCGGCTATCAAGAAACGTTTGGCGATTTCGACGATTTGGAGATTTCATCCCGATGCCTCAGCGGCTATCGAGGAACGTTTGGCGATTTCTACGATTTGGAGATTTCATCCCGATGCCTCAGCGGCTATCGAGGAACGTTTGGCGATTTCGACGATTTGGAGATTTCATCCCGATGCCTCAGCGGCTATCGAGGAACGTTTGGCGATTTCGACGATTTGGAGATTTCATCCCGATGCCTCAGCGGCTATCGAGGAACGTTTGGAGATTTCATCCTGATGCCTCAACTGCTATCGATCTATATGATTGCATTAGAAATTGACAAAAGATCTTGGCATTAGATTCAAAAATAAAGGAAAGATTAGTACTTTCCATGAAACTACAAAATAGCTGGAAATATAGACAAACTAAAGAAAATTTCTTAAGTATAGAATTTTCTGAGGTTTCTCCCGTTCCAGGTTCTCTTCACGGGTTCTCCTTCCATCGTGTTTAATCGATAAGCCCCCTTCTTTCCGACTTCGATTACTTTGAAAGGACGTTCCCAGTTGCAGTCGAGTTTTGCTTTCTTCTTCGAGACATCAACTCGTTTCAGTACGAGGTCTCCTACCTGAAAAAATTTTAATCTTACGTTTTTATCATATGCCTTTGACATTGTGGTTTTGTAGGCTTGTATTCTTACGGAGGCCCTTTCTCTTTTTGACTCCAATTGGTCGAGCTCGAAGTTCCTTTTGTCAGTGTTGTCTGATTGATCGTAAACATCGACTCTCGGAGATGGTACTTCTAATTCTGCTGGGGCCACTGCTTCGGAACCATAAACCAGACTAAAAGGTGTTTCTCCAGTTGCCGTTTTCTCCTTTGTTCGATTAGCCCAAACGACCCATGGTAATTCATTGAGCCAGGCACCTCCAGCTTCCGACAACCTCTTCTTTAATAATCTCAAGATTTCCCTATTTGTCACTTCAGTTTTTCCATTAGCCTACGGGCACCCAACCGATGTGAATCGCTGCGTGATCTTGTGTTTCGCGCACCAGTCGGTCACTCTTTTTCCTGCAAACTGCGCACCATTATCTGAGATGATCACCCTTGGGAGTCCAAACCTGCAGATTATTGACCAATAGAAGTTGACGATCTGAGTTTGGGTGATTTGTTTTAGCGGCACGACCTCTATCCATTTGCTAAAGTATTCGATTCCCACTAGTAGGAATCGTTTCTGCCCCCTTGCCACCGGTAACTGTCCGACTAAGTCTGCGCCCCACTGATCGAAGGGCCATGCAATCGAGATCGAATCCATTAACTGGGCAGGTTGATGAGGCATAGTAGCGTGATACTGGCACTTGGCGCATTTTCTGGCATGGTTGTTGGCGTCTTTCACCAAAGAGGGCCAATAATATCCCAAACGAGATACTCTGATCGCCAGTGCTCTGCCGCCCGAGTGGCTTCCACAAGAGCCCTCATGAACCTCCTTAAGAATCAAGTTGGTTTGCGGAGATGCTATGCATTTTTGGAGTACTCCGGTGATGGATCGTCGGTACAAATCATTATTGATAATAGCGTAGTGTGGAGCCCGATATTTGAGTCGTCGCGCTTCAGTGCGATCAATCGGTAGTGTTCTCTTGACTAGATAGTCTAATAATGCCGTTTTCCATGTCGGCTCATCGCTCTCGAGATTCAGAATTTCCGTGCATAGAATGTCACGACGCGTGTTGATGGCAGGTTTGCTTGATATCATTAGTGTTATCTTTCTGGTGGTGATTCCTTCTATCAAGTTTCCGAACTTTGAAAGCGCGTCGGCTCTCGTATTTTCCATTCGTCTTATGTATTCCAACTGAAAGGTCTCAAATTTCGAAGCTTGAGCATTAACTAAAGACAGGTATTTGATCATTGAATCCTCTTTGGCTTCGAACAATCCCTTGAATTGTTTCTCGACTAACTGCGAATCGGTGTAAGCCACAAGATTCTGAATTCCTGTCTCGGTTGCCATTTTTAGACCAGCCAATAAGGCTTCGTATTCCGCCTCGTTGTTAGATACGATAAAATCCAATTTTAAAGCAAATTCCAATTCTACTTCGTTGGGGCCTTGGAAGTAAATTCCTGCGCCTCCTCCTACAGATGTCGATGACCCATCGACATGAAGCATCCAGATTTCTTTTTTTCTTCTTCTATTTGAGTGCTCTCGGGCACAAAATCAGCCAATATTTGCCGACGTTCTGGGGAGGTATTCGATATCATATTCCCCCAACTCCACGGCCCATTTGATTAATCGTCCTGACGCGTTTGGCTTAGATAACGTCTGCCTTAGTGGTTGATTAGTCAGGACGACGATTTTATGGGACTGGAAATAAGGTCTCAACTTTCGGGCTGTGGTTATTATGGGGAGGGCGAACTTTTCGATTACAGAGTAATTCTTTTCCGGGCCTTGCAAGACTCTACTTACGTAGTATATCGGGTAGTTGTCCTTGGCTTCCATTCTCACCAAGACCGAGCTGATTGCTTGTTCAGAGATGGCTATATAGAGATGGAGATCTTCATTGCCCTGTGGTTTAGCTAGAAGAGGGGGAGACACGAGATATGCTTTTAACTGTTCGAAAGCCCGATCACACTCCTCCGACCACTCGAATTTTTTCGCATTTCTCATGATTTTGAAAAAAGGAAGGCTTTTGTCCGCTGATCGAGATATAAATCGATTCAGGGCTGTGATCTTGCCGACGAGCTTCTGTACTTCATTTAAGTTACGTGGGGCTTTGAGGTCAATTATCGCTTGGATCTTCTCCGGATTGGCTTCTATTCCTCTTTCGTTTACCAGATAACCAAGGAATTTTCTCGACCTAACTCCAAAGGTACATTTTGCTGGATTGAGTTTCATACCATACTTTCTCATTATATCGAACGCTTGTTTGATATGGACCAGATGGTCGTTCTCGTCGAGACTCTTGACTAACATGTCATCGACATATACCTCCATTGATTTGCCGAGCAACGCTTCGAACATTTTGTTTACTAGTCGTTGATAAGTCGCACCCGCGTTCCTTAGCCCAAATGGCATCACTTTGAAAAAGTAGACGCCCATCTCGGTGATAAATGTTGTTTTCTCTTGATCTTCTAGGGCCATAAAAATCTGGTAGAAACCCTGGAAGGCATCCATCATACTTAGAATCGCACAGCCCGCCGTAGAATCGACTAGAGAGTCGATCCTTGGAAGTGGGTACGGATCTCTCGGGCAGAGTTTATTTAAGTCGGTGAAGTCGTTACACATTCTCCATTTCCCACCTCCTTTAGCGACTAAAACGACATTGCAGAGCCATTCCGTGAATTGAATCTCAGCAATGTAGTCGGCGTCCAAAAGCTTCTGGACCTCTTATTTTATTATCCTGTTTCTTTCTGGGCCAAAGTTTCTCTTCTTCTGCCTGGCGGGACGGGAGGAAGGATCGATATTGAGCCTATGGACTATGATCTTTGGGTCGATTCCTCGCAGGTCTGTGGTTGACCAAGCAAAGACGTCCACATTTTCCCTTAAGAACTCGATCAACTGAGTCTCCAACCCTTCGGAGAGTTGAGTTCCTACTCTGGTCGTTTTCGACGGTTCCCCGGGTACCAATTCAATCGATTTGTGCCCTTCCAATGGTTCGATTCTTTCGAACTTTCTTTTCTTGGAATTTACTTCTTCTTGTTTTTCTTTCTTCTCATCCGTCACATCTAGCTTGATTAATTTATCGGTGTCGACAGGGGCAACCGGCTTGATTCTCACTTCCGCGCCCAATTCTCGAGCTTCAGAGCAAAGTTCCTTGTTCTTCGTTCCTTGACTGAGGGAAACAGTGTAGCAATCCCATCCTTCCTTTAGGTTTCCCATTACTTCACCGACTCCGTGAGTCGTTGGAAATTTTATTTTTTGGTGAAAGGTGGAGATGACAGCTTGAAAGGCGTTCAGAGCGGGTCTTCCCAGTATAACATTATAAGCGCACTGTGCGTCGACTACCAAGAATTTTATCATTCGAATTTTTGAGTTGCCTGCCTCTCCCAAGGCAAGTGACAGGGTTAAGGTACCTCTAGGAATGACCTGAGCTCCTCCAAAGCCGATAAGAGGCGTAACTACGGTTCCCAAGGGAGTAGGACCGAGGTCCATTCTTTCCAACGCGTCCAAGAAAAGGATATTTGCCGAGCTCCCCGAGGCTATCAAGATTCTTTTGATGGTAGCTCTAGCAATTTGGGTCGTGATTACCATCGGGCAATCCGGTACGTCCTGGTCGTTGAACGACATATAATCCCTTTGACGATCAGAGTCATCGAACCCTACCATTTGATTTTGCGTCGTGGGTCGTATTGAGAATACCTCCTTTCGGTCATTCAAATTTCCCTCTCGGAGTACTCGAGAAACAACCCTCCTTGAGTTCTTACTGTCTCCTCCAGCTGGTCCTCCTGATATCATATTGACAATGTTTCCAGGCTGGGCTCTTCTGGGCTGCTCTTCTCTGGTGTCTTGATTATGATCCCTCCTTGGGAGAGATCGAGATCGCGACCGATTATTACGTGGTCGGTTTGCAACATGGTCATTACCTTGGATTTTCACTTAGCCAGTTAAGTGACCTTATGCTATTAATCTTTCTATTTCATCTCTCAACTGATAACAATCTTCTGTATCGTGCCCTCTTTGTCTATGAAAACGACAATACTTTCTCGAGCTAGGGTTGATTTGTCTTGTATGGCGAATAAGATTTCTGACCTGAGTTTTTTCAATGGAGTATAGTTGTCGTGGTACTCCTTATTCGATCTTCCTGCTCCTTGTTTTCCCGGATTAAAGTTTCTTTCTTCTCCGTATCCTCTTCTGTTTCTCCTTTCATTATATCGATTGTTCGGAATTCTTTCCAGTGGTCGATCTGCAACAATGACTGGTTGCTTGTCTTCGGATTTTGCCAATCCAAAGAAGGTTCCCCTTAGTTTGTTCATTTCTTCCTCATTCATGTATTGGTTGGCCATTTCCATCAATTTCTCATATGTCGATGGATTTTCTCTAACTATGGCACTGGCGAAGCCTCGGTTCAAGGTGCTCTGAAACAAGACAGTGATTACGAAGTCCACCCTAGGCATCTCGACCTTTAAGAGTTCGTTATTAAATCTCCCCATAAAACATCTAAAACTCTCATCAGGTTTGTGTATGATAGAGTATAGGTGATTGGCGGGGGGTCTAACTGCTCTTTTGCTACCGAACTGGCTCATAAATTTGTCGCAATGTTGATCGTAGTCAAAGATGGATTTCTCTTCTAATCTTCCAAACCACGACTGCGCCATTCCAGACAGCGTTGTCGAGAAGGCTTTAGCCGCTACATTGTCCGAGATACCGTGGAGCTGCATCTGGAGGTTGAACGAGGCTAGGTGCTCGTCAGGGTCTTCGGTTCCAAAGTAACGAGGTAGTTGAGTGGGTAGTCTTTTGTCGAGTGGTAATCTTTCGAAGAAGATTTCGTCACAAAAGGGTGATTTTCTTAATCGGGAATTTGACACCGGGAGCTCGTTTCTCTTTTCTTGCCTGTCTAGCTTCTGATGAAGCGATCTTACTTCGGAGGCGAGTTTGTTGACCTCCCTAACAGATTGTTCTTCACGATCCTGTTTCCCTAAGCGTCTAGCTTGACGTTTATCAGCCCAACTGTCGGCTTGGTCTACTTCGACTTCATTTTCGAAGTCATGAATGACAGCGCGCGGGAGTCTTTGGGGAGGATTATGATTTTCTCTTGCGGCTTCTGCGAGCCACTCTTTCTTGGCATCATCCAAGAGTGCCTTCAAATCTTCTTTGGTAAGTTGCAAAATAGGTGGGGCCAGGGGTCTGGAAGGTCGCCCTTCATCATTGTGTATCTGCTCAGGGTTTCGAGGGAACAAGTTGTCACCCTGACCTTCCCCGTTTTGATCTCGATTGGCTTCTCGCTCTCGAGCTAGAGCTGCTTTAGATCTAGTAGTCATCTTTTACGATTCAGAGTTAAAGATTCCCACAGACGGCGCCAATTGATGAGTGTGTTATCAATAGGATGATTGTTCCTAGTCGGAATCCACGTTCGGGTTACACGACTCATCAATGTGAGGATCAGCAGGTCAATCAAGCTTCTCCTCGATTTGTATAAGGGATCCTAACCTGTAATCAAAGACAACTACGTCAGGTTAATGCCGGTGGTTACCCGGCGATAACCCTCCGATGCTTAAGTAAGTATCGAGATAAAGTGGGAGATCGGTCCGTATTTAATGCTTAGATTGTGCGTACCTTTTATCCTATTAATGAGGGCTATTTATAGTTTTCCATATGGATCGCCGGGTCGAATCATGATTGGACGTCTTGATTCGAATACGGATCCTTGGTAATTGGTTCGATCCGATTTTAAGTGGGTCAAGCTTAAGAGAACGTCGGCTTTCATGTCGGATAAGTCGAAGACATCCAGGTCGATGCCGACGTCAGATTAGTTGTTTATGCTCGATGTGAACTCGAGGGGTGAGGTTCTCGATATAAATCGATTGATCCATAGTTGTCTATAATGACGAAGACTTGGTACATCAATGCGTATGTTTTTTTTAAAAAAAAGGTTTAAGTTGTATGTGTAAGATTTTATGTCAAATCATGTTTGTCATGTGAAATAATTTACTTCCTCTATCCCAATTATCGGGTCTTTTGCAAGTTAACTCCCTGTGATATGTCTAATGGTCAATTTACCTCCATGTGAAATAAAAATATGCAATTTAACTCCATGTGATATGAAATAATGAGCAATTAACCTCATTGTGATATAAAAATGGGCAATTTACCTCTCTGTGAAATAAAATAATGAGCATTTTAACTCCCTATGATATGAATTAATAAGCAATTTAAAGGGAGACGATGTGTTTCTTTTACAAAAACACAAGGAGGTATTTTGCTCTTTTTCTTATCACATGGAGTTAAGTTGCCTATTTAGGATATCAGAGGGAGGTATTTTGCCCTTTTATTTATTACAGGGAGTTAAATTGCCTATTTAAAATAATACAGGGAGTTAATTTGCTATTCACTCACCAATTATCTTTATCCCTTGGTACAGTTGACCAGTTAACTTGACTAAATTTATAAAAATTATAATAAATAATTTAATTAATATTTTTCACTAATAAATTGATAATATTATTATGACACCATATATATTAATATTTAAAAGGTTTAATACACCACAAATGTGAATAATTTAATATGGTAAGTTACTTAAAAAATTGAAAATTTTGACCGTGTGCTATAGCAAAAAGAGTAAAATAAATGGGACAGAGTGAGCATTTGATAAGTTAGTTAATTAACTTTTGCCTTTATGTGGAGACATATGTTGACAACGCTAATCTCGTCGCAAACTCACTTTTGTTAGCCGATGCCTGAATTATCAATTGCAGAGTGCATACATGATATAAATACATGCTTAATCAATCCAATATTACCTTCAGGGTCAGCCCTAAACACTCGGGGTGCTCTACGCGAATTTTAATATATGGGCCATATGTTATTACAAAAATATAGTCAAATTTTTTTAATCTAAAAATACATTTTAAATATTGACTTGTTATTCCAAATACATAATTAAATTATAAATCAACTTAGGTTATGTTTGATTCTTGAATTTTAGCGAGTAAAATGCTAAAAAAATATTTTTTCTTGCATCCAATGACGTAACTTAGCTTTATTTCTTGTTCATTTCCATTTTACTTATTATTTACTCACTCAAATCCTAATCATTTTCTACTAATTTGCTTGTGGATATGTTTTTATAATAGTGAAAATAAGTTTTACAAGTATATGACTTAATATAATTTCACAATAAGTGCGCGCCATTAAATTTAATTTTTTAGTCATCAAGATCAATTATTATTTATTGATAACAATGTTACAACAAGTACTCGTGATTGTGATAAAGTTAAATAAAAAAAATTATACTATCAAGAAAATAATAACAAGAAAACCTTATTATAAAGAAAATAAAAAAAAAAGTTTGTTTTCTTTTTAATTGTTAAAAAATTTAGGGAAAACAAAAAAGATTAAAAGAATAAATAAGAAAGAAGAAAAAATGAGGAACAACTATTAAGAATAATATTGGAAAGATTACGAAAAATTTTCTCAGGTTTGTCACCGTCTTTCAATTAATTATTTACCTCTGAAAAGTTTCAATTTTGTCCTTAAGAGATTATTTGTTACAAAATTGAAAATTATATATTTACAATAAAGAAATTGATAAATTTAAAATTATATTTCTAAAAAATTATTAAAAATATATTATCTTACATTTTTATTAAAAATTTAATTTTTAAAGTTTGAACCTTTTTATTAATAATATTATATAAATAAAGAAATTTATGTACACTTTTATTTAAGTATCCCATTATGGATCGGACTTCTCCCCCTGTTATAACTTTAATGGAGTTTTCAACAAGTTAAGAAATTACTTACTATTTTTTCAGTTTCTGAAGTAGTAATAGAGTATTTGCAAACTAACTTCAATTCTTCTAGAGTGCAGCCACTCTAGTTACGGCCGCATGTGCGGCCTTAATTTAAAACCGTTGATTTTATTAGATTTAATCTCGCCCGTTAATTATGTAACTATTGGTTTGGGATTTAATTTTGGTTTATTTCTAATTAAAAATACAATTTACTATTAAGCACTTTTACTTAGTTTGTCAAACAAAAAACCGACTGAAAATAGAAAAGACCGTTTTGCCCCCATTAAATTTTATGTTTTAAGAAGACGTTTATACCCCCACTTAAAAACCGGAATTAACAATTAATTTGCTCCTTATTTCCTTCTCTTTCATAATCTTTCAAAACTAACAAATAATTTCCTTTTATTTCATAATCATTCAAACTTAATTGATTATTTCTTGTTATTACTTCTCCACCATTTTTACACCATCCATGCCTTCAATAATCTCACCACCATTTTTGTACCTTAAATGTATCCTCTCCAAAATTGCTTTAAAAATTTCGAATTAAAAAAAAAAATGAAATTCTCAATTACTTTTGAATCCACGAAATCAATATCTCAAATCAATAATTTTGATGTATATTATCCTTAATCCCCTTTCACCAATTGTTTTATTTGTAATTGGTTTTTTTAATCGTGCAAGATGAATTTGGAATTTGGAATTTGGATGTTTTAATCGTGGAAGATGAAATTTAGTTTTACCCTAATTGTGTTTTTAAATCATGGAAATAAATCGGATATAGATTTAGGTTTATTATGTGACAGGGTATAAGTGTCTTTGTGTAATTAAGTTTTAAGTGTTTTAAATTTAAGTTAATTAAAAAGGATATAATTGACTTTTCAATTTTAAGTTATTATTTTGATATTCATTTAAAAATACAACAAAAGGTTAGATTGGACATTTAAAAACCGGTGCAACCTTGGCAAAAATAAACTATTAGTTACTGCGCCACGTGACGCGATTTTAAGGGGGGGCCGCACGTACGGTTAGTTACGTGAGGCCGCACCCTAGTCGGCCCGAACTAACTTTTGAGTTAGCATCTAAAAAGGAAAACTGAAAAGGAAATAAAAGTAAAAGCAACAAAGAGGATTCTTCTAGCTTTTAAAGACATTTTTTTTTTTTTCAATTAAGTGCTTCTAAAAGATT
Source organism: Penstemon barbatus (assembly GCA_003313485.2). Classification (NCBI taxonomy): domain Eukaryota; kingdom Viridiplantae; phylum Streptophyta; class Magnoliopsida; order Lamiales; family Plantaginaceae; genus Penstemon; species Penstemon barbatus. The sequence goes on from CM064883.1 coordinate 73,959,407, forward strand.
TTTCTCTTAAAAATGCAAAAGAGCCATACAAACACATGTTTGGATTTGGCTCGAAAAGTAAATTTGGTGCTCATCGGCTTGTGCTCGATTTTGTCAAACAAATTAATGTATGAGCTCGCGGATACGGATCCAAAATTTGATAATCTAGGGGGCCGAGATATATTGTTGGTCCGTGGCCATGGTTTGAGAGTTGAGATTGAAATATATTGTGGACTTATTTGACGAAATTTTTCAGATTGTGTTATTAAATTACTTATGCACAACGTATATAATATGTCAAAGATATTTTTGTTGTTGTCAGGAGAAATAAGGGTTGACATATGACCATTTTATTTTATTTTGGTAAGAATAGATAGAGTTTTTTAAACCACGAGTCATATAATTATTTAGTTATTTAAAAATATTACTCTAATTAGACCACTTAGCACCTTTTTTTTATAACTAAATTATATACATATGGGCTAAAACATCATTAACCAACAAAACTAGATACAAATTATACGGTTTATATATATGAAATATGAGGGAATTGCACTTTTTATCTCAAACATTTGGCTACTTTATACATTACATATCACACCATTCAGAATTACACATTTCATACCAAAATCAATCCACATTTTTCAATTTTCATACCACCGTTAAATTTTGGATGAAATTGGACACGTGCGCCGCACGTGACCGTTAACTCACTTAAAAAAAAAATTCGGGCTGGGAGGGAGTTATAAATTAAACTTTTCATACCAAACATTTACCTACTTTATACATTGTATACCACACCTTTCAGAATGACACATTTCATACCAAAATCAATCAACCTTTTTCAATTTTCATACCGACGTTAACTCACAAAAAAAAAAAAAAAAATACTCGCGGTAACTCAACCTTTTTGTCACAACCAATATGTGGAGTGTATTTTTGTAAGTAGGCCTTTTCTCATGGAGTTATTTGTAATTTACCTTTTCGAAAATAATCTTAATCTTATCAATTCAAAAAACGTGATTTATTTCGGTTTCTTCAAATTGAGAAGACCATATGTGGTAGTACTAGTATTAATAAAATCTTCTTATCAATCGTATATTAATAAACTTCATAATTGCGGGTAAATTTATATAGAAAAATTTGGCAGAAAAAGTTCAAATTTACGATTTATTATGGTTTCCCCAAATTGAGTAGACCATATTTGATATTTTAAGCTCAAAATCAATGGTCAAAATTGTAACATTTTAGGGACAAGGGATTAATTATAAGAAAGTGACAAACACGAGGGTTTTTTTTTTTTTGTAAATGAACTATACTTAAAAATTTGGCAGAAAAGTTACAAAATTATGATTGATTATGATTTTCATAGATAGAGAATACCGTATTTTATTATATTTTGTACCCTTTCGAAAAAGAAGCAGGAATATTATCGATCATATGATTTATTACGGTTTCCTCAAATTGAGAAGACCCTATGTGGTACTACTGTTTCAATTCAAAATCATCATATTCATTAATTGATATAATTTATAATTGCCCACAAATTTAAAAATTATTTCAATTTTTTACATATTTATTAGTACTAATAACACCCAAGGGTAAAGCGGAACATTTTAAGGGGCAAGAGGTTAATTGTAAAAAAGTGACGAACCTGAGATTCTTACCCTTTCAAAAAATAAATGGGAACGTCATCTATCATATGATTTTTTACAGTTTCCTCAAATTAAGAATAGCATATGTGGTAGTACAGTGCCCGCGAGTATTTTTTTTTTTTTTTTTTTTTTTTTGTGAGTTTACGTCGATATGAAAATTGAAAAATGTTTATTGATTTTAGTATGAAATGTGTCATTCTGAAAGGTGTTGTATGCAATATATAAAGTAAGTAAATGTTTTATATGAAAACCCTCCCTGCCCGAATTTTTTTTTAAAGTGAGTTATCATCACGTGCAGCGCACGTGTCCGATTCCATCCAAAATTTAACGATGGTATGAAAATTGAAAAAGGTTGATTGATTTTGATATGAAATGTGTCATTCTGAAAGATATGGTATGCAATGTATAAAATAAATAAAGGTTTGGTATGAAAAGTGCAATTTCCCCTAAATACTATAATACAAGGAATAATTTCTTTTTTTTCTTTTTTTCTTTTCTTCTTTTTGGGGAGAAGGGGGTTGTGTGTGTGTAACATAATTGAATAATAATAATGTAAATCCGTCCCCTTTAGCTGTGAGCTCGGCTTTATAAAAGCTTGATTTGTACCGTCAATTTGTTAGCGTTAGAGAATCTTCAGCAGTCGACATAAAAAATGCATCAAATCACTCTTTAATGCTTGTTACAGTGTTTTGATACTTGTATAAAAGTTTTTTGCTTCAGCAATAAGCATTAAAATTGGAGCATCATTTCAAATTAATTTAAATTTAATTTATTAAAATTAAGTTCAAAGTAGAAAATTAAATTAAAAATAATTAAGTTAAAAAATGTTAAAGATTTTTACCGATAAGATTTTGTATCCACGTGTCAGTATGTAATTCAGCATTGAGATATTTGATAAGAACTATTACTGATAAGATTTGATGTCCACGTGTCAGTTTGTGATTCGGCATTTGAGATATATGATAAGAATTTTTATCGATAAGATTATATATCCACGTGTCAATTTGTGATTCAACATTGAGATAAAAAATTACCGTGCACTTAAATATAAAGTTTCAGCTTCCAGCCACCTAAAACTCTCCCTCTCCACAGAAAATAAATCGAAGCAAGAAATTGAAAATCTTAAGTTTCATCCACCTAAAAAAGGCTAAAACTCACTCATCCCTTTCCATAGAAGAGAGATATTGAAGATTGAAACAAGAAATTGAAGAAGTTGATATCAAAATTGAAGAGGTATTAACAAAATTACTTTTCCTTGATGTATGAACAAAATTACTTCTCCTTGATTTTTAATTTTGTAGTAGATTCTAGAAGTTGTGTGGTTTGATTGAAACTTTGTGGCTAATTTTATAGTGGGTTTTTTTTTTTTAACCGTAGCAAAATTTCAAACATATAGCCGTTGTTCAACTTTTCAGCAAAAAGTAACGCCTTTGCAAAGGCATTACTTTTGATGCCAGAATTGGGTTAAAAATAAGTGCAGGGATAATGCCTTTGTTGGAGCAAATTTTTTCTTCATTTTGTGAGTTTGGGCATTAAAAATGGCTTTAATGCCTGTTGTTGGAGATGCTCTTGGAAATATAATTTTTCAAAACCAAACATCAAGAAACCGACAAAAACATAATTCATGTAGACTTTTTATACTTCCAATTCATGTACCGTCAGTTAATAATTGATGGACATGGCGTCTTTATGAATTTGGTGCAACATGGATCAAAATTTAGATATGATATGTTTCAATTGAAAAATATCGAATTTTTTTTTTTTTATTTTTGAATTCATCGAAACGAAAATATAGACTAGTTTTATATATGATAAAAAAATTCACTGTTATCGTTAAATAATCCGGAAAGTTCATTTTTAAAAATTTAATTTCGAAACTATTTGTTTATTTTGATACTATCTTAATTTACTTAGTTCTTTAAAAAAAAAATCCTAGGGCCTGTTTGTTTGACGTTTTTTTAAAAAAAATTCGTATTTGAAAAATGTCAAATAAACATGTTTTCAATTTTTTGAAATAAAATTTTCATCTCTTAATTTTTTCAAACTACTCTCTCAAAATCCAAAAAAACAACAATTTTCTCATCTCTAAATAAAACATATACAAACTCTAATATGATTTGACATAAAGTAATCTATATCTTACACAATTTGTCTCACAACAAATATGATTTGACATAAAGTCTTACACATCTTATCCCTACAAACTAACTATTCCAAAAAACATATACATACTTTATTTCTCAAATCACTCTCTCAGAACATAAACAAACAACATTACGCAAATCGAGATTATTTCACAAACTTTCACCACTCTCCCAAACTACTTTTCGAAACATCAAACAAACAAGCCCAATTCATGTAGAGTTTTTATACTTCCAATTCATGTACTGTCAGTTAATAATTGATGTACAAGGGCGTCTTTATGAATTTGATGCAATATGGGCTAAACATGGATCAAAATTTAGATATGCATAGACTAGTTCTATACATGATAAAAAAAATCACTGGTTTCGTTAAAAAATCTAAAAAGTTTTTGTTTTTAAATATTTAATTTCGAAATTATTTGTTTGTCTTGATACTCTTTTAATTTACTTAGTTCGTTAAAAAAAATAAAAATATCCTAGTGTTTATAGAATGCTTCAGAATTTTTTTCCTTATTTAGCTTATGGAAATATGCACAAGAAATGAAACTTTAATCCTAGGTTCTATTCAACACATTATATGATTTGCAATTTTTTTCAAATGTTTTCAAGACATTTTCGAATTTTTTTGATAAGTTTCCAACAATTTTGATTTTGACTAATTGAAACATTATCATGAAAACAAAAATTTTATTTGAAGCTAAAGTTGTAAGATAAATTTAATAACCAAAATTTAAAAAAAAAACAAATCAACTAAAGTGCACGACAAAAGAAAAAAAGTTGAACACCAGACCACGCCTAGGTCCGCCACTGTTCATGTATGCTTCTGTCATCTAGCTAATTATATAGTATATATAAATTATAGATTTGACACTTAGTTCATATTGTGTATCTATAATTGAGTGAATAGTGGGTTAAATTTTGTATTTTTGTCTTTCTTAAAATTTTTATAGTAGATTTATCTCTCTTATCAATGTAGTATATCTGTCACATTCGTCCCTCTTATAATATATTCTTCCCTCTTAAATTTTTTGTAGCAAATTCGTCCCTCTTATCAATGTAGTGTTACACTGTCCCTCTTACAAAGTACATCAACTTTTGTCTACTTTAGTATTTTGAATTTAAGTGATGTATTTTATAATGAAGAGGGACTAATGTGTTATACTACATAAATAAGATGGACGAATTTGCTATAAAAAATTTAAAAGGGACAAATATGTTATAAGAGGGACGAATGTGATATACTACAAAAAATTTAAGAGAAACGAAAGTGTAAAAATTAATCCATAAAAAGAACCAAAAGCGCAATTTCCTCATCTATAACTTATAGGCAACTATATTATAAACACATAATTCAACATTTTGATAAATTAAGTATCTAAGAGTAATTTTTCTTCCCCGCCCAGTCATGTTCACTATCGAACATATAGACTTTGTATGGACGGATTTTGCTTATATATTAATTTTGTCATATGGTCAATGTAAGAATTTTTCGTGTAAAAATATACAAAAGGTTTCAGTCCCAACCTCAAGTTTCAGTTTAAACAAAAATCTATATAGTTTTATTTGAGACTTATAAAATTATTGATTTGTCGTATATTATCTTTTTTGGCTCAAAATTCTTTATATTACTATAAGGGCAAGTCCAATGGTAGTATGTATATTTAAGGATGTAAAATGAATTATGCATTCTTAAATAGTTGTTTGCATACTCATTTAAATTGATTCATTCCAATGGTAAGTATGCAAATTGAGTTTATATGTCACTTTATTAATATTTTTATTGTTTACTAAATATTTTTATTCAATCACATTCATTTCCTCTTAACAACTACCATATGCATATCATGTTTCTCTCTCTTCAAGAGTAAGTAAATATAGGATCTGAAAATGAAAAATGTAAAATGGATCCCCTTTTCCTTATCCCCATTGGAGTGAAAAATCCACAAAAAAATGTATGCAAAATAGCGGTTGCACATTTGCATCCTCATTTGCATCCTCATTTGCTTACTTGCATTGGACTTGCCCTAAGTGTGTCATATTTGTGTATCACTAATAAGTAATTACCACATGTACATGTGACAATTATAATTTTCACATGTACATGTAGCAATTTCTTATTAGTGTACACAAGTATGTCACACAAATAGTTGTATAGATGATCCCCACCGCTTTTCTTCTAACATAAAGTTATTTATTTAACATCATCCACCTACTTTTCTCTTTAAAAATCTAATAACCAACTTCATTCCAAATCATATTTCAAATTTTCAAAACACACTTGTTGGGATTCGGTAAGATAAACAGCCCTAGGCACAGCGGAATATAAAATTTTAGGACCTCTTACGGAATCTTGCCAGGATACTCTCTAGTTGTATATATATGAATAAATAAAACGATAGTATAAGTTTGCACGTTATACCTATCTCCTTGCAAATCCAAGTTGGCAGTCAGCAAAACGGACTCTGAAATTCTCCTCAGCAAAATCGACCCAAGCTCTGCAGTAGCGCCCCACGTGTTGCGCCTCTACGGGTTGATACACCACAATTACACGAAAATAATAAATCTTAATCAGCTAGAACACAAGATATATTATGATCTAGGATTTAGGAACGATTTAGGAACAAAGTCGAAAACGAAAAATTCTTCCAAAAGGAAGACAGGGTTCGGTCGACTACACAGGGAGAGGGGAGAGAGAATTTTTGCTCTTGCTCAATTTTTGCTTATTGAGTTGTGTGAAAAATAACTACAAGATTGCTACTTATAGTTATCTCCCTAACCTAGTCCTATTAGGACTAGGGCTCTTCTCTCCTACATGGACCATGGCCCTCTTTAATTGGAAGACCAAGTCTTCTAATTAATTCATGGCCCAGTTAATTAATTTGACCAGGCTTTATTTAATCTCCCAATTAAATAGCCCAATTAATTAACTTAATCTCTCATTTAATTAAATCAGACTCTAAGCCCATTTAATTAAAATCCCTTCTAATTAATTAAATCCAACTTAATTAATTAATGTTGGGATTCGGTAAGATAAACAGCCCTAGGCACAGCGGAATATAAAAATTTTAGGACCTCTTACGGAATCTTGCCAGGATACTACTCTAGTTGTATATATATGAATAAATAAAACGATAGTATAAGTTTGCACGTTATACCTATCTCCTTGCAAATCCAAGTTGGCAGTCAGCAAAACGGACTCTGAAATTCTCCTCAGCAAAATCGACCCAAGCTCTGCAGTAGCGCCCCACGTGTTGCGCCTCTACGGGTTGATACACCACAATTACACGAAAATAATAAATCTTGATCAGCTAGAACACAAGATATATTATGATCTAGGATTTAGGAACGATTTAGGAACAAAGTCGAAAACGAAAAATTCTTCCAAAAGGAAGACAGGGTTCGGTCGACTACACAGGGAGAGGGGAGAGAGAATTTTTGCTCTTGCTCAATTTTTGCTTATTGAGTTGTGTGAAAAATAACTACAAGTAAGCTACTTATAGTTATCTCCCTAACCTAGTCCTATTAGGACTAGGACTTTTCTCTCCTACATGGGCCATGGCCCTCTTTAATTAGAAGACCAAGTCTTCTAATTAATTCATGGCCCAGTTAATTAATTTGACCAGGCTTTATTTAATCTCCCAATTAAATAGCCCAATTAATTAACTTAATCTCCCGTTTAATTAAATCAGACTCTAAGTCTATTTAATTAAAATTCTTTCTAATTAATTAAATCCAACTTAATTAATTAATCCACAAATTAAATTCCAATTTAATTTATGATTCTGATCCAATTCCAATTGGATCTCAATTTGTTCCAATTGGGTCGACCCAGTCGACCCACCCACAATAATCGACCCAGTCAATTATTCACCCAGTCGACCCAGTCGACTCGGTCGTTCTTATTTCCTCGCTTTCGCTTCATGTGTATTGTGTATGCCCCCGTAGGTTCACCACATAATTGGCCGTGGGTTATAATTAAATATTATTTAATTATTCGAGTAAGATTTACTCTAAATCAATCGAACACTCTGTCGATTGATCATTCCAAAATTAGCACCCCTGCCAATTTGGGAATTCTCCCACACTCCACGGTCGATGTCCAGCCACAAGCCCATGGAGCCCAATCATTGGTGAATTAATTCAGTGAACCTTTTATCATTTACAATTTCCATATACGACATAATCTCTCCATCGATCAATCTCCCAGTCGAGACTTAAGGGTATGGTCTTTCATCGGTTTCCCTTTTCTTTTGTCTTGACCTTATGCATTCTGGTCTCGAAATAATTCTCTTTGACTTAACCTTTATGAGTTACTTACATAAAGTCGTCAGATACCTCGGCCGAGGATTTTACCAGAATTAATTTCTCACAGAAATCCATAGGAGAATTTCCCAACCTATCAAGTCGGGTCAATGGATCCTTTGTTGATGATATGAATCTGCATACGAGTTCTTCTATACCCAATATGAGTCCACAGAGACTTTCTGGCGATCTCCAGTCAGTCGGGACTCAAATCAAAGCATAGACGTTCTCGCACCAGATAAACCCTATCATCTCAAGTAGTTAGGGATCGTTCCTCGTATACTATTGTAAATTGGAATAACTTCAACCCCGATATGCGACTACCGCTTCCATGGTGAGTTATTTCCTAATTGGGGTATTCAGTGCACTTGCCATCCCAGCAAGCCACCCACTTATGTGTATCGACTATCCCAGTCACGCTCGTGGACCCCAGCGTTCTCCAGTTCATCGGAGTATACACAACAGTGAGAGTCTAACCGAATCCAACGATGTCCTATCTCGATTGGATTCTACGACTCTTGAATATGTTCTAGATCACGGCCTTGGAGATCAGTCCACGGGTTGTCCCATAGCCCTGTGATCTAAGGACTTCTATCCTTATGCGTAGATAATTATTACATAAGATAAAGATGACCATTTAATAATAAAATGCATTTATTAATCCAATTGAATGGTCCTTTCAATTAAATGCAGCCAAAATAGTTGGCTTGCAGGACACTATTCTATCAATTAATTCACAAATTAAATTTCAATTTAATTTATGATCCTGATCCAATTCCAATTGGATCCTAATTTGTTCCAATTGGGTCGACCCAGTCGACCCACCCATAATAATCGACCCAGTCGATTATTTACCTAGTCGACCCAGTCGACTCGGTCGTTCTTATTTCCTCGCTTTCGCTTCATGTGTATTGTGTATGCCCCCGTAGGTTCACCACATAATTGGCCGTGGGTTATAATTAAATATTATTTAATTATTCGAGTAAGACTTACTCTAAATCAATCGAACACTCTGTCGATTGACCATTCCAAAATTAGCACCCCTGCCAATTTGGGAATTCTCCCACACTCCACGGTCGATGTCCAGCCACAAGCCCATGGAGCCCAATCACTGGTGAATTAATTTAGTGAACCTTTTATCTCATTTACAATTTCCATATACGACATAATCTCTCCATCGATCAATCTCCCAGTCGAGACTTAAGGGTATGGTCTTTCATCGGTTTCCCTTTTCTTTTGTCTTGACCTTATGCATTCTGGTCTCGAAATAATTCTCTTTGACTTAACCTTTATGAGCTACTTACATAAAGCCGTCAGATACCTCGGCCGAGGATTTTACCAGAATTAATTTCTCACATAAATCCATAGGAGAATTTCCCAACATATCAAGTCGGGTCAATGGATCCTTTGTTGATGATATGAATCTGCATACGAGTTCCTCTATACCCAATATGAGTCCACAGAGACTTTCTGGCGATCTCCAGTCAGTCGGGACTCAAATCAAAGCATAGACGTTCTCGCACCAGATAAACCCTATCATCTCAAGTAGTTAGGGATCGTTCCTCGTATACTATTGTAAATTGGAATAACTTCAACCCCGATATGCGACTACCGCTTCCATGGTGAGTTATTTCCTAATTGGGGTATTCAGTGCGCTTGCCATCCCAGCAAGCCACCCACTTATGTGTATCGACTATCCCAGTCACGCTCGTGGACCCCAGCGTTCTCCAGTTCATCGGAGTATACACAATAGTGAGAGTCTAACCGAATCCAATGATGTCCTATCTCGATTGGATTCTACGACTCTTGAATATATTCTAGATCACGGCCTTGGAGATCAGTCCACAGGTTGTCCCATAGCCCTGTGATCTAAGGACTTCTATCCTTATGCGTAGATAATTATTACATAAGATAAAGATGACCATATAATAATAAAATGCATTTATTAATCCAATTGAATGGTCCTTTCAATTAAATGCAACTAAATAGTTGGCTTGCAGGACACTATTCTATCAATCGTGCCACTTCTTCGAATCATGCCGAAATTTTAGCACTTCACGAGGCAGTGCGTGAATGCACATGGCTTAGGGCTGTGATTGGGCATATTCGAGGTTCCTGTGAATTGGCTACCACAGAAGATCCTACGGTTATATTTGAGGATAATGCAGCTTGCATCGAGCAGATGAAAACGGGTTTTATTAAGGGCGACAACACCAAGCACATAGCTCCGAAATTTTTCTTCAACCAGAAACAGCAAGAGCTCAAGCAAACAGTGATCCAACAGATCAGAAGTCAGGACAACTGCGCCGACTTATTTACTAAGTCATTACCGAAAATCACTTTTGAGAAACATGTTAAAGCTATTGGTTTGCGCATGTTATCTGAGCTCGCTCCATTATAGGTTTTAGTGGAGTTAACTTGAGGGGGAGTACCGTGCAGGTATTCTGTATCCAGAAGATACCCGGGTGCCCTGTTGTACTCTTTTTCCTTCGAGCGTGGTTTATTTTTCCCACAGGGTTTTTGTTACCCGCCAAGGTTTTAATGAGGCAACATTTGTTGGTTGAAAAGATTATGCGTTGTACTCTTTTTCCTAACCGAGACTCTTTTTTCCCATTGGGTTTTTGTTACTCGGAAGGTTTTAACGAGGCAACATGAAAATCATAATAACAGCTCAATAGGAATCCCCAAGGGGGAGTGTTGTAAATAATGTATTTTGATGGGTATTCCTATTTAATATTTGTATAGTCTAGGGGCTTATTTTGTAATTGATATCCATTATCCCACATCCCAAATTTTGTGGGATTTGTAACTACCTATGTAACTGACTTATTATTTAATGATATCTATCCCCTCCCCAAAAATTAGATCCCCAATTTTTTACACGTTTCTTTTCTCTCTGTTGTTATATCTCTATTCACAATTATTGTTCATCAGCTCTTCACACATAAACATTTAACCAAATAAAATATTTCACAACACGTTATTAGCACGATTATAGGTTCCTGTGAATTGCCAACGAGTTTAGCACTACATGTTATTAGCACGATTACTAGGTATCACATCAAATAGTTGGCTTGCAGGACACTATTCTATCTTTAGTTGCCACTTCTTCGAATCATGCCGAAATTTTAGCACTTCACGAGGCAGTGCGTGAATGCACATGGCTTAGGGCTGTGATTGGGCATACTCGAGGTTCCTGTGAATTGGCTATAAAGTTATTTATTTAACATCATCCACCTACTTTTCTCTTTAAAAATCTAATAACCAACTTCATTCCAAATCATATTTCAAATTTTCAAAACACACTAACTATTAATTTAATAAGTATTATCTCAATACTTCATGGAACTACTATCTAGATCGAGTTTCAGGGCCCGTTTGGATTCATTTTGGTTCTGTTTCGTAGTTTCAAAATTGTTTGGGTAGTTTTGCCCAAACAAGTGAAAATCGATTTGAATTGATTTTGGTTGAAATTTTGAGATCATAATTTGTAAAATAATATATAGTGAGGGCTTATTCCCACTTTGCACCCTATAAATAGGAGCATTTTCCACTTTACACCCTACACAAAAAATTCCACTTTGCACCCTAAAAACCACTATTTCATTTCAAACTGCACCCTCAACCATTTCAGCCCATTTTAGTTGCCGGAGTAAGGGTAAATTCCTTCATTAACATTATTAACCCCCCCCCCCCCCCCCAATTTTCCCCAAAAAATAATATAAGGGCAAAATTGACATATCTCCATAATAACTTTAAAAAAATTAAAAAATAGAAAACAAGTCTTACGGGGACTAAAATATTTGTAAAATAATATATAGTGAGGGCTTATTCCCACTTTGCACCCTATAAATAAGAGCATTTTCCACTTTACACCCTACAAAAAAAATTCCACTTTGCACCCTAAAAACCACTATTTCATTTCAAACTGCACCCTCAACCATTTCAGCCCATTTTAGTTGCCGGAGTAAGGGTAAATTCCTTCATTAACATTATTAACCCCCCCCCCCCCCCCCCCCCAATTTTCCCCAAAAAATAATATAAGGGCAAAATTGACATATCTCCATAATAACTTTAAAAAAATTGAAAAATAGAAAACAAGTCTTACGGGGACTTAGGGTTTCGTCAATTTCTCGTCTTTCTTCTCCAAGTCGATTTCAGTGCTGCCTTTTTCTTTTTCACTTTACATATAATTATTGAAAATAAACTAGAGTAATTCTGAGGATGTACATGTAGTTATTCCTAATTATCCCTAATTACTAATTTACAGACAAGTATAATAGAGTTGTTAACGAAAATGAGAATCAAAATGTAAATAAGATGATAAATTCAAAATATGGTAAACACAATTCATTCTCTTCTCTTAACACCCAACACATTTTTCTTCAAACATAAAAAAGAATACGACGGCACTGGACTGGATTTGAAGAAGAAAGAGGACAAATTGAGAATATGGTACCCATAAAACTTGTTTTCCATTTTTCAACATTTTTTTAAAGTTATTATGGTGATATGTCAATTTTGCCCATATGTTATTTTTTACAGGAAATTTGGGTGGTTAATAGTGTGAATGGACGGATTTACCCTTACTCAGACGACTTAGATGGGCTGAAAATGGTTGAGGGTGCAATATGAAATAAAATAGTGGTTTGTAGTGTACAAAGTGGGATAATTTTTTTTTTGTAGAGTGCAAAGTGAAAAATGCTTCTATTTGTAGGGTGCAAAGTGGGATTAAGCTATATGGTGAGTTTTGAAAAGTTAAAATATGATTTGGAGATATTTTGGATATTGGTGTTTGAGAGTGAAAAAATAATAATTAAATGTCAAATCAATGACTTTATAGATGTATGATATAATTAGGGCTAAAATCAAGATTGTATGAACTATACAAGTACACGTCCAGGCTCGGCTAAAATAAATAGGTTTAGTTGCTCAGGCTCGACTCGAGCTTGACATTCTCATATACGTTATCCGTTTCGTTTTAATTGCCACATTTGATATTTTCACACTTATTAAAAAAAACTCAATAATTGATATTTTTTAAGATATAATATTAAAAATACTTTTTGATTATTACTTTAATTAATTTCTTTTTGATCTAGATTGTAATTATATGGATACTTCGACACGGTATAATACGATACGAGTACGGCGATACGAATTTTCAAAATTTATAGGATTCGATATGACAAAAATACGTGTCTGTATGTTTAAAAATATATTAAAATTAAGGAAAATTTAATATGAAAAATATTATACTGTAAAAAAAATGAAATGTAACAAGTAACTTGAAATAAAAAGAAATTGTAAACGTAACCTTTTGTTTGAGGTCTGCTCGTAGATCAACAATATTGTTCATTGAGTGCTTGGCTCGAATTTTCTACTCTGGCTACTGTTGTGCAGCTTTTTTCTGTAGCTACATGCCTGCAATTGTATATGCCAAAAATAATAAAAATAGTATTTTTTTCCTGACAAAATAGTTGAGTTGATTTAACATCATTTCACTATTCCTACCAAATGTAAACTATTCCCGAAGGTCGGATTAATTGAAGAGAGAAGTTAAATACAATTTCCATCTCTCCTTCTTCCTTCTCAGATCTGCTCCCCTCTTCCTTGCTCAAGCAGCTTCTCCCTCAACAAGCACGGCGCACTACCGGCCAGCAGCTGCTTCTTCCGTGCCACCAGCGAAGTCGGCGCACCAACAGTCCATTTTCCCCCTCGGTTCACCCGGGCCGAACCTCCAGCAAAATCAGCACACACACCAACCGAACCTCCACGGGACCGCCAACAAAAGCGGTGCTCTGTGCTGAGCTGAGGTGAAATTTACTTTTGTGGGATAATAAAATTGGAAAAGGTGAAATTTCTACGTATTTTATATTTATGTGCTTGAAATTAGTAATTGATAAGAACAGTTTCATATTAAGAATTAAAGATCTTCTTCATTCCAGCTGATCTGCTGCTTTTCCCCTGCTAGCTGTTTTGTTTTTTACATTAATTTCAAGCTGTACGTAGAATTAGAATGGATATATATAAATATACTATCTAATCTAGGTACGTAGTGGAGTTCATATGAATTATTTTTCGGAAATTAAAAAAAAAAATGGGAATATATATGAATTTTCGGTGGGATGAATAATTACGGTGGGAATCCAATTCCGACTTTTTTCCATCGATTTTTTTGGTGGGAATTTTATTCCCACCGATTTTTCGATGAGAATTTTTCTTGTTTCTAATAGTGTAACCCGTTCAAACTACTTTCATAAGAAGTCAAGTATTCGAGTTCATATCAAACTTTCTTCCGAGCTTGAGTTAATGTTCAACCTCACCTCGACATGGAATCGAACGAGTCTAATCAAGATTTTGCCTAGCCGAGTTCGATCTGAGAACCGAGTGACTCCGAATAATTTTTCACCCTCGTACTGCAAATACTACTATTAATTTCAATAATCTCTAATCCACTTTTTATTTTGATGTACGATTGTCAAAATTTCAAGAATGTCAAATCCAACCAAAAGTTTTGGAAATTTAAGAACTCCAGCTATTTTTTTATGCATATTGAAATCACGTTTCCTTGGACGAAAATTATCCTCAAATTGTTCACTCAAAATTACATCACCTTGCCCTTGAATTAATATATATATATATATATATATATATATATATATATATATATATATCATCAAGATTCTTCAAGTTTCATTCCATAACCCTTTTCAACCATTCCACAAAATTTAACAAGAAAAATTATCTCATTAAAGCAAAAATTCAATTCTCCTTTTCCATCCTCTTCCGATTTTACTTTTCCAGAATCCAAAGCAAATTCGTGTAGATTTAATTTCAGGTAATTATGCTTTTCTCTATCTTAATTCTTCAAATCCAAAATTAATTCTTCAATTTTATGTTACGCACCTCAATTTGTGGATATTATCAATCTCCTCGTTTTGTTTACAAAGTATTAGCAAATGACCTCAACTTAATGGAAATCCATTAATTATCTGGGCTTATCTAATTTCCAAAACAAATCATGCGATTTTATACTTAAATTAAAATATGCAATTTTTGGGTAGCTTTTTAATCACTTTTACTCCTTATCCACATATTTTGTACAGAATCGGTGGAGGTAGCGTTTGTGGAGAGAAACAATTGGTATGGGAGGAATTGGAAAGAGGTATTACTTACAATTTTTTCTTTTACAATTTCTTTTTCTTTGCTGTGCGCTTTTGTAAATTTTTGATTGAATGAACTCCTCCATGCATCTTGCATACGCAATTCCATATGTCGGGATAAATGCAAAATACTCTTTTTTGTTATGCTAAACCTGTAAAAAATTACCTTATGAAATTTTTATTGCGTCACACTTTTTATGTTTTCAAAAGTCCTGCAAAAAACACCCAATTTGTTGTAGGAACCAACTTGAAGTATTTTAAAAACGATTTGTTGAAATATGTTGATCCGAAATTATTTATTTTTTTACAAATTGAGTGTCTTTTATAGGGTTTTTGAATCACAAGAAATTTTGACGCAATAAAAATTTTACAGGATAATTTTTTGCAGATTTAACAAAACACAGGGGAGTATGTTGCATTTACCCCATATTCCCATAGTAAAACTTGTTTTAACATTTCCACATTTAGACCAGCACCACAATAAAAAAAATGCACCACAATAAAAAAATGCAGAACAGTGAAACAAAAATAACATAACAATGAAATCATCACCAAAAACTTTGATAAGGACAAGGATGAGGCCTTAGTCAAGTGGTTAAGGATGAGGCTCCATGACCAGGAGGTCAATGGTTTAACTCCCACAAATGTGGGTATTTCTCTAGTTTAATACTAATAATTAGTTTACTTTGATATCATTATAATAGTAACAATTTCAATTCGATTTAATATAGTATTTGATGTGACAAAATATGGAAATTATCACCAAAAACTTTGATAACCCGAATACAAATAGAACATAACAATGGAAAGATTAAAAATTTAAGAAAGCAATAGGAGGGGAAGAGCTACAGAAATTATTAAGATAACAGTATAAAAGATTGCAGACCACATGAAATCAGTAAGTATATATATAAAAAAAATAAAAGCACCAAAATATATACACACAACATATATTGCCACATAATATATGGGAATATTTATGAGTAATAATTCAAATATTGAAATTTATACCAAGAAAACAAAGCAACCCATTATATATATTACATATATGAATAAACACTAAGAATGAACATTTTCATCTAATCTCAAGAAATTAGAATTGTAGAATTAATGTATACGACAACATTATAAGGATCATTCGCAATATGACAAGATAATTAGAAACAACTGGAATCTTAAACTGGTAGAGAAATATAACCTAAATTTCTAAAGCAGGTGAAAAAGGTTGCGGGGGGCAAAGAGATGAAAGAGTTAGAGATGAAATCTGCTTGCGGGCTGTGTATATTCTCCATGAAAATATAACTGAGAAAATTAAAAACAACAATAAGCTCGTACTTGTGAAATAATAAAGAGACAACATCATTGAAGTCGCAATTCGTAACAGAAGATCACATGGGTGAAGCACACGGGTGAAGAAAATAAATAAAGAGGAAGGAAGAGAATAACAAATAAAACCACAAATCAATGTCTAGGCATGTTAGGCTGGTTGTAAAATAAAAACATAAAATAAAAAATATCCCAACAAAACTACGTCGTTATATTGAAGCGTGTTTTAAATAAAAAAAAAGGAAAAGAAAAGAGGAGGCAAAATAATCGAAGGAGGCAGCTGAACCAAGAGCTGCCACTATATATATATATATTATGATCACATACATATAAATGATGAGAAAATTTTAGTATAAGTTTTTAGCATTATCCTTTTTCATCTAATTATTTTAATTATAGTATGCTTTAATATTGTGGACCAATAAGCTGAGTTGATATATCTAATTTTAACAGAGTTAAATTATTGTTTTAGTTAGATGATAAGCTGAGTTTAAATATATAATGTTGACTGGACTGATTGATTGTTTTACTTAGTTGATAGCTTTTTTTTTTTTTTTTTTTTTTTTCTATTGTGATAAGTATAAAATAAATAGAATAATTAGAGATTTACCTAAACAAATTGTATAGTTAGTGTGAATAACATAGCTGCATTAAAATAGATTAATGATGCAAGTAATTATAAATTATAAACAGTGAAATGATGTGCATTATAAATTTGCATTTTACTAGATGAGCTCTATTTTGGAATTGTATCACTTATATGTTAACTTATACTTGTTATTTATTTTATAAGAAATTATAGCTTTCTTTTTAAGGTTTGTAAAAGTTAGAACAAATCACATAAGACAAATATATATTACTTCTATCTCTGCTTTAATAAATAGCATATATGTTCACGTATTCAACTAATGACATTCTTCTATATTAAGATGAGTTTAAATATCTAATTCTTACTCAATGGAGTATACTATTATACTATTATTTTCATTCTGGATAAACATAATAATGATTATATTAATAGAACATATGAATATATTTGTGACTCAAAACAGTTAATTAACCAAATCAAATAAATTTCTGTGCAACTTTGGGTATCTATTATGCTTTACATAAATTCTCATCATATCAGTACAATTTTTTGTTATACTATTAAATTCATTAGTATTTATCTGTTATAAATTGTTTGGGGAAAAATTATGAGTAGTTTAGTCAAAATTTTAGAAGCTTATTAACTAATTGAATAAGCTTAAGATTTTATAACATAGATGAATTTAGAAAATTAATACATTAGCAAACAGGCTAATGATTATATTAATGAGTAATCTTAACATAGATGAAGCTGATGTGATTTGCTCTGACTTTTTGGAAGTTTATTGAGGAAGTTAACTGATAAGCATATTGTGTATAAGTTAAGTGAATAAGTCCGAAAGTAGAACTCAACTGATGGGCTCACCACTTGCAAAATGACCATAAATGAAAGCATTAAATGTTATGAGAAACATAATATTTAGGTATTCTTAACATCTTAACAAAACTACAAACATGTTCGATGTGCAAATAAAGTTAACAACATAAGTGCAATTACTTGATGACTGGCTATGCTGATACAGAAGAGATCATGGTTTTCACGTCTTATCATCGACGCTCAAGAAGAGTATACATTTTATCATCATTGAACTTTGAACTAACTACTACTGCTGTGACTTCATCGTCTAGAAGCATGTATAAGCAAGTTTTTATCTTAGCTGTGCAATTGGTGTTGTCACATGTAGAACTCAAAAAACTTGGCTCAGAATACCTAAAACATTCAAATAATTTTGTTAGTCATCAAACAATTTATTTATTTTAGTTTTCTTTGTCACTTTGAATGTTAAATATACCTTGTTCTGCCAAGACCGCGATGTCGAAAATCACCACAGAGAGTATCATTTCATCGACCAAAAAGAAAGACCAGGAATTCATCAAGAGGTTGTGATCTTCCAAAATGTATTTTCAGTCATTCAAAAATCCAGTCTTTGTCACTTTAACGTTCCAAGATTTCCTTACTGTTTTTAGCTTTGCTTGTATTTTGTTGTGCATGTTTTCAGAATTAGGAAGTCGTAGTTGGATCATCAATTCAGTCTGAATCACCTTTGAAATTCTTAGGCAACCAAATTGAAATGTTCAATCGACGACTCACAAACATGGAAAGAGGGGATTTTGTAGGAGGATCATCATTGAATTCTGATAGATATTTGAGATTCATAGGTAACCAAATTGCCGATTTGAGTCAAAGAATTGCAAACGTGGAAAGCGAGCTTATGCACGACATGATTGATAAATACCATTCAAATGGTCCAACACAAGAGTACGATAATGGTAACAATCTATCCATGTTGGTTAACTCATTGGCAGCATCGGCAAGTGCCATACCATATAGGCAACAAAAGTTTGGTGAACTCCCAAGTGGAGAAAAGAATGAAATGCCACCATGTCACAAGGATGAGATTGGTGATCAAAATTCGAGTGGAGCAAAGAAGGAAAAACCACCATATCACGAGGATGATGTTTTGCCAAGCATGTGTGAAGATTTGCTCCAGTTTGCCGAAAAATGATGCTATTGCTAGATATCTCTTTTCCAATAAAATGAATGAAAATTAACAATGCGGATCTTTTTAAATTCCATGAAACTTATTTTGGTTACATAGTGAATTTTTCTTATATTTCTTCAACATATGAAACCAGGTATGTTGCAGTGGAATTCTCCACTAATTTTGAAGAGTGTTACCAGTAAGTATGAGAAGATGGATGGTGACAAAGTGATGGGAAAGCTTCCCGAGGCAGCGTTACTAGTAAGTGCTACGGAATTACTTGCTAGGATAGTTGTGGTGTCAAAAAATTCCTATGATGATGGATTGATTCGGACGACCAATGAGCATTTGAAGAAATATGATTTCACTCAAGAGTTGAAATCATTTGAAATATCATCTATATCTGTTACTCTTGGACGAGCTTTGATCTTATTTGACAAATTGACATCAGACTTAGAGATGAGTCAAAGTTCTAAAAAGGCTGAATGTGCTGAATCAAAAAAGGAAGATGGAACAAAAGTTGAGGTGACTAGTAATGGTTCGAAATAAGAAATTAAAAACGATGATAAATCCAAGGTTGAAGGTAAAGATGAGTCTAAAACGGCCGAGGAGGCTAAAGTTGAGGGAACCAAGGATGAGGTGGAAATTAAGGATGTAAGTAAGAACAATATAAAGGATGAGGTCGTTAACAGTGACCCAAAACCATTGGTATGGGAAAAATTGGAAAGGTATTACTTAGGCCATCTTCAGTCGTTGGGGCAAAAATGCCCCCTCCCACTCCCACCCTCACTCCATAATCGCCTTCAACAGTTAGGGACACAGAATAATAATAATAAAATAGTAATAACAATAATAAAATTACAAAAAAGTAAAAATAATAAATAATATATATATATATATATATATATATATATATATATATATATATCTTTTATGTATATATGTATATCTATATATATGTATATGTATATGTATATATATATATATTATTAGAATTAATATTTCACATTGAGAACTGCTAGAAATGTATATGATTTAACATAAGTAATTTGAATATAAAATCTTCAGCTAATTAAGAACATTTATATATCACAAATAGGTAAATGAAATTGTATAAATTTTATAAAGTAAATTTCTCAAATTAAGAAGATCATATTTGGTAGTATCGTTTCAATCCAAAATCAAGATATTTTTTCCTCCTTCCACGTAACATCAAATCAAAACTTTTTCTTTCTCCTATGCACACCCTTCCCGTAACATCAAATCAATTTTACTTTCTTCTATTCAAAATTTCTCTTTCTCCTTTCCTTTTCATAATTTCACTTTCTCCTCTTCCATTTTCATTTTTCTTTATCCTCCATTTTCATAGTTTCTCTTTCTCCTCTTCCATCTTTCCACTTTCATATCTCAAGCAAAATTTCTACATAAAAAAGTATCCCGGCCGCTATTCTCCATTTCATAGGAAGTCCGCAATTAAAAAAGTAGTAAATCAGTTTCTTTTTCAATTCCATAAGTAATATGAGTCTTAACATTGAAGAAGAAACGTTTGCTGCCGCAACTAGTTTCGGCATTTTTCCTAACGAAGACAACCATTTTTATTGGTGTGTCGATAGATTTAATGAACTGGAAAAATCTTATTTTTAGATGCAGGCTGAACTAGATCTGCACAATGAGAAGAATAAAACAATCACATTATTAGTTAATATGCTTTATGTCCATTTAATTACAGCCAAAGACAAAGTATTTTTTTAAGGCATTGTTGTGCTTTATTTTTTTTTAGGAAACAACTCTAAAGGTATTTTTTTTTAGCATACTATGAACTTTATTTTGGTTTGGGTAGGTAGTTACTGTTGAAAATGTTATGGTTCAAGAAAGGAAGGAAATTCAGGGAAGAATTTGAAAAAAAAAATGGACAGTTTTCGTGAAAATATCTTTGCAGATAGCCAACGATTGGAAGAGAGATTCCGTGCTCGTAGCCAAAAATAAATTGAGATCTTACGTAGAGAAGGAGAAAATCGGCTGGAGAAATTGCATTTGGAAGGAGAAGAATGGCTGGAATCCTTCCGTGAGAAAGAAGAACTCGCCTAATCTTTGTTGTCCCAACAACTGGAACTACTCGAGTTAGAAGTCCAGCAGCTGCAAAGGAAGATGCAACAAGGGGCATGACCGAGTTTTAGTAATATCTCCAATGTTTTTTCCTAAATTTGTATGAGAAAATGAATTCAAGTCTTTTTGTTGTATGACATTTATTTTAGATAAGTAAAATTTATTATTAAATTCATTAGTGTTTTGTCTGCTGCTAGCCTAATACGGGCATGCAAAATTAAGTTTTTCTTAAAATATCAATTATAATTTTTGTAACTTGAAGTTTTGTGACGCATTCAAGACCTTGAACTGCAGTTTTGTCTCCATTCAAGACCTTGCCATATTAAGTTTATTTTATTTTTATTTTTATGAATTTGACTTATAACATTAATAATCTTCATATGTCAAGGTCTTGAATGGAGACAAAATTGCAGTTCAAGGTATTGAATGCGTCATAAAACTTTAAGTTAAAAAAATTATAATTGATATTTTAAGAAAAAAACTTATTTTTGAATGCCCGTATTAGGCTAGCAGTAGACAAAACACTAATGGATTTAATAATTAAACTTACTTATCTAAAATAAATGTCATACAACAAAAAGACTTGAATTAATTTTCTCATACAGATTTAGGAAAAAACATTTGAGATATTACTAAAGCTCGGTCATGCCTCTTGTTGCATCTTCCTTTGCAGCTGTTGGACTTCTAACTTAAGTAGTTTTTTCTCCTTCTCTACGTAATATCTTAATATATTTTTGGCTTTAAACACGGGATCTCTCTTCCAATCGTTTGCTATATGCAAAGATTTTTTAACGGAAGCAGTCTATTTTTTTTTTCAAATTCTTCCCTGAATTTCTTCATTTCTTGAACCATAACATTTTCAACAGTAACTACCTAGATAAACCAAAATAAAGTTCATAGTATGCTAAAAAAATACCTTTATCATTGTTTCCTAAAAAAATAAAAAAAAACACATTAATGCCTTAAAAAAATACATTGTCCTTGAGTGTAATTAAATGGATATAAAGCATATTAACTAGTAATGTGATTGTTTATCATTCTCATTGTGCAGATCTAGTTCAGTCTGCATCTTAGAATAAGATTTTTTTCAGTTCATTAAATCTATCGACACACCAATAAAAATGGCTGTCTTCGTTAGGAAAAATGCCGAAACTAGTTGCGGCAGCTACCGTGGATGAATTTCCTTCTTCAATGTTAAGACTCATATTACTTATGAAATTTGAAAAAGAAACTGATTTACTACTTTTTCTAATTTCGAACTTCCTATGAAATGGAGAATAGCCGCCGGGATACTTTTTTATGTAGAAATTTTGCTTTAGATATAAAAACGGGAAGATGGAAGAGGAGAAATAGAAACTATGGAAAGGGAGGAGAAAGATAAATAAAAATGGAAGAGTAGAAAGTGAAATTATGAAAATGAAAGAGGAGAAATATAAATTGTGAATAGAAGAAAGTAAAATTGATTTGATGTTGCGAGAAGGGTGTGAATAGGAGAAAGGAAAAGTTTTGATTTGATGTTACAGGTTAGGTGGAAAAAATGTCTTGATTTTAGATTGAAACGATACTACCAAATATGGTCTTCTTAATTTGAGAAATTTACTTTATAAAATTTATACAATTTCATTTACCTATTTGTGATATATAAATGTTCTTAATTAACAGAAGATTTTATATCCAAATTACTTATGTTAAATCATATACATTTCTAGCAGTTTTCTATGGGAAATATTAGAAAACTGCTAGAAATGTATAATATATATATAGATAAATCATATATTAGCAGTATTCTATGGGAAATAATATATATGTATATGTAGATATGTATATATATACATACATATATGTATATATACATATACATCTACATACATATATATATATATATATATATATACTAGGCGGGGGTACACTTGCGCGGTGACTTGTGCCCCGTGTAATGGTGTTTCTTGGGTTTTATTTTATCATTGAAAATTTTAAAGTGTAATTTTTATTATTCATTAAAAAAATATTTTTTTTTCATGTATATGTTTTTAAAAATTACTGTATTGATGATTTAAAGGGTAAATTGCAAATACAGGTAAAATCGAAACTTTAATTTATACTCGTATTTTGTTTATTTGTTTTTTCAAAATTTTAAGAAAGTTTATAATTTAGTTTTTATAAAATTTCATATATGTTAATTTTGTATGTTTCAAAATGTATGTTCTAACTTATGAGAAAATCGACCCAACCCAATTTATGGGCATGAAAAAATATTATCGGGCCAATATAATTTAGCCAGTGAAGATCCGACCCAAATTGTCTGAATATTTGATAGTACGTATATGTAATGTAGAATTTTTAATTGTGGGTGGAATTTTTTTATGATGTTTGGGCTTTATTTTTTGGATTTATCCATGATTCAGTGCAGAATTGGGATTTGTTTTTTGTAGTGTGTTTGTAAATAAAATAGGTAAAGTTCAAGAAAACGTCCTAAACTAATTACTTATTTTGGATTTTCGTCCTGAACTATTTAACTTGACGAATTTCGTCCCATAATTTAATATTTTTTTGGAATAATGTCCCAAACTAATTAATATTTTTGATTTTTTGTCTCAAACTATATCAACTCACCAAATTTTGTCCCATAACTTATCATTTTATATGAATTTAGTCCCCATATTAAATTTCTAATTTAATGAAAGTTATGTTCAATCTTGTATTTATTTTAGGACGAACTCTACAATATTATATAATTATTCATGTTAAATTTTTTACCATGTCATGACACTTAAGCAGTCATGCCAATTCCGTCTTATAATTATGGTTGGGCGATATTCGAAATTTTTTTTAATTACGGGACGAAATTCGCCAACTTAAATAGTTTGGGACGTAAATCCAAATTCGGTGATTAGTTTGAGACGATTTTTGTAATTTTGCCAATGAAATATGTAATACAAACCTATCTAACAATTTTATAGGTATTGGTTTTGGCGGGTGATATAATGATTGGAATTATAGATATTAGAGTCTTCGCTGTACTTTATGTCTTTTCAGGTATACTTTGGCTGTTCGTTTTCTTAGAGAAGTTATCGCCAAATAAAGGAAAAAAAATTTCCTTAGAGAAGAATTAGAGATAAAGAAGGTCCGAGTATTGTTGAGTGTGTAAATATTTTTTTTTTTTTGTAAATCGTTAAGTAATAGGGTTTGAATTTTGGGTCGGGGAAGAGTTCCGAAATTTAATTTCTCTTGTCATTTATTTGGTATGTTGTTGAAACTCGTTTGATTTTGTTACTCCCGGAAGTGGAAATAGTTGCTCTGGTCCATAGGAGAAGCTTTAATCTTCCCTGCGTTTGACCAACATATGCTAATGAGTTCCTTGATTTTAATAGACTGTTGTATTTTTAGCTTCAAGATTATAATTCTTTAATGTTTTTTGTTTTCCCTGTTTTATGATATGCATGATAGTTTAGGTTATTTTGTGTGTATCATTATTTTCAATAATTGATCGTCTACAGTGCTATTTTTTTGTTGGGGTTTTTTATTGTGAGATTGTGTATTGTATTTTATTTGTATTATGAACTAAGAGGAGGTTGTGTTTATTTATTTTTTTAACAGATTTAGAAGAAGTATTATATTATATCATTATCATGGAGGTAAGAAGAATGAATATTTTTTATATTATATGATTTTTGTATATGTATTTCCTAAAGTATTGTTTTTTAGAGAAAATGTTTTTGACAACTTGGTTAAAATTGGACAGGAAGGAAGAAATATACATGAAGATGATGATATAGATCAGGATTATTGTTTGGTGGAGATTATTTTTTTATTTTTTTTTTCTATTGTTTTAAATTTGTAATATTGTGCATGGTGGATTAGGGTTTTAATATATTGTGTGTTATTCGTAGGGAGGAATGGATTCGCCAAATTGATGAGGATCGTGAACGTAAGGAAGAGGAATTTCAATCTGTTGTTCATGATTCTGAAGAGGAAATTAACGGGGAGAAGGATGAGGGCATGGAGAATGGAACGGAAGATGTAGAAACGGAGGATGTGACTGATGAAGAAGATTGTTGTTCTGAGCTTGAGAAAGATGATGACGATTCTGATGAAGAGAGTGATGAAAAGGATGAGGGCATGGAGAATGGAACGGAAGATGAAGAAATGGAGGAGGTGGATGAAGAAGAAACTGAAGAAATGACTGATGAAGAAGATTGTTGTTTTGAGCTTGAGAAGGATGATGACGATTTTGATGAAGAGAGTGATGAAATTTTAGATCATATAGATTGTATTTTCGGTTAGGATGTATATGATTTCCGAGTTTGGTTGTAATGTTTTCTTAGGATTTTTATAGTACTTATGTTTTGGTTTGTATTTTTGGGACTTCTTATGTAAATTTTTTTTTTTGCTAATGCTGTTAATTCTATCTTTGTTATGTAACTTGTTTAAGTAGTTCGGTTTATGAGTTAATGTTTTTACTTCAGAAATTTGCATTTCTTGCATGACATATGTTAGAATTATACTTTTAAAGGTATGATTTGGACGGTAGTGGTAAATGTTGGAGTTATTATGGAAAATTAAGAAGGAAGTATATGACTTTTGCAACTGTTGGAAATACAGTCAAGAATGTTAAAATGGAGATTTCGTTTTTTACTTCTGGAGCCAATTTTTATAAGATTGTTTTTGTTTGTTATTTGAGAAGTTTTGTCGGAGAATGAATAAGTTAGACTGTTTTTGCAACTCATGATCTCATTGCTTCTTCTTGATTAGGTAATTCTGTAAATTGCTAACTTGTAATAATTGATTAAGAAGAATAAGGCCTTTTTGAGATATTGGGTTTGGTACCAAAACTGCAATAAAAGCTTATTCTATGGTAAAAAATTTGTATTTTCATATTCAATGGTAAAAAAATTGCAAGTTAGCTGATTGGATAGACTATATTTTTATGAAAAGATAATATTTTTTTCGTTTCAGTTGATTCGAAATCATGATTTATGTGTAGGATCATATGGTATTGCAGGTATAAGATTACATACTTTCTTAGATTTTGTATTTGAAGAACATAGCTATTTATGGGGAATTGTCAATTTTTTTAAGTTTATATGATATGTGGTTTTTAACTTTTTTTAGGAAGCAAAATAATTCAATTCGTAAAACAGTCTTTTTATATGATAGACGATTTTTTTATATATTTTTAGAGGCAAAATAATTCGAATTGTAAAATCGCAAAACATAGGGATCAATTTGCAAAATTGTCAAAATTAATTATTATCAAAATTGGGGGTATTTTTTCATTTTTTTAGAAGCAGAATAATTCAATTTGTAAAATCACAAAATATAAGGGTCAATTTACAAAATTGTGAAAGTCAATTATTATCTAAATTATGGGTAAGGCGGTATTTTTATGTGACATACAGTTTTTTTAATTTTTTTTAGAAGCAAAATATTTCGATTCGTAAAATCGCAAAACATGGGGGTAAATTTACAAAATTGTTGTTGGTCCCAAGTGGTCAGATGAGGTCTAGAGGGGGGAGGGTGAATAGACCTCTAAACTTTTTAACGATTTTTAACTTTAAAACATTTTGTTCTAACTTAAACAGACTAAATTGTTATCAACAGTAAGTTACTTGGCTGATCGCGAACAAATCTTTGAACAGCTTCGTTGACCACTAAACTGATAATTACTTAGCTGATTTTGTCAAAATCAGTTTCAATACTTAGAGTACTTGCAGCGGATTTGTAAAGTGTTTTTCACAAGTAAACTTAGTAGTTTGAAAGTTTGTTCCCCAGATTTTATAATACTCCTTTCCTTATTAACTTTTCAAACAGTTAAATCAAAGTGTTTTTATGCAACTGAAAATATGCAAGTAACAATGCAGGTAAAAACACAAGTAATTTTTATAGTGGTTATATGGATTTAAATATCCTTTAGTCCACTCTTCCAAGTCACAAAGATCTTGGGTTATACTAAGAACACAAAGTAATTAGTACACTCCACTTACGCCAAAACAACAAATGAATCTGGCCGTAAGCTCACAATAGGA
Organism: Penstemon barbatus; assembly: GCA_003313485.2. Taxonomy (NCBI): domain Eukaryota; kingdom Viridiplantae; phylum Streptophyta; class Magnoliopsida; order Lamiales; family Plantaginaceae; genus Penstemon; species Penstemon barbatus. Next base: position 73,986,681 of record CM064883.1, read on the forward strand.
AATCACTAAGAAAACCTATCCTCTGAAGTTAGATCACTCACAAAGATGGATCTACACTTCTCACAACACTCACGATTACAAAATCACTCAGAAGATGTAATTTTCGTTTTTCTTCAACTCTGCTTTTGTCAACAAATGACTAAGCTGATGAGTGAGCTGTTCTTGAGACTTAAAGAGTTCTGCTTCGAAAATTTCTCTCAGAAAATGTGTTGTTGTTTTTTTTCTTCGTCTCTTTCAGCTATTTATACTTGAGGTTTGAAAAATGTCCGTTGAAGAGAGACAAGATTCAAATTCCTCGAGTACTGGTCCTTAATTTCCGTGAACGGCTCTCTGCAGTCTGTCCGTACTATCAACAGTACTTTTCTGCAGGCAGCATTAAATGCACCCAGCTAATGCGAAGCATTTCTTCAATCATTTGTCTTTAATAGCCTTGTACTTCAGCATTTATTACTTCCAGGGGCATTTATTACCGTTGGGATGGCTTCTTGATCTTTTCCACTTAGCTGACGAAAGGACAAGTCTGATGGCGAACTAAACTGATCTCAAAGTTGAACAAATCTGTTATGAGTCGGCTGATCTTCACCAGTCTGATTTCTTTCCTTCAGTAGATCAGTAGCCTTGGACCTTGAATTTTGACTCTTCTGATATCTTCTATACTTAGTAAAAAATTCTTCAAAGGGATATCATCTAAGTTAATCCATACTTAGCAGATTTGAAGTTTTGAAATTCATCAAAACCTCCATTTACGAATTGTGTTCAGTGCTTCTTCATCTTCATCTTTATCCAACAATTTCCCCATTTTTTATGATGACAAAACTTCAGTGAAGTACATGTTTTACCTAAGCTAAAGATTGTAATCCTCAAAATTTTCTGAGATAGAAAAGATGTGTTGGAATAAATTTGACTTTTATTTATATGGAAAATGTTACAAGTACAAGTTTATCAGATGAGATGTCTGAAAAATAGATAATGTAAAGTGATTACAAACATATTTGTATATTCTAACTATCAGCTTCTTCATCGGATCCTTCTAACACTTCTTCGTACTCATATGATGATTCTTCATCATCTTCTTCTTCATCTTCATCAGCTTCTTCATCCTGAAGAATATTTGCTCTGGCAGCTTCAATTTTTTCTTTGAGTTGCTGCTCCTTCAATTTCTCCATTGCTATCCTGGATGATTCAGTATTTTTGTACATGGTAAGTGGCTCTGTTTGATCTTCAGCACAGTCCTTGGTTTCAGCCATTTCCTTATCAGATTTGGCTTTATCCTTAGTCTCTTCTTCAGACTTCTCTTTACCTTCTAACTTTCCAACTTCTTCAGCAGCCTTAGTCTCTTCAGCAGCTTCATCAGTCTCTTTAGCTTCAGCAGCAGAGGTTTCCTTAGTTGATTCTTCCCTTTCATCTTCCTCCTTTATGTCATCATCAGATTTGGTGACATTTCCAGGTTCAGTAGCAGGGTTGAGTGCAACAGTAGGAATCTTCATGGTAGCACATAAAGCTTTCAAATTCTGATTTACTACATCATGATTTGCAATAAGATGAGTGAGAGTGGTGCTGATGTTGTCAGTTTGATCATTGAAGCAGTCAATATTGAGTTGCATAGTTGAAAGTTCTCCATGAATAACATCTCCAGCTTTGTGAAGTTCCTGCAATAACCCAACATTGATAGACTTCTCTTCTTCACTGATCTTGATGAAGTTAGCAGTTAGATCAACTATTCTGTGCTCAGCTCTTTGTAAAGCACTATGAAGGTGATTTACATCAGCCTTCATATCTTCAACGTTTCTGTTCATTTCAACAAGGCTTTGCACTAACTGCTTTGGATGATCTTCTGGCAGGGGTAAACTATCTATGGATGCCTTGATAGATTATGCAGTTTGGGGATGAATACTTTCCAGTTGGGATTTGTTGGACTCTGCCAACTCTTCCTTCAGCTCTTATTTCAACTTCTTCAACTGCAGGCTGTTCTTCTCTTCCATTTTCTTCATTTGATCTTCTATTAACAGCTGGAAGGCTTCCATCAGTGATGAATGTTGATCGCCTGATGAAGCAGAAGTATCAGCTTCCCTTTCTTCAATCTCCTGGTGGACAGGGACATCTTTCAGCTTAGTCTCCTGATTAGCTTTAGTCGCCTTAGCATTCCACTCAAGTGCTAAGGGTTCATCAGCTTTCTTGTGCTCATCAGTGGCATCATCATAAAATAGATTTGTGATAGTGCCATCATCATTGAAACAAGTTGTTTGACGTATCTGTCTAACAATAATCCAAGGATTAGTAAAAGCATTATTTCCCTTGGGCACTTCACAATACTCCTTAACCTCTTTGCCGAATATGATCTGCTGAATGCTTGGTAGCTAAGGCAATTCACTTGAACAGCCTTGCTGATATCTTGACCTTTCTGCCCATCTCTTCAAGGCGGTCATAGCAGCTATGTTAATTGCCCTTTCTTCAGCATTATCATATTTTCTTTTCTTGGCTGGCAAAGTGTTCTTGATTTTCTTGGCCTCCTCTAATGCAAAGTCTTTTGCATACTGATGCATAGCATCCCTGACAAAATGATGATCCAAGGCTTTCTGAATGGAGTCTGTCTTGAGCCAATTTAGAACCCATTGTTCTTCATCAGCTAACTCCTTTAAACTTTGAAGTTCTGCTATGGATTTGTTCAGCCTGTTATCTCTCCATTTTATGTATCTTGGCTTCTCATGGGTGAACAGAGTCTTCAGCATAAGCTTCTGGTCATAGTAAGCCAAGGTCTTCTCAAACCTTTTGAAGAGCTCCTTATCAGCATAGACCATGTTAAATGCTCTTCTTACTTCAAATTTATCTTTTGGCTTAACCTCTCCAGCATGCATTTTGGGCTTCTTAGGTTTGTCTTCATCATCAGCCTCATTAATTTTTATGCCTCTGCCATGGACAGGTCCATGAAAATCATTCTTGCTGATCTCAATGACCATATCAAGTTCTGCATCTTCAGCTGCTTTTCTCTCAGCTTCAGACATCTTTCTCCTTTCTGCATCTTTAGCTTCTTGAATCTTGCTAAGCTCAAGAGCCTTCTTCTCTTCAGCCTCATCTCTTTTTCTCTGTTCAGCTTCCTCCCTTTTTCTTTTATCAGCTGTAGAGACTTTCTTCTTTTTTATTATTATTTTTCTTTTTCCTTTATCAGTTGGGGCAGGGGCTAGACCAACAGATGAGATAGGTGCAGCATCAATAGGATGGATGATCATTACATCAGGATCATCCTGATGTTTGACAACCTCAACTGTTGGCTGTGTTGGAGTAAGCTGTTGCTTATTAGTCTGTTCGGCAACCGAAGCTTCTTCAGCTCCAGCAGGTCTTTCAGCAGATTGGGGGCTTTGTCTTACTAAGTTTTCTAGCTCAGTAGGCTTCTCAACAAATGTCATCTGCTTCCTTGCTGTCTTCTTTGATCTCCCTTGAATGGGCCTTGAAGCAACAGTATCTCTTAATTGACTCCTTGTCCTGTGAGAAACAGTCTCATCAGGTGCTTGTGCAGTTGGTGTTCTGGAGGATGATGCAGGGGATGTATTCCTGACATCAGCAGTGACCTGATCAATAATTTTAACAACTCCAGCATCATCAGTCACTGTCTCCACTTTCTTAGGAGTCTTCTCCTTAGGCTTTTCAGTAGCCTTCTTCTTCTGGGTCTCAACAGCTAACTCAGCTGTTTTGACCAATCTCCTTGGCCTTTTGGCAGGAACCTCCTTTGGTTCCTCATCTTCATCCTCATCGGGCTCATCAGCCTTTCTCTTCAAAACTGGCAAGTACTTCACCATTGCCTTTGATTTATGGATCTCCTTTCCATTTGACATTTCACAACCCAGTTTGAACAACAGATAGCTGAGCGTGATTCTGTGATTGGTCGGAGGAGTCTTGCCTTTCTTCACTTCGAAGAAGTTTGCCAAAACATACCAGATGACGACAGACCAGTTGACTTCCAGTCCGTAGTAAATGGCAGTCATGATGCTGAACCTCTTCATTGTAACAGCATCCAGAGAAAATGTGCAGTTTTCGATCAGCTTAGAAACCATATCAGCCATCCGCTGATACTCGTCTTTCAACTGTTTCTTCTTGATGTTGCCGGACAACATCTCCCCTTCTTTGGCACAGATCGCCCAGAACTGTTGGTGCTTGTCCTCCATCAGCACAGTGACGTCATGTCGTCCTCTGTTAGGAAGACCAAAGGTCTTGTGAAGGACAGCAGGAGTAATGACGATGGATTTACCACCAACTGTAGCTTTGATTTCCATAGTTGTGAAATCAACAGATGCGGTCTTGTAGTACTCCAAAACCTGGTCAGTCCAGATTACTCCTTCATTGTACTCCATGAAGTTTACCAGTAAGGCCGACTTGAACTTCTCCAGCAGTTCTTTCATCAGATTGGTAATAGGAATCATAGACTAAGTACATACCTTCAGCAGCCATTGAATCTGTTGGATGTTAAAGAAACAAGAAGATTTTTGCAGAAAATTGTAAGTATTTTCTCTCAAGTGCTCTTTGAATGTTTTGGGTGCGTAAAGAGCTACTCAGCTGATCAGATCTGGATTATAGAGTTAGGGTATCTTGGTTTCCGTGATACCAGTTAACCGTTAGATCCATTTCTTGTCAGGTCTGATCGTGCGGCGTCAGTTACGACCTTTCGAATTCAAATCGCACTAAATGATGGGCAGGAAAAGTACCGCTCTTATGTTACTTGTAAAAGCGCATTTTTGGATATAACGTTTTAAACAGTAAGCTTTTACTCAAGTAATCAGATTAGTGAAATAAATACTTATCTAATGGACTACTGTCCTGATGACAAAGCTGTTATCAGTGAAAGCCAATAACTGATAACCTTCCTCGGCTGTTTGTCAATCCAGCTAGATAATAAATCTTCAATCTTCAAGACTTTAATCTTCTGTTGAAAACATAACTTCAACTAACTGTCATCAACAAATTTCATCTTTTAATCAGAAGTACCGCTAGTCTTACACGTTCCCCCTGACTTTAAGAATTCATAAGTTAACTAGTCTGTTGAGAGTTAATCCTTGAAGATTAAGATGAGTAAGCTGTTGAACTTCAGTCTTCTGTTCAGTTCCCCCTCAGCTTATGTATCCAATTTTAATAAACCCAGTTCAACTCTTAGAGTTGAAAACCTTGTCTCACTTAGAGGTTTTGTGAAGATGTCAGCAATCTGATTTTCAGTTAACACATATTCTATCATGACATTTCCTTTCTCCACATGATCTCTAATAAAATGATGTTTGATCTCAATATGCTTAGTCCTTGAATGACTTGTAGTATTCTGAGTAATGCTGATTGTACTTGTATTGTCACAGTAGATAGGGATTCCACTGATTTTTATGTTGTAATCTTCAAGTTGATGCTTCAACCATAATATTTGTGCACAACAAGCTCCAGCAGCTATGTATTCAGCTTCAGCAGTTGATATGGATACTGAAGTCTGTTTCTTACTCATCCATGAGATCAGACGACTACCTAAAAACTGACAGGCACCTGTTGTGCTCTTTCTGTCAATCTTGCAGCCAGCAAGGTCAGAATCTGAATATCCAATGAGTTCAAATCCAGATTCCCTAGGATACCACAATCCCAAATCTTCAGTACCTTTAAGATACTTGAGTATCCTTTTGGCAGCTAAGAGATGAGATTCCTTAGGATTTGATTGATACCTCGCACAAACCCCAACAGAGTACATAATATCAGGTCTGCTAGCTGTTAAGTATAACAGTGACCCAAAAATTCCTCTGTACTTGGTTATGTCCACTGATTTGCCATCTTCATCTTTATCCAAACGAAGACTAGTAGACATTGGAATATTAGCAGTAGAGCTAGTTTCCATACCAAATTTCTTGAACAGATCCTTTGTGTATTTTGCTTAGCTGATAAATATTCCATCGGGCAACTGTCTTACTTGCAAACCAAGAAAATAGTTAAGTTCTCCCATCATGCTCATTTCAAACTTGTTCTGCATCAGCTTTGAGAACTTATCACATATCTGTTGATTAGTTGAACCAAAAATAATATCGTCCACATAAATTTGCACAAGCAAAATATGTTCTTCCCACTCAATAGTGAACAGGGTCTTGTCTACCTTACCTTTACGAAATCCTTTAATTAAGAGGAAATCAGATAGGGTATCATACCATGCTCTTGGAGCCTGTTTCAGTCCATATAGGGCTTTCTTCAGACGATACACCTTGTCTTCTCCTTGATAGGCTTCAAATCCAGGTGGTTGTTCAACATAAACTTCTTTTTGCAATTCTCCATTGAGAAAAGCTGATTTCACATCCATCTGATAGACTGTGAAATTTTTGTGAGCAGCATAAGCAAGAAAGAGTCTGATTGCCTCTAATCTTACTACTGGTGCAAACGTTTCATCAAAGTCAATGCCTTCTTCTTGGCAGTAACCTTTGGCCAATAATCTTGCTTTGTTTCTGGTGACAACACCATCTTCATTCATTTTATTTCTGAATACCCATTTAGTGCCAATGACTCTTTGATGACTTGGTCTAGGAACTAAGTACCAGACTTCATTCCTTTCAAATTGATTTAGCTCTTCTTGCATAGCTTCAATCCAGTTTGAATCACTGAGAGCTTCTTCAATTTGTTTGGGCTCAATTTGAGATAGGAAACTGACAAACATTGCTTCACTTGCAGCAGCTCTCCTTGTCTTCACTTTATCCAAAGGATCACCAATCACCAGCTCTGGTGGGTGATTCTTGAGCCATCTAAGATCAGGTTGCAAATCATAATGTTGTCATTTGCTTTAATCTTGCAACACTACTGTTGGAGATTCAGTAGTAGTCTGTTGAACATTTATTGTCTGTTGAACAGTCTCTGGTCTGTCAGCTGTTTGCAACTCGTCTATTAGATAATCAGCATTGTGATTTTGAACAGCACTTGAGATATCAGCTGGGTTGAGATCAGGTAGTATGATGGGAACATATTCTTCATTCTTTCCAACATTCAACTTCTGTAAATCAGTAGACATATCTTGATTAATACTTTGATTCTTTTTAGAAGATTGATTTGGTTCATCAAATACTACATGAATGAATTCCTCTATAAGTAAAGTTCTTTTGTTAAAGACTCTATAAGCTTTACTAACAGTAGAGTATCCTACAAAAACAGCTTCATCAGCCTTTTCTGCAAATGCAGTAAGGTGATTTTCCCATTATTTAAAACAAAGCATTTACAACCAAATATCTTAAAATAATGAATGTTTGGCTTCCTGTTGTTCCAAACTTCATATGGAGTCTTGTTTTGGTGCTTGTTGATCATGCATCTGTTTTGGGTAAATCATGCTGTATTTGTTGCTTCTGCCCAAAATCTTTGAGGCAGTTTAGCTTCAGCTATCATTGTCCTGGTAGCTTCTTTAAGAGTTCTGTTTCTCCTTTCAGCAACTTCATTTTGTTGAGGGGTTCTGGCAGCAGAGTACTCATAACTGATTCCTCTGGCATTACAATACTCTTCAACAGTAGAGTTTGTAAACTCAGTCCCTCTATCTGATCTGATCTTCAGTATTTTCATACTTTTCTCATCTTGAATAGTCATCCACAACAGCTAGGCAGTATTTCTTTCCACCATTACTGACATGATCAATGGGTCCAAATAAGTCCATGTGTAGCAGCTCCAATATTCTTCCAAAAGATTGATGCTTCTTGCTTTTGAATGATGACTTGATTTGTTTACCCTTCTGACAGGCGTCACAAAGCTTATCTTTGCTCATGACTGTCTTTGGAATTCCTTCCACGAGATTGTTCTTGATAAGTCTGTTGATGGTCTTGAAATTCACATGATTCATTCTTTTGTGCCACAGCCAACTGACTTCACTTGGTGTTGATGCCACCAAACAAATGCTTGAATTCTTATCAGCAGAATTTCAGTCCACTGTGTAGACATTTCCTTGTCGTCTTCCAGATAAGATGATCTTCTTTGTACCAATCTGTTCAACGTAACACTTATCTGTTGAGAAGATGACTGAATATCCTTTGTTACAAAATTGACTTATGCTCAGCAAATTGTATTTGAGACCTTTAACATAAGAGACGTCAGATATCTCAATGTTGCCTTTGATTAGCTTTCCACTTGCTACAATCTTGCCTTCTTTGCTGTCCCCAAAAGTGACTTTAGGACCATCCACAGCAATAGCATCAGTCAGCTCATGTATGTTTCCACACATGTGTCTTGAACATCCACTGTCCAAGTACCAGATTTTCTCTATTTTACTCCTACTCCTAATCCTAACCTACAAAATAAAATAAAATTGTTTTAGGTACCCTTATTGAGAGGGTCCTGAAGGATTAGTTCCACCTTTGATAACCCAAGATGATGAAGTCTTAGGCTTCTTAGGCTTCTGTTGTTTGGCAGGAGCATGAACAATTTCATCTTCATCATGTTTATCAGATTTGCTATGTTGATGATAATCAGCATGATAAGGATAATGCTCATAAGTAGAATAAGATGCATGATAAGGAGGATATGCATGCATTGGATGAGCAGGATATGGTGCATAGTAAGTAGGAAATTGAGGTGCATGATACATAGGAGGATATGCAGCAGGTTGCACATAATATGACTCATTTCCATACCAAGCATTTTGATTTTTCTTGTTTTTATGCTTCTTTGGCTTACTAGATGCTTGCTCATTTACATACGACTTAGTCTTATCACTAGTCTGATTGGTTTTGACCTTATTAGAAGACTTCCTAGGACTCTTCTATTTGGACTTACCAGTCTGTTGTCCTACACTAGGCTCTTTGCTCTTTTTAGCCTTAGGAGCTTTTGTCTCCTTTAACACTTTCTCAGGTGAAGCAGGTTTAGTAGTCTGAACATACAGGATGACCTTACTATTGTCAGCTGATATAAATTTTTCAGTATGATTCAGTTCTAACTTATCCTGATCTAAAGGTGTCTTCTGTTTACTAGACATGTGAGTGGATGCAACAGAATGATTTTACCCTTATAAACTTCACATTCAGCTTTCAGAGATTAATTCTCTTGCTCAAGCAGTTTATATTCAACTGATTTTTTTGGCTTTTCAGCTTTAAGTTTCAGTGAACAGTTTTGCTCTTTCAGCAATATCATCTCTTCTTTAAGCTTTTTAAATGCATCAGCAATACTTGTATTGTTGAGCATCATTTGTTCAAATGAATTAAATAATTCATTATCAAGAGGAGTTACCTCATCATCCTCGGAGTCATCAGATTCCTTAGCCATCAGGCAGAGAAGAGCATGACTCTCTTCATCAGAGGACACTTTATCAGAAGTGTCTGAATCTGAATCAGATGAGTACACAGCAGCTAGCTTTTCTGCTTCTGCTACCAGCACCTTTCCTTTCTGATGCTTTCTTTCCTTTCTGATTTTCTTTTCTTCTTCAGTATACTTCTCAGCTTTAGGATATGGGTAGTCTCTGATGAAATGGCCCAGTTTCCTGCAATTATAGCACATCATTTTGGATTTATAAGAATCCTTATCCTGAGAAGAAGAAGTAGGGTTAGAAGTAGAAGCATTGTTATATTTGTTCTTCATTTTCCGTCTGTAGAACTTTTTGAAGTTGTTCATCAGCAATGCAACGTCTCCAACAGTGTACTCCTTTTTGTTGAGTATTGTGGCTTCATCAGATGAGTCCACTTCTTTGCTTTTGTAGGCTGGCCTTCTAGGATTTTCAGCAGCAACTAGGGCAGCTGTGGGACTTGAAGTAGAGGTTTCTTCAACACCCATTCTTGGCAGTTTATGCTCGTACGCCTTGAGTACTGAGAACAGCTCGGTGAGTGAAATCTTTCCCAGATCTCTTGACTCTTCCATGGCTGTCACCTTCATGTTGAACTTCGGAGGTAGAGCCTTCAGAACTCTGACGGTTATCTCCTTATCAGTGAAGGTTTTTCCAAGCTTTAAAACTTCGTTCAGCGTCCTTGTAAACCTTGTATCCATCTGATCAATGGTTTCCGCAGACTTCATCTTGAAGTTGTCCAGCTTTTCCAGAGCAACATTCAGCTGATGCTCTTTGATGGCGTCGTTTCCTTCGCTCATGTCACGAACCTTATCCCACATCTCTTTGGCAGACTTGCAGTGCTTGACTTTGTCAAATCGATCATTGTCAAGGGCCTTTGTCATGATGAAACGGCCAACTTTATCCAGATTGAACAGCTTTATTTCTTCGGCTATCATTTCTGTCAGATCTTTTTCCACCACTAGCTCAGCTTCATCAACTATGATAGTATTGGTGAATTTGAATGGACCTTTGATGATACATGTGTACATGTTATCATTGTAAGCAGCCAGAAAAATCTCCATTCTGATTTTCCAGTCTTCAAAGCTCATACCAGCTATGTGGGGAACATGGCTGATACAATCCATTTTTCAAAAATTTTAATTTTTCAAAATATGCTCTTTTGAAAAGTTTGAAAACCTTTGAAAAACATTCGGATCAAGCTCGTTGATCAGGCAGCTGATTCTAATGAACCACCTGCTCTGATACCACTTGTTGGTCCCAAGTGGTCAGATGAGGTCTAGGGGGGGATGAATAGACCTCTAAACTTTTAACGATTTTTAACTTTAAAACCTTTTATTCTAACTTAAACAGACTAAGCTGTTATCAACAGTAAGTTACTTGGCTGATCGCGAACAAATCTTTGAACAGCTTCGTTGACCACTAAACTGATAATTACTTCACTGATTTTGTCAAAATCAGTTTCAATACTTAGAGTACTTGCAGCGGATTAGTAAAGTGTTTTTCACAAGTAAACTTAGTAGTTTGAAAGTTTGTTCCCCAGATTTTATAATACTCCTTTCCTTATTAACTTTTCAAACAGTTAAATCAAAGTGTTTTTATGCAACTGAAAATATGCAAGTAAAAATGCAGGTAAAAACACAAGTAATTTTTATAGTGGTTATATGGATTTAAATATCCTTTAGTCCACTCTTCCAAGTCACAAAGATCTTGGGTTATACTAAGAACACAAAGTAATTAGTACACTCCACTTACGCCAAAACAACAAATGAATCTGGCCGTAAGCTCACAATAGGAAATACTAAGAAAACCTATCCTCTGAAAGTTAGATCACTCACAAAGATGGATCTACACTTCTCACAACACTCACGATTACAAAATCACTCAGAAGATGTATTTTTCGTTGTTCTTCAACTCTGCTTTTCTTAACAAATGACTAAGCTGATGAGTGAGCTGTTCTTGAGACTTAAAGAGTTCTGCTTCGAAAATTTCTCTCAGAAAATGTGTTGTTGTTTTTTTTCTTCGTCTCTTTCAGCTATTTATACTTGAGGTTTGAAAAATGTCCGTTGAAGAGAGACAAGATTCAAATTCCTCGAGTACTGGTCCTTAATTTCCGCGAACGGCTCTCTACAGTCTGTCCGTACTGTCAACAGTACTTTTCTACAGACTTAAAGAGTTTGTCTTTAATAACCTTGTACTTCAGCATTTATTACTTCCATGAGCATTTATTACCGTTGGGATGTCTTCTTGATCTTTTCCACTTAGCTGACGAAAGGACAAGTCTAATGGCGAACTAAGCTGATCTCAAAGTTGAACAAATCTGTTTTGAGTTAGCTGATCTTCACCAGTCTGATTTCTTTCCTTCAGCAGATCAGTAGCCTTGGACCTTGAATTTTGACTCTTCTGATATCTTCTATACTTAGTCAAAAATTCTTCAAAGGGATATCAGCTAAGTTGATCCATACTTAGCAGATTTGAAGTTTTGAAATTCATCAAAACCTCCCTTTACAAATTGTCTTCAGTGCTTCTTCATCTTCATCTTTATCCAACAATTGTCAAAGTCAACTATTATCAAAATTGGGGGCAAAGTGGTCTTTTTATATCATAGGTGATTTTTTAATTTTTAGAAGCAAAATAATTCATTTCGTAAAATCGCGGAACATAGGGATCAGTTTGCAAAATTGTCAAAGTCATTTATCAAAATCGGGGGTAAAGTGGTCTTTTTATATCATATGATTTTTCTTTTTTTAGATGAAAAATAAATGAAATGGTAAAATAGGTAAATTGTAATTTAATTAAAGTCAATAGTTACAAATTCATTTTGATCAAGTTGTCTAAACAACGACCCGAAGTAGAATAAATCAATTTGTAAATTCACAAAATATAGGGGTCAATTGACAAAATTGTGAAAGTCAATTATTATCTAAATTATGGTTAAAACGTTATTTTATATGATAGCAAGTTTTTTTAAATTTTTCTAGAAGCAAAATATTTCAATTCGTAATATCGCAAAACATAGGGGTCATTTAACAAAATTGTGAAAGTCAATTATTATCAAAATTGGGGGTAAAGTGGTATTTTTATATCATAGGGAATTTTTTATATTTTTAGAAGCAAAATAATTCAATTCGTAAAATCGTGGCGTGACTCACATGCTCACACCCTAAAAAAATATAGCATTATTGATAACTGATAAGATGAGAAGCAGCTCCATGTTCATTTTGAATTGTTTTGGATTGGTGAAGAGATTTTGTAATATTTACAATTATTATTTTAATAAAAAATTTAAGCCAGAAAATTAAGTGTAGGTAGACATTGTTGTTGATGTAATAGACAGGTATGTTGGATAAATTTTGTTGGATAAGGATGAAGATGAAGGCACTAAAGACAAATTTAGAAGGGAGGTTTTGATGCATTCCAAAACTTCAAAATCTGCTAAGTATGGAGTAATTTAGCTGATGATCCCTTTGGAAGGAATTTTGACTAAGTACAAGAAGACATCAGAAGAGTCAAAATTTCAAGGTCCAAGACTTCTGATCTGCTGAAGGAAAGTTATCAGACTGATGAAGATCAGCCGACTCAAATCAGATTTGTTCAAGTTTGGGATCAGCTTAGCTCGCCATCAGACTTGCACTTCCGACAGCCAAGTGGAAAGGATCATAAAGTCTTCCCAACGGTAATAAATGCCCCTGGGAGTAATAAATGCTGAAGTACAAGGATATTAAAGACAAATGATTGAAGAAATGCTTCGCATCAGCTGGGTGCATTTAATGCTGCCTGCGGAATTGTATTGTTGACAGTACGGACATACTGCAAAAGAGTCGTTCGCGGATTTTAAGGACCAGTACTCGAGGAATTTGAATCTTGTCTCTCTTCAACGGACATTTTTCAAACCTCAAGTATAAATAGCTGAAAGAGACGAAGAGAATACAAGCAACACAATCTCAGAGAAATTTTCGAAGCAAAATTCTTTAAGTCTCAAGAACAGCTCACTCATCAGCTTAGTCATCTGTTGACGAAAAGCGAAGTTGAAGAACAAAGCTATATACATCTTCTGAGTGATTTTGTAAACAAGAGTGTTGTGATAAGTAGATATCCATCTAAGTGAGTGATATTACTTCAGAGAGTAGGATTTCTTTGTGATTTCTTACTGCGCACTTACGGCCTGTTCATTTGTTGATCGGCGTAAGTAGAGTGTACTGGTTACTTTGTGTTTCTAGTATAACCCAAGATCTTTGTGACTTGGACGAGTGGATTAAAGGATATTTACATCCATATAACCACTATAAAAATTACTTGTGTTTTTACATTGCTCTTTAAACTTGCATATTTTCTGATTGCATAAAAACACTTTACTTAACTGTTTGAAAAGATATTAAAAGGAGTTTATAAAACTGGGGAAACACTTTTCAAACTGCTGAGATTACTTGTGAAAAACACTTTGAAAAATCCGCTGCAAGTACTCTAAGTATTAAGACTGATTTTGACAAAATCAGCTAAGTAATTATCAGACGAGTGGTCATCAAATCTGTTCAAAGATTTGTTCGCGAACAGGCTTTTAACTTACTACTCTGATCAGCTTAGTCTGCTCACTGTTAAAGAAAAGGTTTTAAAGTTAAAATTAGAAGAAAATTTTTAAAGAGGTTTATTCACCCCCCCCCCCTATACCTCATCTGACCACTTGGGACCAACAAATTTATTTGGAAGTTGCACTTTGTGCCTATATAAAGTAGTAAAGTGTGATATTATGAAGAGCTTAGGAGCGGTTCTATGAGCTGGAGTTCTTTCTTTGTTAAGAAGGAACCTCATGTAAATATCATGGAATAAAGTTTTATACTGATCCTAATCCATTTGATAAATGGAAAGTTCGACACAATTGTGATTTATTTTGGAAATTGTGTTGTTGTCATATTTTTTAAGTGTATAGGGGTGTTTTTGCGTTTTTTGTGAGGGTTTAATTGTCAATTTCACTTGAAAAAGGTATTTGTGGTTATCGTCTGATTGTTATTTATAAAATAGGAAAGTTATAAATAATGCATTGAAAATAACTAACTTATCGTGTATCGCGGACGTGGAATATGTGAGGCAGATTTTATCTGCGATTTTTGATAATAAGCACATCCGCAAAAAAATTGAAATGTGATTAGTAATTGAAAAATTTCATTAAAAAACATTAAATATATTCAAACAGGGTATATGTCGCGTACATACCACTACCCTTGTTTTTCCAGAGTTACCTAGATATCTACATAAATATTTTACAAAGCAATTTATGTACCCAAATCCAGCTTTTGCAAGTCGCAAGATCATCCCAGAACGCCAGCCAACCTCAAAATACTTCATCCAGTAGAATAAAGGTGTGGAAATTGAAATATTACAATTTCACATTCCAAGTAAATTTTATTTTTCTATGAATACCTCCTTGACCAGAATCACATTATTGTTCGGCTTGAACTCAAATGAGTATGTTTTTCCATATTCCAAACCGTTCAATTTTTTAAATGAAAACCATCCTTTCATCATGTCGGTCCTACCGTTAGTTGTTTTTAGTGCAATAATATGATGAGATTTACTTGACACATGTTCTAGCATCACATTCTCTTGGTTTATTAAACTAGTTGCAGTCGAAAATTTCTTGCGAAGATGCTGGTTTTAACATATATATTAAATAGTGTAAGGAAAGTGAGATAATGTTTAAATTGCATATTTATATATAACTTGAAGAAAAAAGCTAGGTAAAAATGAATCCTAATTTTTGTAGTCTTCGTTTTATATTTAAGAGCGATTTGTAAATAAGGCTTACCACTCTTGATTTGTGATGCGGCTGCATAAGAATTTCCATGTACAAAGGAGATTTAGACTTGCTGGTATTTCTATCTTCTTCACTATTCGTATCTGTTTTATTTTTCATACCATGAGTTGAAAAAATTAAAAATAAAAACCTCAATATTTTCCACAATTTTTTTAGATACAAATCATAGGAGATTTCTAACCATGCTCTTCATCAGGATCAGAGTCCGAGAAAATGATTTTTCTTTCGCACTGATTAATTCCAAACACTGTAACACGAAAAATTGAATATCCAGATAAAGTAAACATAACAAATTCCCCGAGTTCAAGTCCAAAATATTTTACAAATTTATTCCACCCTCGGGTGAAGAAATATCGTCCGTCGTCCGTTTGTTCAATTTTCACGTTCCATGTTTCACCTGAGCTTATTATGAGTTTAGCTTTTACAGGCATAATCTCTGTGTGTAACCTTACGAAAGCAGGCGGCAGTTGCTGCATAAAACAGAGATTCATCATTTTATTTACAAATAAAGTCCAAAAAATTCTATTAATGTGAAGCTAAGAGTAAAGAATTTCATACAAGTTCCCCGGTGAAGTTCTCATTGATCATGACCTTGAAGAAGGAATTCCTTGGAATTGATTCCATTTTTTATTGGAGCAAATGGGTAATGAAAAGTATTCGAGAGATCGTACCTTTTTGTAATGTTTGTAAGAGACGCGAAACAAACTTTGCAGACCAACCAATTAATAGTACTATAATTCTAGTGAGGTGTGGATCTTCTTTGGCCCAGTTCGGTTTGGCCGATTGTAATTGGCCCAAATTGCAATTTTGGTTCATTAAATAATCGGGCCCAATTGTTTTGTCTTGTGTTCGCCCGATTATAATCTGGGCCCAATAACTTAGTTGGATTTTGGCCCAATTTATTAATTGTGTGTTCGGTTGGCCCGGTCGTGCTGCAATTACTATTATACCCCCTGCGAATTTGAAATCTGGCCATCCATTTCATGTTTATTCTCAACCATCCATTTCATGAAACAAAAAAAAAATTCCAGATTTGGAAACTATATACGGCAGTGAACAAAAAAAAAAAAAATTGGGGAAATTTTGAACATTCC
Organism: Penstemon barbatus; assembly: GCA_003313485.2. NCBI lineage: Eukaryota > Viridiplantae > Streptophyta > Magnoliopsida > Lamiales > Plantaginaceae > Penstemon > Penstemon barbatus. The sequence goes on from CM064883.1 coordinate 74,002,837, forward strand.
AACTCATCATAAATGTTTTTAACAAACCAAAAAAATATTACAACTAATGAGCAATGTGGTCTTACCCTAGTTATTCTTTCAATTTGTCATTCACCTATGTTACAAAAAAAAAAAATTTTTGGAACAAATTAATATCAGTTTGGGTAATCAAGAATTAATCCTTTGTTCTTGTTAACAAAAGAGTAAACAATAATAAAGGAAAAAAAAAAAAGCTCATCTTGTTCAACTTCTTCTTCACTTATATGTAAAAAAAAAATTTGAACAAATTAGTATCTCAAAGTTTGGGTATTCAAGAATTAATCATTGTTCTTGTTAACAAAATAGTAAAAAATAATAAAGAAAAAAAAAAAAAAAAAACAATACCTTTCTCACGATGTCAATGGAGGGAAACTGCAAAATGAAAAGTGGGAAAATAGAGGAGGATGAAGACTTTTTGTAATCTGCCCACAATTATTTCAATGGCAATTGGTGTAATTATTCTGAACATTAGGGTCATTTTTGTCTCAAAATTTAACAATTTGGCCCAACTAATTAATATCTGGCCCAACCCTCCAATTTGAATCGGTCCGATAAGTGGGTCTGGCCCACATGTTCCCCCAATAAGTCCGGGCTACCCGCAATTATTGTGGTCCAACCGAACAGATAATTAGACCTAATATTATGGGCCGATTACATCAATCTTGGACTAATTGAGGGCTAATTGTACCAACCGAACTGGGCCTTTAGATATTAATTAGTCTTGTTTTAGTATAACAAATTTAATAAACTTGCAAAATGATATAACTTAGTACGTGTAGGTCTAGGTACATATACTAATAATATAGTGGAGTATTGATTTATTAATTGATCAATTCCCAACATATATAATAAAACTGAGATATGACATAAAGGAATATGACTTGGTTGTTACAATATACTATACTACTTCAGAAACTAATTAATTACATAGAAACGAAATTATTACTACCTGACTGCTATTTTAATTGTCTGCCTACTTCTGGTCAAAGGAATGAAGCGAGAAACCAATCCAATCAAGAAACAAGATATAACTGAAAATTGGATTAATAAAAATAGGGTATGGTTTTGGGAAATGGCGAGGTCTTCGTAACTTGGTAGTGTGTTAAAAAGTAAAGGGCATGTTTGTAGCGGATTTTCGATAGGAAAACGATAATTACGAAAATGAGTTAGGAACATATTTTTACAATTTGGAGTTTATTTATTATCTCTTAATTAAGAATTCTTGAAAGAAATATTTGAAGAATTGTAGAGTTCTAGTTTTTTTTACCATTAATATTTTAATAAGTTGTAAAACTTTAAAAGATAATTGTAATTTTGTTATATAAAGGATTTATTGCCTAATTTGCAAACTTAGATTTTTGAAAATCAAGTGTGGAATTGAAAATTTTATTCTTATGAAAAATATGGGCTGAAATGCAGGTATGGGTTTTTTAAAATAGGGGGTAAAATTGCAATTTTAACCAAATTGAAATTTTAATAATCCGTAAATAACAGAATAGTAATTATGGATTTTTCAAAAACATAGGGTAAAATTGTAATTTATATAAAATGAGGGACAGAAAGTATAATTCCGTTAAAGTTGAGTAACGGCCGTTAAGTCAAGGGGGTGTTTTTCTAATATTTCAAACAGGAAGGTAATTTCTTGTAATTAGAATTAAACCCAGGGGGTGTCTATGTACATTTCCCAAATGTGTGATCAGATCTTAGAGAATGAAGTTCTACTAATAAAGTTGCTTAGTTTAAGTAGAATTTGATAAGAAAAATATTCTTTAACACTCTAAATTTATATTATGTTTAATGATTTTCTTATATAGTTCTTTAATAAAGTGTATTGAGAAAGAAATTGCTCAAAGTTTTTATAGTAATTCTATCATAAAAAAAAAATTATTTTATGAAAAAACGTAGAGAACAATTTAAGATGTCAAAGTAAAATTTTAGTTACTAATATTTTCATTTAAATGTATATTCAAGTCTCTTGCTAAGTCAATTCACATATTTCTTATGTATAGGGAATATTTTTGCATACTATATATTATATATTTATTATTATCTTATTTGATTAAATATATTATCAATATCAAGTACCATAAGAATTATTGGTATATTAAAAATAAATTTTCCTAATCATAATTTTTTAAATAATTCAATTATATACTTCCCATTTTAATTTCGCCCACCACGAATAAAATTTATGGATCCGCCCCTGTTCTTACCATGGACCAGATAAATATTGCCCTCTCAAAAGCATTATGCATCGAAAAGTTAATAATGATTGAGGACAAAGAGCGAATAATCCTTCGTTTTTAGCGGGCCAGGCGAATTCATATTCGAAGACGTTACATTAAACAATTTAATGTATTGATTTAAAATAACATAATTTCAGTTACACTGTACAAAATAAAAACCATCAAATAAAAATGATAATTTCTTCAATTTAATTCAATTCTTTCTAGACTATTTTTTTTAGGTACATATTTTTGTAGACTATTTGATCACTCAGGAATCAGAAGTGAAAGTAGATTGGCAGCATTCTTTTTATACTCAATAATATGTAGGGGGTATCAGAATAACGTATGGAGTATTATATGAGTATTCAGAGTTACAGTGTCATTTCGTCGAATCACGTCAAACGTCACTCATGTTGCATATTCTGATTAATTAAACACCATCGGAATCAAATATATACATACTTTTGTACGAAAGTAATTAATAAAAAATTTTGAGATTAATTTAAAGAGAATACTTTAGTTAATTAAAATTGAAGTCGTAAATCATGTAGTGTCATTGTCTCATATGTAAATTATGGTTATATAGTTGTATATAAATTGATGTAATTATAATCGGTATTTTTGTTTGATATTTGGAAAAAGTAGTTTGAAAAGGTATTAAATGTTTGTGAAATAATTTTGATTTACGTAAAATTGTTTATTTGAGGTTCGAGAGAGTATTTTAAAAAATAAGGTACGAAGAATAAATATGGTAGGCTTATAATGTGTACTTTTATGGTCAAATTAGGGGTGTTTGCGGTGCAGTCTAGTGCGGTTTTGTACTTGTCCATACCCAATCCAATATTTGCGGGTTTTGAAATTTCTAGTCCAAACTCAACCCAACAAGTCTTGAGATTGCACTATGCGGTTCATTTGGGTTGGGGCGGTTTGGGGCGGGTTTTGCTGTCTCAATTATCAACTTTTTTGTATTTTTATTATTTGATGAGTTAAATATAAATGCACTAGTTAATTACAATTTTTTTTTTAATTAAAAAAATTAGTAAACTTTCATAGATAATATAATGAAGATGATGTAAAATATCAATTAAAATATGATTTTCAATGAATACATAATTTAATGAAAGCTAAAAACAAACATGAACACTAAATTAACAAGTTTTCATTACACAAAAATCAAATTGTTCCCAAAGAATAAACAAAAGAGAAAAATATCTTTATATTCGAACTTGGTGTTGGTGGTTAATGGCCAATGAAAAGTTTGATTGATATATATTTTTTTTTGCTTTACTTTTTGTTATTCGCAGAATATTTTTTAACTAATTTATTCTAGTTTTGGATTTATTTTTTATCTTTTGACACTTAAAATTGGAGATTTACATAAGATTGTAGGGCTTATCTAATATAATTGGGGTTTGGGTTGTAGAACACGACTAATTTGTTAAAGTATATATTCATATTATATTTCTCATTTTTTTAAATTTAGGACTAAATTAAATAATAAAATAAAATAAAACATATATACATCATCATTTATATAAAGTGCGGTCGAATGCGCTTATGCGGTCTAAAAAAGTATAAAACCAAACCCGATCGAAAATTACGGTCTTTTTTTCATGATGCCCAAGATCAACCCATCAAACCTTCAACCCGTAAAATTGCGGTCGATTTGGGTTGGGTTGATCGGTTGGGGCGATCTAGCGATTTCGTTGAACACCCCTAGGTCAAATCATGTTTGTTATGTGTATATAAGAATAACTCTTGAGTTGAAAACTTGAAAGAAATGAAACCCTTCACTTACTTTAGTAGCCGGCCGTTCTGGATATTTATTTCACCAGCTGTTCATTATTAATAAAGGAAAATAATATTACAAAAGTTATGTGTGAACGCGCTGATTTACTGAGCAGTGAAGATTTTATGTTTAGTGTACGTTTTCCAATATCGATTTTTTGAGAAATGCATACATTGCAATAGGAATTTTTTTCCTTCCTTTCTTCTTTATTGCTAACCATGTCTGCTACTTTTTCTGAGGTTTTGGAAGTATACGGACCTGTTTGTTTGGTATTTCGGAGAGTGGTTTGGGAAAGTGGTAGAGGTTTGAGAAATAATCTCGATTTGCGTAATATTGTTTGTTTAGGTTTTGGAAGAGTTGTTTGGGAAAAAAATAGGTGTAGGTTTTTTTGGTAGGTTACAGTTAGTTAATTAGGTGTAAGATAGTGTAAGACTTTATGTCATATCAGTTAGTTATATATAATTAATTTATTGATGTATACATTATATGTAATATATGTGGTAAATAATATTTTATAATTAGTTATTTGTACTTTCTAAAATAATAAAAAATCAAGTAAATTAATTTTCATTTTTAAGAAGTTTTTTTTTATAAAATATTATACTAAAATTCTTTTAATTATTTTATCTCACCGACGAATTCATTCAAATGACATATTAAATATGCTAGAAATTACACAATATCCTTAAAATATTAACCTAATAATTATTACACAATATCCAGATTAATCTAGGTACGGAAACATATTAAGTTGTCTTCATATTGTTTAGCATAATAAAAATTAATGGCAATATTACAATTAATTCACTAATTCCACGAAGGTGGGAATGGATCCATCTGTTATCCGACCAATCAAGACTATATACTCTCTCAGTCCCATTTTTCTTGCTCTTATTTCTATTTTGGGACGTCCCAAAACATGACTCCCTTTCTCTATAAAAAAACAAAAGTTTACTTTTTGAACAAAGTGTCTAAAACTCCGTGTCCAACCTAAAGGGACCAAAATTAATGGGACGAAGGGAGTATAATATTAGTATTAATATATAGTGGGAGTAGCATAGTATAAGGGTCTATTTGGATGGGTTTTGGCTCGGTTTCGCGGGTCTCGATTTAAAAAAATTGGTTTGGGTGGTTTCGATGAAACCTTTGAGACCTCACTTGGATTGAGTTTGGATGTTGGAGTTTAGGGAAAAAAAATAGGTTATAGGTGTCAAATCAATGTCTTTTTTAGTGAAATTTGAGGAAAAAAGTAGATGACAGGTGTCAAATCAATGTTTTATAGGTTTTTAATGGTTTTATGGGTTTGGCGAAAACTCATTTGGATGGATTTTGGCTCGGTCTCACGAAACCCACGAGACCGGGCCAAAACCCATCCAAATACAGCCTAAATATTTATCTATAAATAGAGATAAAAACATGTATACATATATATGGTGTAGATGACAACCCAACCAGATATTAATGGCCCCCCACCTCCCCTCCCTCTCTCCTCTGTCGCATGACCTCCCTCTCTCCTCTGTCGCATGAGAGAGGGGAATAGAATAATAGGGATAGTAGCTCTTTTTCTTTTCAAAATGGACTCAGCCCAGTTTCAGAATTTAGTTTCCGAAAAAATATATGGTAGCCGCAACTTTCGGAGATGGATTGCCCTGTTTGTCTCGCTTTTCAGAAATGGGAAATAATTTTCCCAAATGCGAGACAAACAGGCCCTACATGTTTTATGTATATTCACAGTTTGACCATTGTTTGATTCGGGATTCTCGAGGATGAAATCGAGAGTGATGAAGATATGATTTCTTGTAATTGGAAGAGGAAAATGCCTAAGGAAATAAGAAAATTATTTCTTTACAATGGGTAGATTTGGGATGAATAAATTATTGTAATTTTGACAGCGAAGTGTTGGAAAAATGTATTGTATATATTATTTGTTATCTGTATTTTATTTTTGAGTAGTTAGTCGAATAGGTACGATATCGAGTCAAATATTTCAATGTTTTTAGTAACTTATAGTAATTTGTCATGTTAAATTATTTATAGTAATTTGTCATGTTAAATTATTCATATTTGTAGTGTATTAAATCTTTTAAATATTAATATATATGGTCTCATATGTTGTTATGAACTTATTAGTGAAATATATTAATTAAAATATTATTATAATTTTTTTAAATTTTGTCAAATTGAATGGTCTATTATGATAATTAGATATAAACACAAGTGATATTTTTTGCATTTCATATAAAACTGAAATAGATAAATCTCATCTAATGATGTAATATGTTTTATTAAGTTTTTGGTAAAAAGTTTTTCATACACTGGGGCCGAAAATTGCATTGAATGCAATTGTGGGTTTGGTTGGTTTGAGGAACTATATAGCTTATACTTAATTATGCATGAACCATTAATTATATATTTTATATTTATTATTAGAAATTCAGGATTGAAATACAGCATACGAGGAGGTAGGCATGATGATGAGTCATTGCATGCAGTTACTTTCACATTACTCTTGCCGGCACCACTATGATATATAGTGACACTTGTCATTCATGCAGTAAAATTTTGTTGACTAATACTGTATATATGTATTATTATAAGGGATTTATATATGGGGCTCAAATGCAATTTTGAGATAGTATAATTTAATTCCATTCATCTAATTATGTAATACAGAATTGCATGTGAAATTAATAAATATTTTAGACTGTAAAAGATGCATCGGTTGATTCATTAATCATGTTCTAATAAAATAATCATGATCATCACTTTGATTTTTGTTTTATTTATCTTTTGAACAAAAATAATTAGTGGAGCTGATTTTCAATATTTATATTTTAAAGTTGAATTCTTTAGAACGTTAGATGATTAATTAATTCTTAAATCGGGTAATTGCAATAACTTTAAAGAATTACTCCACAATTAAATAGATAGAGGTGTTCTGGGGTAAGAAAATGGTGGGCCAGGGGGACATAGCTGGCTCAGGATATAGAGTATATTTTTTCTTTTGATATTGTCTAGGAAAATCTGGTGTAGTGAAGTAAATGCAATTCAACTGCATCTGATTTTGCATGGGTTGTCTCTGTGTCAGCCTCTTTGAGTTCTAAGAAAATTGAGCTTTATGTCTGTAACAATTGAGTTCAATCCTAAGAATTTCAAAAGACAAAAAAACTGGGACAAGACAATATAAGTTTATAAAACAAATTTTGGCCTAATTATGTGATAGAACTGAGCAAAGTTCAGGAAGCAAAGGATGAGGCAAGAAGAAAAATGTCTGAGGCAGAAAGAAAAGCTGCTGAGGATGCTGAAATGGCTATGTTCATTGAGCTAAGCAAAACTGATGCCTATGGACCTATCCATGGAGGAGGCATAAAGATAAATGAGGCTGATGGTGAAGACAAATCCAGAAAGCCTAAAATGCCTGCTGGAGAGGCCAAGCCCAAAGACAAATTTGAAATCAGAAGAGCCTTCAACATTGTATATGCTGATAAAGAACTCTTCAAGAGATTTGAGAAGTCCTTAGCTTACTATGATCAGAAGCTAATGTTAAAGACGCTGTTCACTCAAGAAAAGCCTAGGTACATCAGATGGAGAGATAACAGGCTAAACAGGTCCATAACAGAACTTCAAAATCTGAATGGGTTCTGAACAGGCTAATCTGAATGGGTTCTAAACAGGTCCATAACAGAACTTACAAAGAGCTGAGCACAAGATAGCTGACTTAACTGCAACCTTCATCAAAGAGAAGGAGATTAATATTGGGATGTTGCAAGAAGTCTCAAACGCTGAAAAGGAACTACACAATGAACTTGCAACAATGCACCTTAATATTGACTACTTCAATGATCAAACTGACAACATCAGCACCACTCTTCATCACTTAACAACAAGTCATGATGTAGTAAATCAGAACCTGAAGACTTTATGTGCTGCAATGAAGGTTCCTACTGTTGCACTCAACCCTGTTGCTCAACCTCAAGATGTCATCAAGTCTGATGATGACAAAAAGGGGGAAGATAAAGGGGAATAATCAACTAAGGAGATTATTGCTGATGCTGAAGTTGAGAAGACTGAAGAAACTACTGAAAAGACTACTGCTGAGGCCAAGACTGCTGAAACAGTTGGAAAGGTACAAGGTGAAGAGAAGTCTGAAGAAGAGACTAAGGACAAAGCCAAAACTGATGAAGTAATGGCTGAAACCAAGGACTCTGCTGAAGATCAAACAGAGCCGTTGACCAAGTACAAGAATACTGAATTAGCCAGGAAGGCAATGGAGTTACTGAAGGAGCAGCAACTTAAAGAAAAGATGGAGGCTGCCAAAGCAAACATCCTTCAGGGTGAAGAAGCTGATGAAGATGAAGAAGAAGAAGATGATGAAGAATCATCTTATGAGTATGAAGAAGTGCTTGAAGGATCCGATGAAGAAGCTGATAGTTAGAACTTATAAATCCTTTGTAATCAGTTTACTTTATCTATTCTTCAGACATCTCATCTGATGAACTTGTACTTGGAATATTTTCATTATCAATAAAAAGACAAGTTTAATCCAACACATCTTTTCTATCTCAGAAAATTTTGAGGATCACAATCTTTAGCTTAGGTATTAACAGGTACTTGGCTGAAGTTTTGTCATCATCAAAAAGGGGGAAATTGTTGGATAATGATGAAGATGAAGGCACTGAAGATAATTTTATAAGGGAGGTTTTGATGCATTCCAAAACTTCATAATCTGCTAAGTACGGATTAACTTAGCTGATGGTCCCTTGTGAAGATTTTTTGACTAAGTAAAGAAGACATCAGAAGAGTCAAAAATCAAGGTCCAAAGACTGCTGATCCGCTGAAGGAAAATTATCAGACTGATGAAGATCAGCCGACTCAAATCAGATTTGTTCAAGTTTGAGATCAGCTTTGTTCGCCATCAGACTTGCACTTCCATCAGCCAAGTGGAAAGGATCATAAAGTCTTCCCAACGGTAATAAATGCCCCTGGAAGTAATAAATGCTGAAGTACAAGGTTATTAAAGACAAATGATTGAAGAAATGCTTCGCATCAGCTGGGTGCATTTAATGCTGCCTGCAGAAAAGTACTGTTGACAGTACGTACAGACTGCAAATGAGCCGTTCGCGGAAATTAAGGACCAGTACTCGAGGAATTTGAATCTTGTCTCTCTTCAACGGACATTTTTCAAACCTCAAGTATAAATAGCTGAAAGAGACGAAGAGAAAACAACAACACAATCTCTGAGAAATTTTCGAAGCAGAACTCTTTAAGTTTCAAGAACAGCTCACTCATCAGCTTAGTCATTTGTTGACGAAAAGCGAAGTTGAAGAACAAAGCTAAACACATCTTCTGAGTGAATTTGTAAAACTGAGTGTTGTGAGAAGTAGATATCCATCTTAGTGAGTGATATTACTTCAGAGAGTAGGATTTCTTTGTGATTTCTTACTGCGCACTTACGGCCTGTTCATTTGTTGTTAGACGTAAGCAGAGTGTACTGGTTACTTTGTGTTCCTAGTATAACCCAAGATCTTTATGACTTGGAAGAGTGGACTAAATGATATTTACATCCATATAACCACTATAAAAATTACTTGTGTTTTTCCTTGCATTTTTACTTGCATATTTCAAGACTGCATAAAACACTTTACTTAACTGTTTGAAAAAGATTTAAAAGGAGTTTATAAAACTGGGGAAACATTTTTCAAACTACTGAGGATACTTGTGAAAAACACTTTGAAAATCCGCTGCAAGTACTCTAAGTATTAAAACTGATTTTAACAAAATCAGCTAAGTAACTATCAGTTTAGTGGTCTACGAAGCTGTTCAAAGATTTGTTCGCGATCAGCCAAGGAACCTACTGTTGATAACATCTTAGTCTGTTTAAGTTACCAAAAAGGTTTTAAAGTTAAAATTTGCAAAAAGTTTAGAGGTCTATCCACCCCCCCTCTAGACCTCATCTGACCACTTGGGACCAACAAATAAAATATCCTAATATCGTAGACCTATGAGAATTAGTGGACCTAATATGCATTTTGCTGCAATTATTGAAACTTGAGATAAAAAAACGTAAAATTTGGGTTATAGGAAATCTGTGTATTAAAATACAAACACGTGTGATATGCATGTAATACGTGTTGAGTTGATAATTTGTAGGAAAAATAGAACTACATTATATTACTTCTCAAAAAAAAAAAAAAAAAAGAACTACATTATATTAAAGTTTAATGGAAAGAGGAAACTTTTTTGTTAACGTGCCAACATAAAGACAGATTTCTTTTACCATGAATGGATATGTATGAATTTTGTTTACACACATTTGATATTTTATGCATGAAGGAAAAGTGTCAATAGTTGGCTTAGTAAGCATTATATACAATCGGGCTTCATAGTTTTAGGCTGAAGCTCGGTTTATAAATTTTTTAATTGTTTCGATTCAAACTCTGGTCATGCAACATTTCAGTCTTCGGGTTTATTAGCGACGGTGACGATGATCAAAATATTGCCCCTTTGCAATTACAAATCTTGATAGTAATATAAGGAAAAATATCCACAGTTCGAGTAATGTCGGATTACGAATTACTCAGCATGAAATCGAAAGTCATGAAACCATTTTTTTGGTACAATCAGAAGAAGAAAATGCCTAAGAAAAGAAGAGTTCCAAACATCGTTATCACTTAAAGTAAAAGTAAATTTTGCAATTGATTTGCAAAGGGAGTGGTGACGATAAGGGTATTTCAGCAAAATTACCTTATGAAAACACTACAACCAAAATAGCGCTCGCCTTCAAAGGGGTTCACTGTGCAAAGACGCCCCACGATAACTTGTTTATGCCGAATTTTCCACGTTCTTTTGCAGACAATTCTAGGGTACAGTATAAGCAATAGAGGGAAATGTTAAAATAGGAATACAAGAAGTCACCGGTAATAGAAGTATAACTTTAGCTTCATTAGTTGTTAATCTGGAGTCGAAGTATTTTCAAAGCAATTGAAAATTTGGAGGTGGTATAATGTTTGGATTATTTTGTATGTGAGGGTTGATGGTGTGATTTTATAAGGAAACTAAGGTCATATATAAACATGCATAAGAGTAATCTAATGTTAGGATGTAAAACGAATCAAGCGTCAAGAAAATGTTATTTAACAAGCTTGAGTTGATTATTGAATAGCTTGGTATTTTACATGTATTTTAAACTGATCATTAAGAATGACCTGTAGTTGTTTAAATATTTTAAATACAGTTATCACATGACACACCGTTCATTTAATGAATGATTTAAAAATGACGTTGTTTGGGTGAAATATCAATTGACAGGTAATTAAAGCCCACGTCACATTTACCATACATTTATAATTTTGTTAGCAATGTTATGACATCGTAAATTTTATTATGAATAATTATATAATATTGCAGAGTTCGTCCCAAATTAATTACAAGATTTAACGTCATTTTCATTAAATTAAAATTTTAATATTGGGACTAAATTCATACAATATGGAAAATTATGGGACGAAATTTGACGAGTTTATATAGTTTTGGACGGAAAATAAAAATTAGTAATTAGTTTCGGACGATATTTCAAAAAAATATTAAATTACGGGACGAAATTCGCCAGGTTAAATAGTTGGGGATGAAAATCCAAAATAAGTAATTAGTTTGGGACGTTTTCTGCAATTTTACCTAAGTTTTTTACTCTTTCCAAATTATATTAAATTTGATTGGGGTTTTGGCATTTTGAACCCTGAAATTATAGGGTTTTGGCACTTTAGGCCATTTCCAATGAAGAGGGTTAGCCCCGGGGTTCTTTATTTCCAGTATATTTAAATACATACTAAAATATTTCCAAGGCCATCTCCAATTAGAAATTTGAAAGCTGCATGCGAAATATGAAGCTAATTGGTATTTAGCTTGAGCTCGTTTGATTAAAGTTTATTTTAGCTTGGTTTGAATAATATACTACTTGGCTTGATTACACCCCTATATACTTGCCCATGTGACAATTGAATAACTTGATTTTTTATATATTGTTTTTTTTTTCATATTTAATTTATCGAAATGAGCTTGAAATGAGATGCAGGACTTAGCAAACGAATAAAGCTTGAACGAGATTTTATCAAAATAATTTGACCTGTGTATTGACTTGGTTGGTTAATTTATCAGCCTTAATTTAGAGTCTAAATATTGTTGTGTTATCCAAATATTATTTTTGTTCCGTCGACATTGCATGTTGCTATGTCTCACTCAGGGCCGGCCCTGAGTTTTCGGTGGCCCTAAGCCAAATTTTGAATTGTGGCCCTCAAATTTATACGTACAACTAAATTATGTTAATAACAAATACAAACTTTTTAAAGCAATGCAAACAAAACTACTAATTAGAAAAATAATAAACAATTTGAATAATAAATCAAATATAATCTCGTTTTGTAAAAAACATCGATAACACAAGGTATAGTTTTACATAATAAGAAAATGATTATATCCTATAAATTTTTGGAGTAAAATCACAAATTATACTTGCATAATCATGGACTGAGCTAGGCGTATTTTAATGGTGGGGAGGGGGGGGGGGGGGGCGGGAGGCGCAGTTTTTGGGTAACGAAGTCGATATTTTTTTCGATGTTATTATAAAATAACTAAAACAAATTTAAGGTAAATTGATACAATGCTTTTATCCATAAAAAAACGAAAAATATACACTAGCAAGTTTTTTTCAAAAGTAAGATATTTTTTTTATAAATAATTAGCAGCACATATTCATAACATTCAATACGGATGTTTAAAATGCAATTCAATTGAACAAAAAATAATTTGGTAGCAACTTGATATATTTATGATGTTCAAATAAAATGACAAAAATTAACTTAGATTATAATAAGTTTATAATTTTATCTAATAACAGGGTAAAATGATATACTAAGAATTTTTTAAAGTGTCTATTCAACATATGGTTCAAAAGATTGAAGAATTGATAAGAAGATAATGAACACTTTACAAAATAAATTCAATTCTATAAAGAAAATAATGATATAAAAAGTACAAATATTAAATCTAAATTTTTTTAATATGCTAATTCATATGACCATATTTATGCGACAATAACTGAATTAGAATTGCACAGGACATAAGAATATATAAAACAAAACATGAGAATATATAAAACAAAACTAACCACTTCTCCTCCAGTGGGTTTCAAACCAAGAACCTCATGGTTGACAAACAGTTGTTACAACCACTAGGCCAACTGAACTTTCCTTGTAAGAATTGATAAATAATATTACTAATAGGAATTAATTTTTTTCTACCTACTATATATTAATATTTTTTTTGGAGGCCCTCGACTATCGGTGGCCCTAAGCGACCGCCTATGCGGCTTATACTCAGGGCCAGCCCTGGGACTCTCACTGTCTAATGAGGATATATATATATAAATATAAAGTATTCCTTCAAATTTATTTGTAGTTAATTAATGAATTCAGATAAGAATAAACTATATATAGATCTGATAAATATATTTTGTGTTGATTCCTACAATTAAATTATTTATTTTCTCGTGTTGTACCCTTTTTTATTCTGACCCAAAAAAGAATATACCTAGGATCAAATTTCATTGTTATGAATTTGAGGTTCATTTCTCGTATAACCAAGCTAATATAACAACAAATTGACCTCCTCTTCTCCCTTTTGTGACCAAATTCTAAGACTCATTTGTTCTCAGTACTCCTCATATTTTACAAAATTTCTAAGAGATGCAAGTGCAGGGTCCTTTGTCTGCTTAGCTAGTCAAGCATCTGATGATTTATAAAATCGGACACGTATTTATTGTAAACTGGGAATTTATAATAAAGTTTATTTAGCTATTAATTTATTGATCTAAACAAAATACATTGCAACGTAATGAGCAATGTGAGTTTAAATAATTATTAAACATGATTATTTATTTAATTAATACATTAGAAACCATGTAACATGATTTAAGGAAAACACTTTGTACATAATTACAATTTTATGATGCTGATAATTCAGCATCGATCTCGTCATTTATTTCTTCGAGCAAATCGAACTTCAGCTCTTCATGTATTTTGTTTGAGATGATTTCCTTGAGCAATGGATTTGCTATTAGTATCCTTAATTTTTCTTTGGTTTGAGCTCTGAATGGTACATAATTACATGCTAAGTTCAGATTATCCATTCTTCGTAAGTTTGCCGACGTATATCTTGGCAAACTTCGTGCTCTTGAGGATTCGCCTGAGCTATTCCTGTGTATTAAGATCAAAATAATTAAGGATAATGAACATTACATTTTTTAAATTTTCAGTTAATTGTGTTTACCTTTGATTTTGTTGAATAGAAACTGGATTTCTTTTTATGATTATGCTTGTAATTGCATCGATTTTTCTAAATATACAGTAATTATGTAAGACCATTGTTAGGCTTTTGGAGAATTCACCATTTGTGTGCTCACGAATTAGTTCATTGGAGAAATCTTCAAGTTCTTCTTTTAGAAATCGTATGTAACAACATGATATGCATTGATTTGTTTCTGTTGTGCCTTCCGCGTGTAATTGAATACAACATCCTTGAATTGAACAGTTTCGGTAAATTAGAGTTTGCGGTGTTGGGTTAGGCATATTACAAGATTTTCTGCAGATACTGAAAATAATTTGTAAAAAATTCTACTGAGAATAATTAAAAACATATGGACATTAACTTACTATATATATTTATAATACAATAAAGTAGAATTATTTTTGTACTAACATATAACTATTTTTTTTACATAGCTATATTTGTAAAAACTGAAATTGGGTTTCCGATTCCCATAGGAATTTTTGTAAACTCCTGAGTTTTCCATATGATCCAGAATGACTTTGGCTGTTCATTTCCTGTTGTAGATAAAAAACCATCGAAGTGGATGTCTCTGAACATATTTGATACAAACATAGATGGAAAACTTGGATTGAAAAATATAATTATGGATGGTGCTTGTAGATCGTTGATTTTGTAAAACATCATTTCAAACTCTGTCGGAGGAACAGTTGCCAGATTTCATGATATTATAGTACGATATGGATGAGCACGTTGACTATGCTTATCGGCCACCGTTACCTCTGTTAAGATTATTCTTGAATATGTGTCGATTGGCATTGTTATTTTCAAATGAAAAACAATTATTTCATGAGCTACAATAATTGTGGACAGTGACTCTTTTTGGGCTTCCAAAAATAGTCCAATTCTTTTATCTTCAAGAAAATGTCGATCCATTATTTCCTATATAGTAGAAATTATGTGAGACAGGCGAAAATTTTGGAATATTATCTAACAATTGAAAAATCTTGTAATTAATTATTTAATACATGTTTTTTCTCATTTGTAATTGTTTTTTTATATGTATTTCAATAAATAATGCGGTTTTCTTAAAATAGTGTTGTGATTAGAAATATGATACCAAATTGATTTGTAAGTAAGACAATTAATGTTAGTGTTCTAAGTATTATATCTAAGAATTAATAATGTATATTTATAGTATTATTTATTTACTTGTTCTCGAGGGTTTTTATAGAACTTATTTATTTATGAATAACAAATAAATATTAAGTTTTTTATGTGTTCTTACTTTATTTTATTTGTAGAATGTATATTTGTAGAATGTATATCAGTTAATTTATTTAATTACAAGCTAAAAAATAATATAACCAATATTTTACATAAATATATTCTATGTTTTGTTTATTTAGTATTAAATATAATATTTTTTATATAAGAATAGGTGGAACAAGTATTGGAAATAAATAAATGCATATTAAATATGAGCGAATATTTAAAAATTAATTTAAGAAAATGAATTATGACCTCTTTTGTTTAATTGAAATCAGATTGCTATTTGAGAAGGAACTCTTATCCGAAGTTTGAACTTGTGTGTATTTTGTGGTTATTAATTGGTGCACTCATATATTTAAGTGGATGATATGGGTGAGTTATTCTTGCATGATAAATTTGGTATTCAGTTATGGATGATTCGTGTCAATTTAACTGCCAGCTGGTTTAGTCTTTATTTGAAGTGTGTGCCTCTTTATGTTTTCTCTTATCTTTACATAAAATATAATTTTTTTAAATTCTGTTTTTTTGGGTAAGATTGAATTTCGAGTGAATACATATTTTTGTTATTACAGGACCTGTTATTTTTAAGTTATTGTTTTACAGTCCGGGATAATATTTATTTATATTTACCTAATTTTTTATAATTATTTTACCCGTTTTATTTTGTAAATTGTGTTATAGTTCATATTATATTATATATTATATAACTATATATATGGGTCAGTCGTTTTTGCATGGTGAATTTGGTGTTTAGTTATGAATGATACGTGTCCATTTACTTGCCAGGTGATTTACTTACGTGTCCATTGATAATTTATTTATATAACAGGAAGGTAAATGATTCAATATTTTATTTGATACTAAGGTAAATTGTCATTTTCTATTACACAGGAAGGTAAATTGCTTATTAGACATATTACTGGAAGTTATCTTGCAAAAAAGCCTTATAGGATCATAAATATTTAAACTTAACAGGTTTATTCTACATTTTTAAATTTATTGATACATTTTGTAGGTAGAAAATGAGCTTCGGAAATGCTATATGAATAATGTTACTTTGTACTTCAGTTAAATTGAATTACCGCATTAGTTAAGAAAAGATAAAGCGGAACTCAATTTAAAAAAAGGAATAAAATTCATGAATATATATAAACCAATGATGAGTCAAACGTTTTTGCATATCTACACCAATCACGAGTTTTTCTCAATTCCTATAGTTAAAAAATTCAAATTCCTTGGTACCGTTGTCATATAGTTAGTGACATTAAGAAATTATATTTGAATAAAAAGTTTGTGCAGTGAACATGAAATGGAATTGAAAATTAGGGAGATCGAGATGGAAATATGGAATTGAAAATGAAGGAGAAATGGAAATTACGTGCGTCCAACGTCAATTTATAAAAGTTGGGCTTCACCTTGGTGACGGTAGTGGGACGTGTAATAATATAAAATTTGAATGTATCGGAAAAGATGATTAGATGGTTGATACTTTAAATATAAATTTATTAACAATTACTGGATAAAGTTTTATAATTATAAGAAGACAAAATAGTAAGTTTCTATAGTTATGTTAATTGTTTGTTGACTTTATCGGAACTTGCATAAGCGATGAGATGAGATGAGGTGAGGCGGTAGTAAAAATGTGTGAGACAAAGACAATACAAAAGTGAGTTACATGCATTGGAAACGATGACACGTGTAAGTTGAGGAAGGCATGTTGTTTGGAGTTGTTAAATGATCATTGTCTTTATTGATTTTTGCAATTCAATTAATATTAATATAAGGAGTAGCATATTTGATTATGGCGAAGATTATATCAAATGAATGGACAGATTTCATCTTGGCCGAGGAGAAAAATTGTGCAAAAAAGTTTATTAGGTCTGAATATTTATTCACGTTAAATAAATTAGCTCGAACAAATTTTTATCTTTGATAACTTTTGAAACTCAATTCAAACTGTAAGTTAAATATTGAAAATTTGCATGTAAAATATAAATCTATCCACTACTTGGATCGAGATCTCTATATATGTGTAACTTCACAAGTACCAAGAATACAGGTAACTCTATTTTCACGGCTGCAGATCCTCTATACCACACAAATGTACCACATTTGTGTACCACCATTATAAAATTGACACATGTCAAAACTAAATAGCATGCATTGCATATGATTATATTCTCCACCCTTTCTCCTTCTTATCTCCATTTTTGGTTTTAACATCTTTTTTTGTAAATAATAATACCGACTTTTATATATTTAGGCTGCGAATTAATGACATTATATATTTGTGTACCATTATTTGTAAATAATAATACCGACTTTTAATAAATACCACCATTATAAAATTGACATATGTCAAAACTAAATAGCATGCATTGCATATGATTATATTCTCCATCCTTTCTCCTTCTTATCTCCATTATATCCTATTATTTATATATTAATATTATTATCAAAATAATAATAATGTAATAATAATTATTATATTATACGATATAATTATTTCTCAAAACCATATAAAGTTTCATCTCAGAAACCCAAAAATAAAAAAAAAAAACTTAAATTTATCATAGCAAGTGACTGATAAATCCCTTTAATTAATATTTAATTCGGCCATAATCTATGACTAGTAAATATTTTTTCAAACTTTTACTCAAAAATTAAAAGGTGCAAAAATAATAGTAAGGCTATCTTTATCAGCTCTCTTAAATTTCAGTCTCTTATCTTAAAATATAATTAATGAACAATATTATACACTTTCATTTTTTACTCTACATTCCAACAACTAGTTATATTTTAAGAGATTACTTTTTAATAATCATATCATTTCACTCCAATAGCTAGTTTAAATTTTAAAAAATAATTTTAATTATTATTTTGTATAAATAATAATGATATATTTATAATACTAATTGATTTTATTTCAAAATAAAAAAATAGTTTTTTAAAGTATAATTCAGATTTTTGAGTTGTTATTTCACTAATTTCATTAAAAGTCGGTATTATTATTTACAAATAATGGTACACAAATATATAATGTCATTAATTCGCAGCCTAAATATATAAAAGTCGGTATTATTATTTACAAAAAAAATGTTAAAACCAAAAATGGAGATAAGAAGGAGAAAGGGTGGATAATATAATTATATGCAATGCATGCTATTTAGTTTTGACATGTGTCAATTTTATAATGGTGGTACACAAATATGGTACATTGGTGTGGTATAGAGGATTTGCTGCCTATTTTCACATACCTGGCCATGTTAATATCACATATGCTCTTGTGAAATTGTCAGTAGTACTAAAAAAATTAGAACTGTTATTTAACAAGCTTGAGTTGATTATTGAATAATTTAATATTTTTGAAAACTTAGCAAACGAATCGAGCTTAAACAAAATTTTGTTAAAATAATTTTACTTAGGTATTGAGTTGCATGGTTTAAATACTAAATCTAATATAGAGTTCAAATATTGGTATCATAGGATAGGTTTTCATTGCAATTTTGGTACTACACCCAATTTTTCTACAAAGTTAATGGCAATTTACCCCTTACTAAATGCATAATGTTCAGTTTAGCCCTCGTGGTTTAAAAAAGAGCATTTTACCCCTTGAAATTTCGTAAAAATTTCACATCGCCTTTCTGATATTTTTATAGGCGGTACTTAATCCATTTTTATTAAGATAATGTGATTTTTTACCCATTGTCTTATGAATAATGTGGCAATTTATCCCCTTATGTTAAATAAAATAGTTTACATGCATATTCTCAATTTCGGCAAGTAAGTTACAATCTCCGGCTGAAGCGGGTAAATTGCTTCATTAAAATTTTACAGGGGGTAAATTGATTTTTTTCAAATTATAGAGGGATAATTTGAACATTATGCATTTCGTTGGGGGTAAATTGCCATTAAGTTGTAGAAAAATTGGGTTTGGTATAAAAATTGCAATGAAAACATATCCTATGGTACAAAATTTGCATTTTCGTATCCAATGGTACCAAAAGTGCAAGTCAGTCTATTCTATAGTAACAAAAAAGCTATTTTCTCGTTAAAAATTTTTAAATAGAGGTACCACATGGCACACCGTTCATTTAACCAGTTATTAAAATTACGTTGTATATAGTTAGAGGTATTGTCTGAAGTTGGAACTTTTGAGTAATCTAGTTTTATGATTATCTATATTCATATACTAGGGGAGTGCACCGCGCGCGGTGCTGTGTGCCCAAATTGTGTGTATAGATTATTTGAGCTTTATTTATGTGTAACTACATTATTATATTCATATAGATTTAAGTAAATGATTGTTGCAATCATCTGCATAAGTTTGATTCAACATAAGAAGCTTGTCTCTCATAAAATATAGTATTAAACTGTATATTATTTCGTTAAGTAGTGTGATTGGAGCATAATATAAAACTATGATAGTAAATGTAATTTATGTAATATAAGTGTATTTGTTGTTTTATAAGTAAATAAAATCTATTAAATTGGAATAGAGAAAGGAATATTTATTTAGCGTGACAATTATCGGATTGCCTTGATAAAAAGTATTTTGAAGCTAATTTGAAGAAAGACGAGTATGTTAAGCCGTGTCAGGAATCAGGATTAATCAGGTTCAAAATGCTCTAGATAATATCATTTTTTATGTCACACTTTATTGTTTTATGACACGTAAAAAAACATATTTAAAGTACAATATTTCTTCATTGTAAGTTAAAATAATTCTTCAAAACTAAAAAAATTATTAAAATGGTTATATAAACAAAATCAACGACAATTATTCCAACGAAATATGAGAGAAAATACAATATTTAGAAATTAAATAAAATATTTCTCATTAGCAATATTATAAATAATAACTATTGATTATTTATTTATTTATTATTGTTGAAATAATACTGCATCAACAAAATTAATGATAATCCTCAGTGTTTTGCAAAAACTTCATGAATCTCCCTATTAAATTTTTACAACAAATAACCACAACCTATGCTTACTCACTAAAATCATATATATGTAATCTCAATTGCTATAAACCTATAAAATAAGAATGACTAGATAGACAACATTTTTTATGTACACATACAAAACCTTCCTGGGGATACAGTGCATAGAAATGATAAATTTGTGAAAAAAAACCTCCTTAATTGCCATACTCGGAATAGTTTATTACCAAAAAAATAAATTGACGAAGATAAGTTTTCCATCAGGCTACACCTAATAAAACTTCAATATATTTAAAATTTTAGCTGCTCTATATATATATGACCAATCACCAGCATATACACTATAAAAAAAAATCTTCAACATAGAACAAACTATATTTTCCTTTATCATAAAAGCTTTTCAATCTCTTTAAACATTTACAGCTTTTTAATTCATCCATAATTTATCTAATATGGATCAGTACATCTGATCTTCCACTAATATTTGTTTTCATAACAATGGAAACATGGGTACGCTTCTTCAACAACGCATATTCAATGTATTTACAGGGACAAGCATTTCTGCTGTGAATATCAATTTTTGGAACCAGCAGATTGATGTTGTATTAGAAGCTATGGCAGCTCATGGAGGGACAATCCAATTTCATTTCCTTCATTGCTGCTTCTAAAATGCTGATAATTTTCTTAGGAAGATGCACTAAAATAGTTCGAGAATCTGCCAGGAATTGTATCGACGGTAAGAAGTAGTTCATATTAAACAAAGAAACATTTGCCTATTAATGTTTCTTTACCAAAATTGTATCGACGGTAAGAAGTAAATATTCGTAAGAAATACCTTCTGTGGATATTTAGGATCCCCCGTCCTTTGAGAAAGAGAAATAAACTCCAGCTTCTCTGTGCCAGAATTTGCCAGGATAAACTCCAGCTTCATATGTGAAGAATGGGGAAGTAATTCATCAATAAATCTACTGTAAATAAGAGAAGGGCGAGCCGATTCTCATAAACAGTGGTAGCTGTGATGTCAACTAAACAGGAGAAAATGAAAAGTGCATTCTAATTAACTGAAGTTAGTTGGTTATACATCAGGTACAAAATTTACATTGATCTGGTCTTTGTTGCTCCTTCACTCATTTTCGTACTTCATATCAAGATTTAGGTAAAAATATCCAAAGGCATAGATCTCTTGGCATATTTTACGAGAATTACACCCCATTTATGTAGGTGATATCAATGTTATATATGAGCTTGTTTTGGATAAGGAAAAATGGTCCAGATGTTACAGACTGCAATAACAAACATAATGGCTACACATTTTTAAAGCCATTGTAACCTATGACATTCAGCCTGGGAGTTTACAAATATGATCCATGCATTTAGACAACATAGTGTTAAACTTTAAACCAGCTCAGCATTGAGTTACCATGTAATAACTACTGGAAAAAAGCAAAATCAAAACGAAGTAGGCAACTCCAGAAATAATGTAAAGCAATGTTTTCTCCTAGATTTACCTAGGTACAACAAGAGATCTAACAGACCAAGCAGGCAAACTTTCAGATATGATTCCAATTTTGTGGAGAAAGTGAAGCCAAATTTAAATAATAACAACTTACACACGTCCGCCCAGGGGTATGCGGGTTTCCATGAGCCAAATTAATAATATTATATGGGATGCAAGAAGTAGAATTCCATGCTAGCAACAGTCTGTCAGCAATATCTTTAGCCTTTTCAAGGAAAACTTTGTCTCCAGAAAGATCATATCTGCTAAGAAGTCCACAACAACTCTGTTTAAACATAAGTTAACAGTGAGCATACTTTTTAAGATGCTTCCTTTCTTCCATAATTCAAACCATGCAGCTTTATGACTGTCTGAAAATAAACAAAAAATTTAGATGGGCAAATATATAAAGGAATAGACAAAATAAACCTTATAAAGTAACCTTATGGTTGTCTCAAAGACACTGGCATCATAACTCTTGTTAAAATCTTAGGAATTTGCAACCCAACTGCCATGAACAAATTCTTAAGCATTAAAAAACAGTTACAAAAACAAATGTGATGATATTTCAACGGAGAAAAATTAGCCATCAATTATTTTGAGGCTGTAAATCCACTACAATGAGACAAACACATAAAGGTAACCCTTTTCTAATTATTCCTTTCTTGCCTAACCATGTTTCAACTTCTGTTTCATGATATTCTGATTTTCAAATCCTTACAGTGATGGTACTCTTGCACAATGCAAGGAGAAACAACACTAAATAATAGTAGCTCAAAGGATACTTTGAGGAAGATTTTAAAAAAAGATGTTGCATTATCTATAAAGAGAAATCTACAAAAACTGTAAACACATCCCGATCATATCATGTCATGCTATATCAATGATATTCATTTTATTTTATATCAATCAAATTTGTATAGATAAAGGAACCAGCCAGCCGGATATTGATTGGCAACCTCTAATATCCATATACCCAAATAGTGAAACTCTCAAACCAGGGCTCAATGGCAAACAAATGTAGAAGTATTTACTGTTCAAAGCAGTACAACAAAATCGAAATAAATTTGAATGAAAAATACACGAAAAGTGAAAAACCCATAAACAACACCATAGCTTACTCTCTAGCATTTTAGAACTGCTCATTCAATCCCATTATATATAGCGTGTCGAGACATCAAACAGAGTTGCTCCAAGACCACCAAAGCTATCAGCCACATTCTTCAATTAAGGCTGGCAACCAAAAATCACATAACAATACATCAAAAATCAATAATAAGGCTATTTTTGCTACACTTTTCAATGTTTAAAACAACTATTAGATAAATGATAGAACAAGCTTATTAGCAGAACATACATAAGGGCCTAAATTGAATGCTTGAGAGCCTACGGTATCAGAATTTGAACAAAAATAAAAGCAACTACATAGGTAAGCTAATGAAAGATGAATTTTGTTGTCCCTATGTAGGAATAATAGGGAAAGATAAAACAAGATTACACTTTGGACAATGAGATTTCGATTAGTACATCAGCTATTACTTGATGAAAAGAAAGAGATAGTTTCAGCCTCCATAAACAATCCCAAGTACTAAGAGGTATGTGGTTGATGCATACTATCATTCGAAAAAAATCAAAGTTGTTTTTATTCCTATCTCCATGAAAAAACCAATGTAAAGATTATGATTTCATTCCCATCTCCATGGAAAAACCGATGTAAAGATTGATTAAATTCAAACAAATTTATGGAAGCTCTTCCTACATATGACAAATACATGAATATATCAAGAACTTATAATTTCTAAATAAAATCACTAGATTTGTGTATAACTCTAGGAACAAACAATAGAGCACGATAATGGAAAAAAAAATACCTCCTCACACACAAAACAATGCAAAAAAGTAATAAGGAACAATTTCAAAGAACAAAAATCTTCTTTACCTCTTGAAACTTCAAAATGAAAATAGTATCCGTTGTAAAAAGTTGAAAGCTGCAATCCACAACTCCTGCATAATAAAACTATCAGAAGAATTAAACCAAAATACAAAATTGAAAATAAAAATTCGAACCCATTCATAATCTATAAATAAAACAATAGGAAACATTAAATAAAAAAAATACAACAAACATAATCGATTGAAGAACTCACCACCATGGCGGGAGCCCTAGTTCCGAAACTCTCTCAGGCCGTCTCTCACTTCTCTCTTTAGCCGTATCTCTTTCTGACGGCATCTGCTCACATTCCCTCACACCCTCTGGATTGAGGTCAGATGGGATGAAATGACTAAATTGGTTGTGTAGAAGAGATAAAAATAGAGAATTGAGAAAGAAAGGTTATTGAAGAAGAAAGAGTCGAAAGAGAGGAATTAAAAAAAAACCTAAAAATTGAATGTATAAATCAGTCATGGCAGCTGTGTATATATCGATAGGATTGAAAAGAAGTATAAATGATTCATCCCCTTTGTGAATGAGAAAAAGAAGGAATTGGAAAATTGCATCAGAAAACACTCAACGGGCCGTTGCAAAATCAGAAATTTGTCAGAAGGTAGGGTAATGTGTTAGAGAAATAGGGAACAAGATTTGCTATGGAAGCAATGGAAGAAGAGAAGAGGGCGATGAGTACTCCTAACAGAATTCTGAACAGAGAGATGAAACAATTGCTATAAAATAGTAATAGACTGAAAATAGAAAGTAAAATAAGGAAGCGGACCCCACAAAGGAGTGGAACACGATCAATACTCAGCCAAAAATAAATGGAAATGAAATTAATGGATAGGTGAAATTGAAAGAAATAACCACAAAACGACGTCGTTTTGAGGTTAAATGGGCAAAAAAAAAAAAGGAAATAAAATAAGGTGTACTGTTCCCACTAGCAGTATGATCAGACGAATCAAGTTTAAACGAAATTTTGTTAAAATAATTTTACTTATGTATTGAGGTGCATGGCTTAATTACTATATCTAATTTAGAGTTCAAATATTGTTGTGTCTATGCTTTGTCGATATTTGATGATATGAAATCGTAATGACGTGGATAAGAATGACAAATAAGAATGAGCTGCAAGCTGAACTTATAAAATTTAGGAAATAAGAAAATTATTTCCGCCTTAGAGGGAAGTTAATTTATTGTTCTCTTATAATTTGTTGGAAAATTCTCCAATAGTCCAATAATCGTTACATATCAAAAGAGAATTTCACTTTTTATACCATAATTCAACCTACTTTAGGGATTTGATACCACAACTTTTTCTACCGACACATTTGATACTATAACTCAAATCAACTCGACACATTTGATACTTCCGTCAAATTGGAAACGGAATTGTCACGTGATTGTCACGTGGCTGTTAAAACTTTGCACATTTGATACCATAACTTATGTTGACTGATAATTTTACCCCATAACATTTCAGGTTACCAAAAAAGCCCCACATCTTCAAATTTAGTGACGATCTTAGTCCACATTGTTGCCAAATTTTCAATTTGACTCGAATAAGACCACGTGCTGACCAATTTAGAACTTTACACATTTGATACCATTACTTATGTTGACTGATAATTTTACCCCATAACATTTCAGGTTACTAAAAAAGCCCCACATCTCCAAATTTAGTGACGATTTTAGTCCACATTGTTGCCAGATTTTCAAATTGACTTGAATAAGACCACGTGCTGAACAATTTAGAACTTCACACATTTGATACCATTACTTATGTTGACTGTTAATTTTACCCCATAACATTTCAGGTTACCAAAAAAGCCCCACATCTCCAAATTTAGTGACGATTTGGTCAACATTGTTGCCGAATTTCCAAATTGATTCGAATAAGACCACGTGCTGACCAATTTAGAAAATTTTACTTATTTTATTTAAATAACTAATTTAATTTATAAACATATTAATAAATTAAATAATACATTAAAATAAATATTACCAAAATTAAGAAAACATATTCTTTTTAAATATAAAATTTATATAATAGAATTAATCTATTTAATATTATTAAAATAATAAATTATATAATTAAAAACTATTTAATATTTATTAAAAAATTAAATAATAAATAATTATAATTTAATAAAAAATCCCCACCCCACCCACCCAACCCAACCCACCCCTCCCCCTATCCCACGATTCCCGAACAGAACCCAGGCAGTCGGCCTGGTTTCTCAGATCCCAGGCCACTGCCGGCCTGGGATCTTCGTTCCCAGGCCGGCGGTGGCCTGGGCTGGGACAGAAGACCCAGGCCGCTGGCGGCCTGGGAATCGGGGGTAGGGGGGAAGGGTGGGGAGGTGGTGGGTGGGGGGGGGGGGGGATTTTTTTTTAAATTAAAATTATTTATTATTTAATATTTTAATAAATATTAAATAGTTTTAAATTATATAATTTATTATTTTAAAAAATATTAAATAAATTAATTCTATTATATAAATTTTATATTTAAAAAGAATATGTTTTCTTAATTTTGGTGATATTTATGTTAATAATTAATTAATATTGTTTATAAATTAAATTAGTTATTTAAATAAAATAAGTAAAATTTTCTAAATTGGTCAGCACGTGGTCTTATTCGAGTCAATTTGGAAATTTGGCAACAATGTGGACCAAAATCGTCACTAAATTTGGAGATGTGGGACTTTTTTGGTAACCTGAAATGTTATGGGGTAAAATTAGCAGTCAACATAAGTAATGGTATCAAATGTGTAAAGTTCTAAATTGGTCAGCACGTGGTCTTATTCGAGTCAATTTGGAAATTTGGCAACAATGTGGACTAAAATCGTCACTAAATTTGGAGATGTGGGGCTTTTTTGGTAACCTGAAATGTTACGGGGTAAAATTATCAGTCAACATAAGTAATGGTATCAAATGTGTAAAGTTCTAAATTGGTCAACACGTGGTCTTATTCGAGTCAATTTGGAAATTTGGCAACAATGTGGACTCAAATCGTCACTAAATTTGGAGATGTGGTGCTTTTTTGGTAACCTGAATTGTTATGGGGTAAAATTATCAGTCAACATAAGTTATGGTATCAAATGTGCAAAGTTTTAACGGCCATGTGACAATTCCGTTTCCAATTTGACGGAAGTATCAAATGTGTCGAGTTGATTTGAGTTATGGTATCAAATGTGTCAGTAGAAAAAGTTGTGGTATCAAATCCCTAAAGTAGGTTGAATTATGGTATGAAAAGTGAAATTCTCTCCGTATCAAAATAAAGATAATGGACTTCATAATTGAGGAAGATCTCAGTTGAAATATTGACAATTTTTCAATTGCAAATAATTTGGTATAAAAACGTATTACAATTGTAAGATGCATCGATGGCTTTGATTGTCAGTACACTTTTTTTAAATTACATTATAGAAGGTAATGGGAGTTTTTTTTCATTTTAATTTTGAATAAATTATAAATTATTGTAAAATTCCTAAAATAAAACAGTATTATTAAATAGAATAGAATAGTTATAATACATAGGAGCAACCTTGTAATTTGGATATTTTTGTATAGAAACTAAGATCATATATTAAATAGCAGTGCATTTAAAAATAATATGCAGATAATATTTGGTTGTAATAGATAAACGAAATAAGGAAAATTACTCATATATAAACATACTATACGTTACAATGTAACAATTTATGGTATTTGAAACATTTCTCTTCTAATTTCATTGAGCCTCATGTTTTTGATGCAGGATTTATAAACGCAAGTATACGCAATCGCAGCAAGTAATATAATGATAAGTAGAGTATCGTCTCCACAGGGAATTAATGAGCTAAACAACTAATTACTAAAGATCACTCTTTTTCTTATCCAAATTAAATCTTTAAATTTAAATTATTATAACTAATCAATAATGAAAGTAAAACTAAATTATGAACTGGCAAGATTAACTATGACGATTAAAGCCTAGGATTACAATTTCCTTCAATGTTAAACTAATTGCTTCTATTTTCCCAACAATTCTATTTTAATTAAGATTTATTGCTAGTCTAGGGCACTTAAGTTTTTACAATTTCTTTCCAGAATATTGTAAAACTAATCTAACCTAATCAAAGAGCTATATTCCTATGCCAATGAAGTTAGGCCAAATCGAGTCAAGAACATGCCCTAATTATGACTACCTAAGGCAATTAAGTATATTCCTATCTTAATTGCTAAACAAATTACCCAATTCGATGTGGGTGCAATTCATACAAAGGTTACCCAATCTTTAACCTAAAACCTAATTTCCTCTCCCGATTCAATTAGATTTGTTAAACAATAGTTGGCCAGACTAATGAAATTCAAGAACAAGAATGGGTAAACAATAGATCTCAATAAAATAGAATAAGGAAAAATAAATAACAATCAATTTAAACAAAGAAATCCATTGTAATCCTAGAAAACTAAATTTAGTTCATAGCTAAAACGGAAATAAACTCAAGAATCATCAAAGTCATGATTACAAGAACACAAAAGAGAAAAGAAATTGCAAAAGATGAGAAAAGAGAAGTAGATCTGTTTTTTCAATCTTCAAGAATTGTCTTCTCCGATGTTGTTCCACGCTTCTCAATGATATTTTCTTCTTCTTGGTCTCTCCTCTTGTCAAAAAGTGTTCAAAGATGTATTTTCTCTCACTTCCTCCACATATATATATAAGTTTCCAAGTGAAACTAGGACACTAAAAGTAAGAATTCGCGGACAGCTTTTGCCCCAGCGGAAAATTAGTTCGCCCCAGCGGAGGTCTGCTTTGTGATTTCGCTCCAGCGGAGAGATTTTCCGCCCCAGCGAAGAGCCTTCTGTTTGCACATCCAAAAATCAAGAGAAAAATCTGAAAAATTCACAAGAAAATACCAAAATGAATACGTGACTCACCAACGAGAAAAACCAAGTTAAACCTAGTGAAAACGATCTAAGATCTCCAGAAATTCATGTCATTCCCCACAAAAATACATAGAAATTAACTCTATTTTGTAGAGTTAACACACCCCCAAACTTACTATTTTGCTAGTCCCGAGCAAAAGACAAAAAAAATGACTACAAGAATTGGACACGACCAAAAACAAAAGACAACAACTCAAACATTTACAATCATGCATTCCAAGTCAAACTAATAACCATCACTTTCGAAACGTTATGCATTGTATCATGTAATTCCTGCGTGTGTGTGTGTACAAAATACGAGAATGTCGGAATCACCCAGATCACTATAGCTTCAAAATCATTGAGCCTAATTGCATGAATTCTTAAATTGCCAAGCCTATTCTCTATTTTCTCAGGTCATTAAACTCGTCACTAAGTTCTAACAGTGCTTTCAGTCGAAGTTATGGAATCCTTTAAGTTTGAACTTTTACTTAGCATTTTTTTTCTTTATTTAGCATAACTCAAGTATATTAAGCACCACTCGCACTCATAACCTGTTCTAAAGAAGCAGTCAACATAGAGGAGTGCAGATTAAGTAAGTCAATGCACCCATACGTCGTTCATCTTATCGCAGTCAAGTTAGAGGAGTACAAGTATAAGTCTCAAGCGACGAGATTTTTCAGGTCTCATACAAGTGAGGTTATTTTCTTTTAATTGAACTTAAAGCTTTTCAGTACTTTGCTTCATTCGGTTCTTATTAAAGTCATCCTATCCCCAGACTAAGGCAAAACTATCACTTAGATTCTAAGTTTTCTAACCCTCGAATCTAGAGATTAGGTAGGCAAGATAAAATTTCTTAAGCTCTATTCTAGACTATACTTCACTGACTTCATCCTAAATCCTCGATTATGCATTTTTGCTCCGAATTTTTGCAGGAAAAACAATTAACCACACATAAAATTTCAAAAATTTTGATCAAAAATCGACCTAGCATGCACGACGTAAATGCAATCACCCCCAAACTTAAGAAATGCATTGTCCTCAATGATGAAATTGACTAAGATAACAGATAAACTAATTTTAAGCTGAACACAAAGAAAAAAATAAATAAATAAAGCACTTAAATAACGTCCCTGATTTCAGCTGGAGTTCAATCTTCGTCCTGTATCTCATCTGGTGGTGGTGGGAGTTGTGGGAATGAAGATGTGTCCACATTGATGGCTCGAAAACCTTGAATCATACATTCGTATATGATTCGCAAGCACTCCCTATTATGCCTCACTTGATTCAGAAGATTCTTTGTAGCATTGGCATCCGAGGTAGTAGGTTTCTCAAACGATGGAGGAATTGAGCTCGGTTTTGATGTTGGACGGCGGCGATGGGTAGTGATTTAGTAATGGTGGTGGAGAATGTTGAATGTAAGGGTTTGAGATTTTTGCTGGGGCGGAGGTAGTTTTGTGCGGGGGCGAAGGTGATTCTGGAAAATCAACTCAAAATTCCCGAAGTAACTTTGCAGGGGTGGTATTATTTCTCCGCCCCAGCGGCGGATGTTCTGAAAATTAATTCGGTCCGATCAATTTTTCGCTGGGGCGATACATTCTTTCGCGGGGGCAGATCACGTTTTGGAATTTTTTTTTTTTTTTTTTTTTTTTTTTTTTTTTTTTTTTTTTTTGTAATACTTGGGTTGCCTCCCAACAAGCGCCTTATTTATAGTCATGGGTTGACTTTGTCCATCTTATTTCGGATCACCCAGAGTGATGGTGACGATTTGACGATCAATGTTGCCCCCCAAATAATTCTTTAGTCTTTGTCCATTGACCTTGAACGTTTTCCCACTTTGTTCATCTTGTACTTCCACGGCTCCATAGGGAAAAACCTTCGTAACAAGAAAAGGGCCAGACCACCTTGATTTGAGATTTCCCGAAAATAATTTAAGGCGAGAATTATACAGTAATACTCGTTGTCCAGGCTCAAATTCTCGACAGACGATCTTTTCATCGTGTATCTTCTTAATTTTCTTCTTGTAAAGCATGACACTTCCATTTTCTGGTGGCCTAATTTCTTTCAGTTTATTGACATGTGAAAGTTGTTTTTCATGTCTTCTAGACTTATTGCCAACTCTTTTTGCACGAATCCTCTCTTCATTGAAATCACCACCATAAGGCCACAGATGATGAAAGAAGATTCTTTCATTTTTCACTTCCCCAAACTGTTTGAGCTCTAAATCTGGGGGTTCTTCAATTAACGACTTCTTAGCATTTGCAGACTTTACCGGGCTTTTCGCCACCTCACTTTTCAAGGTTGGTTTGGTAGATCTTTGACTAAGATCAAGAGTTCTCACAAAATCGACCAACTTGTCACATTTCTCATCATATTTCGAAATCAATGGAGTTTCAAACAAATCATCAGGATGATTATGTAGAGATGTATCAGAAATAGTATCTTTTACCACATTGATTGAGAAACAATCTTCCTTTTTCTGATGGTGCTTCAACGATGAATAAATATTGAAGGTTACTTCTTGATCTTGAACTCTCATCTTGAGTTCTCCTTTTTCAACATCAATCAAGGCTCGACCGGTAGCAAGAAAAGGCCTTCCAAGTATGATTGGCATATCTCGATTTTTTCGATATCCAGAACTATGAAGTCTGCCGGGAATATAAATTTGTCCACTTTAACCAAGATGTCTTCTACTATTCCTCTCGGATAACTAAGAGTTCGATCAGCCATTTGCAATGTAACAGAAGTGGGCTTTGCCTCCCCCAAACCAAGCTTTCTAAAGATCGACAATGGCATCAAATTTACACTTGCACCTAAATCGCATAATGCCTTATTGATCAACTGATTTCCAATCGTGCACGGAATAGTGAAACTACCTGGATCTTTCAATTTTGGTGGAAGCTTTCTTTGAATAAGCGCGCTGCACTCTTCAGTAAGTGCTACAGTTTCATAATCTCCCAATCTTCTTTTCCTTGATAAGATGTCTTTCATGAATTTTGCATAGCTCGGCATCTGTTCAAGGGCTTCAACAAAGGGAATGTTGATTGATAACTTCTTGAAGATATCAAGAAATTTTTGAAACTGTTTATCCAACTTTTGTTTTTGTAGTCTTTGGGGGAATGGAGGTGGTGGATATTCTTGAACTTTTGGTTTCTCATGGTTTGCTTCATATCCCTTGGATTTCTTTTCCATATCATCTCCATTATTTTGCTCACCCTCTATTGATTCACTCGGTGACTTCACTTCTTCTTGCTCAAGCTTTCTAGTGTTACCCTCGATCTCCTTTCCACTTCTGAGAGTTATAGCTTTGCACTGCTGCATATTATCATTTCTTGGGTTTGTCTCCGTGTCCGGAGGCAAAGTTCCATGAGGTCGAGCATTAAGAGTATTAGCCAATTGGCCAATCTGAGTCTCCAAAGCACGAATAGAAGCGTTCTGATTTTGAATTACGACGTTCTGGTTTTGAATTATGGCATCTGTCTTCTGCATGTATTGGAGCAATAATTCTTCTGTAGATGGTTTTTGTACTTGTGTTGGTGCATGAGCTTGTTGAAAACCCGGAGGTGCAATTGGTCCTTGAGCTTGAATGTTTGGTTGATTACCACCCCATGAGAAATTAGGGTGATTTCTCCATCCTGGATTATAAGTGTTGGAATAAGGATTGTTTCTTAGACTATTCGAATTTCCAACAAAATTAACCGATTTTGGATTCTCAGGGCAATGTGCAACCGAATGATTATCTCCACAAATATCACAAGTGGCATAGATTCTCTGAACATTGTTTCTACTACAGTTCTCATCAAGTTTCTTTGTGAGAGCTGCCAATTGAGATGTTAGAGAAGCAATAGCATCAACATCTATAACTCCGGCTGTCTTGTTCTGCTCCGTGCGTCTTGATGACCACTGTTGAATATTTGATGCCATTTCCTCAATAATATTTCTGGCTTCCTCAGGAGATTTTCCCCCAAGAGCACCATTTGCTGCAGCATCGAGGTTTCCTTTTATGTTATCTGTAAGCCCATTATAAAAAGATTGAATTTGTAACCAATCTGGAATCTGATGGTGAGGACACTTTTTTAGCATATCCTTAAACCTCTCCCAGGCTTCATCTAAAGTTTCATCTTTATGTTGCAGAAAATCAGTGATGTCATTCCTCATCCGAGCAGTTTTTGCAGGTGGAAAAAACTTAGCTAAAAATTTATCCACTAACTGATTCCACGTTGTAATAGACTCATCTGGCAGAGCTTCTAACCAATTTGCAGCCTTCCCAGTCAAAGAGAATGGGAACAATCTCAGTCTGACAGCATCTGATGATACTCCATTGAATTTGAATGTATCACACATCCTCAAAAATAGTTTCAAGTGTTTGTTCGGATCCTCATGAGCATGCCCGAAGAATTGTTTCGACTCAAGCATATGTATGACTGCTGGCTTGATCTCAAAATTATTGGCCTCAACAGTTGGCCTAGCAATACTCGATCCTAGTCCTTCAACATGAGGGACTGCAAAATCTCTGATAGAGCGATAAGCAGCAGCTGCTGCGTCTCCATTGACTTGTTCGGCCATAGTCTGACCTTGAGCCTCGGAATTTATTTTCAGTCTTTTTAATCTTCGAATGGTGCGCTCGATTTCAAGATCTAATGGAATAAGTTCTTTATTTCGATCGCTGCGCATACAAAGAATAAATGTCCTGAAAATAAAGAAAGAGAAAACAAATAAAAATTTGATCTAAGAAAAGAACGATTGATATTAATATTAGCTAAATAGCGCAGATAAGTCCCCGGCAACGGCGCCAAAAACTTGATGCAGGATTTATAAACGCAAGTATACGCAATCGCAGCAAGTAATATAATGATAAGTAGAGTATCGTCTCCACAGGGAATTAATGAGCTAAACAACTAATTACTAAAGATCACTCTTTTTCTTATCCAAATTAAATCTTTAAATTTAAATTATTATAACTAATCAATAATGAAAGTAAAACTAAATTATGAACTGGCAAGATTAACTATGACGATTAAAGCCTAGGATTACAATTTCCTTCAATGTTAAACTAATTGCTTCTATTTTCCCAACAATTCTATTTTAATTAAGATTTATTGCTAGTCTAGGGCACTTAAGTTTTTACAATTTCTTTCCAGAATATTGTAAAACTAATCTAACCTAATCAAAGAGCTATATTCCTATGCCAATGAAGTTAGGCCAAATCGAGTCAAGAACAGGCCCTAATTATGACTACCTAAGGCAATTAAGTATATTCCTATCTTAATTGCTAAACAAATTACCCAATTCGATGTGGGTGCAATTCATACAAAGGTTACCCAATCTTTAACCTAAAACCTAATTTCCTCTCCCGATTCAATTAGATTTGTTAAACAATAGTTGGCCAGACTAATGAAATTCAAGAACAAGAATGGGTAAACAATAGATCTCAATAAAATAGAATAAGAAAAAATAAATAACAATCAATTTAAACAAAGAAATCCATTGTAATCCTAGAAAACTAAATTTAGTTCATAGCTAAAACGGAAATAAACTCAAGAATCATCAAAGTCATGATTACAAGAACACAAAAGAGAAAAGAAATTGCAAAAGATGAGAAAAGAGAAGTAGATCTGTTTTTTCAATCTTCAAGAATTGTCTTCTCCGATGTTGTTCCACGCTTCTCAATGATATTTTCTTCTTCTTGGTCTCTCCTCTTGTCAAAAAGTGTTCAAAGATGTATTTTCTCTCACTTCCTCCACATATATATAAGTTTCCAAGTGAAACTAGGACACTAAAAGTAAGAATTCGCGGACAGCTTTTGCCCCAGCGGAAAATTAGTTCGCCCCAGCGGAGGTCTGCTTTGTGATTTCGCTCCAGCGGAGAGATTTTCCGCCCCAGCGAAGAGCCTTCTGTTTGCACATCCAAAAATCAAGAGAAAAATCTGAAAAATTCACAAGAAAATACCAAAATGAATACGTGACTCACCAACGAGAAAAACCAAGTTAAACCTAGTGAAAACGATCTAAGATCTCCAGAAATTCATGTCATTCCCCACAAAAATACATAGAAATTAACTCTATTTTGTAGAGTTAACAGTTTTCCTGCATAGCATAATTATTAAATGACTCTATTGGTATTTGCATGTTGATTGGAATGTTGTAGACTTCATTTCTTGATGTGTTCTGAAAAGAAAGATACGGTTGTGCTTAAATTGTCATCTTGTTTCTTTGAGATTCCTTCATTAAGCTGAACATTTGTTCAATTTCAGCGTCACTTGATAGCAGCCGTAATCCTTATGTAATAACCAACTTTTAGATATATTATATATGTACATATGTATATATATTAAAGAAATAATAATACTAAAATTAGGATTATTGGGTAACTTATATGATTGAGGGTACATAAGTAATTTAGGTTATTATATTAACCTAGGAATTACATATGGCATATTTTGCGTATATGAAGTCTTGGATAATTAAGATCTTGCGCCGCCTAACAAATTGAAGCACAAAGAAAAGGAAACGAAGACCTGGGAGAGGTGATTAATTGCTTAGTAAATTTTATGCATAAGATCCATAAGCATGTTAATTAAATTGAGACCCAAAGAGAAATTAATTGTTCTGTCATTAGTGCTTATAATCGTATACATATAGTTAGTGGGAATTTTATATTCATAAAGATATGATATATATACATATGCTTCATTGATATTGATAGTGGGAATTTTATATTCATAAAGATATGATATATATATATATACACATGTGTTTTGAAGAATTGGATTAATTAATTGGTCTTGACATGAACATTAAAGATATACTACCAGCACGTTACTTTTATAATATCAATAAGTGAGCTAATTGATGGAATTGAAAGAAATTGGATCATGTTTGTCTGCAAATGTGAACGAGATGAAGTAACGATTAATTTTTATATGATGTTTATACATAATATAATGAGTAAGTATTGGGCTTAGAATTTGGACTTCATGTGTAATTTTTGTATAGATGAAGATAATTTATTAATCCTTAGAATTTATGTATTTTAGGTTCGCATTAGAGAGTTTGGAGTCAATTGTTGTTTCGGAAGTGTCGTAATCTCAAAGGTTTTAATGTAAGTAATTTTGAACATTTTCCTATCGTTTCTTGAGCTCGGATATAATTTTTGAACTTTTGGTATTGTAATATTTTGATACACGGAGATACCTTGTTACAATTTGTCAGCTCTTAAGTGCATGCGTGTATACGGTCTACCTCTTCGACTCTGTTATGTTCTGTTCTGTTCTGCTAGTCCCAGGGGTCATCTGCGTGCCCACTGGTCATGGGCTCATCTGTTCTGTCCCCTTAGACCGAGGGGTCTCTGTTTATCCATTGGGTCACTCTGAGTCATGCATGTAATATTTTATGAGCAATCTATATGATTTCTGAAATAGTTGCTTGGACAATTCTCAATGTTCTGGCCAAAGTAATTTTTTTATAAGTTGTGAAAGTTTAACTATGATGATCCAATAGGTTTCTGTTCATAATTGCTTGCTGAGTTTGCGACTCACCCTTCGGCATATTGTTATTCTTTCAGATGGTTAGTTATTTTTCATGGAGCTAAGAAAACAAGTAGGTGGAGGTTCGAGGTCGAGATGAAGTTTCTTTTATTTAGACGATTCATTAGTTTAATAGACATTGAAGTAGTTTCTTATGGTATTAAGACTATTTTTGGTATTTGGTTAAGTGGGGAATATTTTAGATGTTATTTTTACCCAAATATTTTATGTTGGTTTTGTTTTAGGATTTTTATCATGACCTTTATTTGTCATATTATTGTCAATTTTTTTTTATTTAGAGGCTTCGTGTCTCCGTTGTTTACTGCGGCGACACGGCCTGTCATATCCCTATTATAGGGCGTGACAAAGTGGTATCAGAGCCAGGTTTATGCTGTTGGTTTAAGATCTGATCTTCGTAGTTGTACAAAAATATTTTCTGTTATGTCATGTCTGAGGCTTAAGAATAAAATTAACTGAATCAATGTTTGTTAGAGCATCAGTATGGTTCGTGCTAGAGGTAACCGGAGAGGTCAGGGTCGTGGTCGTGGTCGTGGCCGCGGGAGAACTGCTAGCAACACTATTGCCAATGAATCATCTGTCCATGTTGATTTAGGTGAACAAAATGCCCATGCTCAAACCGCAGCACAGGGGCAACAGGCTAATCAGGCAACTACACATAATCCTGGTGTGCCTGCTACAAAAGCGGACCTAGCAGGTGTTTTTCAAGTAATTGTAAATCTATTACAGCAGCAACAACAACAACAACCATCTCAGCCACAACCTCCCACGATGATATCCTATTTTGAAAGGTTTAGGAGACTCAACTTTCCAACATTTGAGGGCAGTGATGATCCTGTTGCAGCTGAAAAATGGATCAGCAGCATTGAAGAAACATTTATTGCGATGGAGTACCCAGTTGGAGTAAGATTAAATGTGGCTTTGTCATTTTTAGCCGAGAATGCTAAGTATTGGTGGGACTCGGTGAAGTCGGCATATGCTGATCCAACCAATCCATTGTCATGGGAGGATTTTAAGAAGCTGTTTCTTGATAACTATTTTCCTCGTGCTGTCAGAATAGCCAAGGAAATTGAATTCCTTAACCTTAAGCAAGTCGGGGATATGACAGTATTAGAGACTGCAAATAAGTTCAACGAACTGGGAAGATTTTGCCCTTTATATATGAGCACAGAGGAAAGTAAAGTGAATAGATTTTGTCAAGTATTAAAGAAGGACATTCAAATTCGCGTCTCATCTCATATGGATACCACATTCCGTGACTTACTGGAGAGAGCTTTGAGAGTGGAGACAGATTTGAAGAGCCACGAACAATATGTTGGTGACCGTAAGAGATCAAGATCTGAAGTATCTCCGAATATTCGCGATATCGGTGCCAAAATCAGTGTAACTAAGAAAAGAGAAATTGGGAACTCAAGAGCAAGGAGTGTGATCATTGCCACAAACTTCATTCCGGGGAGTGTCGTTGGAAGACTGGTGCGTGCTTTAAGTGTGGTCGATCAGACCATCGTATTAAGGATTGCCCATTCACGACGGATACATCAGCCAAACCACCTGAGCAGACAAAGAAAGGCAATGCTCGACTATTTTCTATGACTCAGAATGATGTGGATGCGAGCGACGATGTGGTGATAGGTACTGCTTATATACAGTCTACAAATGCTTATGTATTGTTTGACTCCGGTGCCTCTCATTCTTTCATCTCTAAGAAATTTGCTGAATATTTGAATTGCTTGTCTGAAAAATTGGATGAGCCTTTACATGTTGCTATGCCAATGAGAAAAGTGATTATTACTGATAGGATTGTCAGAGATTGCAATATGAAGTTAGGAGAAAAAGAATTTAGAGCAAAATTGATACATTTAGATATAAGTGATTTTGATGTTATCTTAGGTATGGATTGGTTGTCTTCTTATCATGCCCATATAGACTGTTTTGGAAAGAAAATTGTGTTCAAAATCTCAGATCAAGAAGAATTATCTTACCAAGGTCATAGTCCTAAGTTACTTAAGTCTTCCATCCCTATAATTTCTTCTATTGATGCTTTCAAAGCTTTAAGAAAAGGGTGTATCGGATATCTGGCATACATTGTGAATCCAAAGAAGGATGGTAAGCAACTAGATGATATCCCAGTTGTGAAAGAATTTCCAGATGTCTTTCCAGAAGATCTTTTTGGACTACCTCCAGATCGAGATATTGAATTCGAAATAGATTTGGAACCAAGGACGGAGCCAATTTCCAAGGCCCCATATCGAATGGCCCCACGGGAGATGCGTGAATTAAAAGAACAGCTCCAGGAACTACTCGAGAAAGGATTCATTCGCCCTAGTGTTTCTCCGTGGGGAGCACCAGTGTTGTTTGTGAAAAAGAATGATGGAAGTCTACGACTATGTATTGATTATCGTGAATTGAACAAAGTGACTGTAAAGAACAAGTATCCCCTGCCCCGAATTGACGACTTGTTTGACCAATTGCAAGAAGCGTGTGTATTTTCAAAGATCCGGTTATCACCAATTAAAGATTAAAGCTGGAGATGTTTCGAAAATGGCTTTCCGAACGAGGTACGACCATTATGAGTTTTTAGTGATGCCTTTTGGGCTAACAAATGCTCTTGCTGAATGTATGGGCTTAATGAACAGAGTTTTCAGAAAATACTTGGATCAATTCGTCGTGGTCTTCATTAACGATATCTTGGTCTACTCTAAAAGTATTGAGGAGCACAAAAAACATTTGAGAATGGTACTACAAATACTGCAAGAGGAGCAATTGTTCGCTAAGCTAAGTAAGTGTGAATTTTGGCTTGACAGTGTATCTTTTCTTGGACACGTGGTATCGGCAAGAGGGATTTCTGTTGATCCCGCGAAGACTGAAACAGTAGTAAATTGGCCTCGCCCAACAACTATCACAGAAATTAGAAGCTTTCTGGGATTTGCAGGTTATTATAGAAAATTTGTTCAAGGCTTTTCTCAGATAGCCATTCCTTTGACCCGGCTCACCCAGAAAGGAGTAAAATTTGATTGGACTTCGGATTGTGAACAGAGTTTCAAAGAGTTGAAAGAAAAGTTGGTTTCTGCACCAGTTTTAACATTGCCTTGCAGTGATGAAAACTTTGTTATCTTTAGTGATGCATCAAAAGACGGTTTGGGTTGTGTGTTGATGCAGAATGAAAAAGTCATTGCTTATGCTTCTCGCCAGCTGAAGACTTATGAACGAAATTACCCAACCCACGACCTAGAATTAGCTGCAGTTGTCTTTGCCTTAAAGATTTGGAGACATTATTTGTACGGAGAGAAATGTGATATCTACACTGACCATAAGAGTCTAAACTACTTGTTCACTCAAAAGGAACTGAACATGAGGCAGAGGAGGTGGCTCGAATTGCTTAAAGACTACGATATTACTATTAATTACCACCCTGGAAAAGCCAATGTAGTCGTCGATGCCCTTAGCAGAAACCCATCCCCTATGGGAGCTATATTGACCAAGCAACCCAAAATATTGGAGGAATTAGAGAATTTGGAGGTTGAAGTAGTGACCAATGGTTCCATAAACATGATGGCAAGCCTAATTGCCCAACCTGTGTTGATTGAGCGTATTAAATTTGCTCAAGGAGAAGACCCTAAATTATGCAAGATTCGCGAAGGTGTAAAGAGGGGATTGCATCCAAGATTTCGTGTTCATATTGATGGTTCATTGAGGTTTGGAGATAGGGTATGCGTCCCAGCGAACCCTAAACTAAAGAAAGAAATTCTTGAAGAGGCTCATAAGTCGCGATTCTCCATACATCCAGGTACCACCAAGATGTATAGAGATTTAAAGAGTCACTTTTGGTGGATGTCGATGAAGCGAGATGTAACAGAGTTTGTGGCTAAGTGCATAACGTGTCAACAAGTTAAGGCCGAACAGCAAAGAGTGGCTGGTGAGCTACATAATTTAGAAATCCCTCAGTGGAAGTGGGAACATATTACCATGGATTTCGTTTACGGTTTACCAACAACTCCACAGAAAAAGAATGATTCGATATGGGTAATTGTAGATAGACTCACTAAATCAGCCCACTTTTTACCTATTAAGAAGAAAACCCCACTTGATGAGTTAGCGCAATTATACGTGGATAATATTGTATGCCTTCACGGGGTTCCGGTGAGTATAGTGTCAGATCGAGACTCCAGGTTTGTGTCTCACTTTTGGGGAAGCCTACAGAGTGCCCTTAACACAGAGTTGAAGTTTAGTACAGCTTTTCATCCGCAAACAGATGGCCAATAAGAGAGAACTATACAAATCATTGAGGACATGTTGAGAGCTTGTGTAATGAATTTCAAGGGAAGCTGGGATAAGTATTTGAAGTTAGCCGAATTTGCTTATATCAACAGCTACAAATCAAGTATCGGGATGGCCCCTTATGAGGCCCTATATGGTAGGAAGTGCAGATCTCCGGTGCATTGGGATGATATTGGGGAAAAGAGAATGTTGGGGCCTGATTTGGTCCACAGTGCTTTGGAGAAGATTCCTTTAATAACTAGACGAATCAAGATGGCTCAAGATAGGCAAAAGAGTTGGGCAGACCTAAAGAGGAGACACGTAGAATTTAAAGTTGGTGATTTTGTTCATTTGAAGATCTCACCTAAGAAGGGAGTTATGAGGTTTGGGAAGCGTGGGAAATTAAGCCCTCGCTATGTAGGGCCATTCGAAATCCTTGATAGAGTCGGAGAAGTGGCTTCTAGGTTAGCACTACCACCAAAATTATGTAAAGTGCATAATGTATTTCACGTAGCCATGTTGAGGAGATATGTCCCCGACCCTAGTCACATTTTGGAGTATGAACCATTGGAAGTTCAAGATGATTTGACTTACGAAGAATTTCCTATTCATATAATTGACCGGAAGGAACAAATATTGAGACGTCGCACTATCTCATTTGTGAAAGTCCAATGGTCAAATCATTCGACCAGAGAAGCTACTTGGGAACTGGAAGAAGAGATGAGGAATAAGTACCCGCATATATTTGTCAATGAAGGTATTTTTCTTACTATTCAAGTTTCGAGGACGAAACTTATTTTTAAGGAGGGGAGAATGTAATAACCAACTTTTAGATATATTATATATGTACATATGTATATATATTAAAGAAATAATAATACTAAAATTAGGATTATTGGGTAACTTATATGATTGAGGGTACATTAGTAATTTAGGTTATTATATTAACCTAGGAATTACATAGGGCATATTTTGCGTATATGAAGTCTTGGATAATTAAGATCTTGCGCCGCCTAACAAATTGAAGCACAAAGAAAAGGAAACGAAGACCTGGGAGAGGTGATTAATTGCTTAGTAAATTTTATGCATAAGATCCATAAGCATGTTAATTAAATTGAGACCCAAAGAGAAATTAATTGTTCTGTCATTAGTGCTTATAATCGTATACATATATAAATGGTTACTTCATTGATATGGTTAGTGGGAATTTTATATTCATAAAGATATGATAAATATACATATGCTTCATTGATATTGATAGTGGGAATTTGATTAAAGATATACTACCAGCAAGTTACTTTTATAATATCAATAAGTGAGCTAATTGATGTAAATTGAAAGAAATTGGATCATGTTTGTCTGCAAATGTGAACGAGATGCAGTAACGATTAATTTTTATCTGATGTTTATACATAATATAATGAGTAAGTATTGGGCTTAGAATTTGGACTTCATGTGTAATTTTTGTATTGATGAAGATAATTTATTAACCCTTAGAATTTATGTATTTTAGGTTCGCATTAGAGAGTTTGGAGTCGATTGTGGTTTCGGAAGTGTCGTAATCTCAAAGGTTTTAATGTAAGTAGTTTTGAACATTTTCCTATCGTTTCTTGAGCTCGGATATAATTTCTGAACTTTTGGTATTGTAATATTTTGATACACGGAGATACCTTGTTACACTTTGTCAACTCTTAAGTGCATGCGTGTATACGGTCTACCTCTTCGACTCTGTTATGTTCTGTTCTGTTCTGCTAGTCCCCGGGGTCATCTGCGTGCCCACTGGTCATGGGCCCATCTGTTCTGTCCCCTTAGACCGAGGGGTCTCTGTTTATCCATTGGGTCACTCTGAGTCATGCATGTAATATTTTATGAGCAATCTATATGATTTCTGAAATAGTTGCTTGGACAATTCTCAATGTTCTGGCCAAAGTAATTTTTTTATAAGTTGTGAAAGTTTAACTATGATGATCCAATAGGTTTCTGTTCATAATTGCTTGCTGAGTTTGCGACTCACCCTTCGGCATATTGTTATTCTTTCAGATGGTTAGTTATTTTTCATGGAGCTAAGAAAACAAGTAGGTGGAGGTTCGAGGTCGAGATGAAGTTTCTTTTATTTAGACGATTCATTAGTTTAATAGACTTTGAAGTAGTTTCTTATGGTATAAGACTATTTTTGGTATTTGGTTAAGTGAGGAATATTTTAGATGTTATTTTTACCCAAACAATTTATGTTGGTTTTGTTTTAGGGATTTTATCATGATCTTTATTTGTCATATTATTGTCAATTTTTTTTATTTAGAGGCTTCGTGTCGCCGTTGTTTACTGCGGCGACACGGCCTGTCATGTCCCTATTCTAGGGCGTGACATAATCCTTCTGGGAATTCTTTATCTGGAACTTCATACCATATTCCCGCAGGTATATAACCGGCGATGTAATTGATATCGCACATAAGATCGATGAAAGTATATTTGTTTTGATTAACTACCGATATTAAAATAAGCACTCCATTAGAATATCGTAGTGTTTTGTTTCCTTCAATATAGAACTTTCCTTTACTATACAAATGAAGATCGAACGTGGAGCTCATTTTTATTTACTTGGTGATTTTTTTTTTGGTAAGTAACTGTACTATCTTCTGTAGAACGATGAGTTTATATATAAATTTGTTCTAAGGATATTTATGTAAATACATACACCTACATTAAATTTGTTTTTAAATCAATTTTAAAAAAAAAATTGGAATTATTCTTTCTAAGTGGGTAATTACTTTTTTTACCTATTTATGTTTGTCATAGAGTGACGTAAAACTTAGAGTGAATTGCAATATTTGTCCCTTTTATAGTCTAACTTTATCACTTTCGTCCCTTTTAAATTTTCCGTAGCAGATGCGTCTCTCTTATTAATATAGTTTATCACATTAGTCCTTCTTATCAATGTAGTGTATTATATTCGCCCATCTTAAAATCTTCATAGCAGAATTGTCCCTCTTATTAATGTAATGTAACACATTGGTCACTCTTAAATCCAAAATTAAAGTTATAGACCCATCACATGATTTATACTTGAAATCTTAGAGTCATAACATGAAATTTTCAATATTTACGTGTCACTCGACGATTGATATTTTTTGTTAACTTTTCAGTCAAATTAGACATAAATTGATGATTTTCGGCGATATTTACAAATTTTTTATGATAAGGACTGAAGTTGATAACAGCAACACAATAAATAATATATATTTTCGAGTTACCATAATAAAGGGCAAATTCTGAAAATAAGCCAGTTTGTATGGTAAAAAATAAAATTTAAACGGATCAAAAGTGCGATTTATTCTAAAATTTATTTTTAGTTATATAAGGATTTGTAATAGTTTTTTTTTATAAGGAATGATCTGAAATTATTTTATATGAAAAAAAAATATGGTTTAGATTATTTTCTTGTTTTGTTTAAGATTCATACACGTGTATTGCTAATCTTCTACCATACATGATAGAGTATCTAGTGTCTTAATAAAGAGTAAATTATATATATTTACAAATTTATTTTATATGTCAAAAATAAACAGTACAATTCTAAAGGAAAACTAAAATAAAAACTATCATTATTAAACAATTATACATTATGAAGATCTTAAGCATTTATGTACATAAAA
The DNA here is from genome assembly GCA_003313485.2 of Penstemon barbatus. Lineage (NCBI taxonomy): Eukaryota > Viridiplantae > Streptophyta > Magnoliopsida > Lamiales > Plantaginaceae > Penstemon > Penstemon barbatus. The sequence goes on from CM064883.1 coordinate 74,047,202, forward strand.
ATACATTTGTTTGTTAAGGGAATCGGTAGAATATTTTTTGGTACAAGACCATTTCTTGTCTTCATGATTTTCTCTATAGATGTTGTCGTATAGGTAGTGTTGGGTCTTATGTCCAGCCCATGTGGTTTGAGCCCATTAGAGGAAAATTAGGTTACATGAGACTTGTATAAAAAGACTTTTAGTCTTCTTGTTTGCGTGTGTTGTGTGCTACACACACCAGAAAAATACTTACATCAACATTAAGAGAAAATAATAGTCACAATAAAAGAAGAATATAGGTGAGAACTATTGAGATTTATTTTGGGGTTTGTGAAAGAGATCGAGGTACTACAAGTAATTGGTTTCGTCTCGGATTCAATCAGAGATTCTTCACAAAGTGCTCAATCGTCCAATTGGTTCGCGTTTTTATTCTTGCTCTTTAGTTTGGTGATTTGTTTGTTCTCTGTGTTATTCAAGTTAGGGACTTGAGGTTTCACCTTGTTGGTGAGATTATAAATATTGTGATCCAAGAGTGTTCTCTTGAGAATTTGGTTAGCCCCTAGTGGTTTTAGGGAGGATTTTGTAAACCCATTATCATTATAGTGGTTGAGTTAGATCGGTTTTCGATCTCGTGGTTTTTTCCCGGTTTGGGTTTCCACGTAAAATTGTCCTGTGCATATCTACTTTTCTCGCACCTTAATTCTTGTTTAGTTCAGTGAATTAGTGCTTGGGGTTTAATTTGATCTTGTTATTCTCAATTTCAATCCGTGAATATTTGTGGGAAAGAACGAATTGCTTCCGTTGTGATATTAGTTGTTACTAATCTGGTATTCTTTCCCTAACAGGTAGTGCACTAGTTGTAAGTTTGCTAAGAACTCTGTTCCTGTTCTAAAAATGAAAATATATATGTTAACAATATATTAAGAATAAATATAGATATAAATTGTATAATACAGAAAAAATTATAGTATAAGTTAGTTTAATAAAGTGGAGGAAAACGTACTTCTTTTCAAAGTCTGATGTCATAGCTTCAATAGCATCATGATTTATCTGTGAAGAACAATCACTGTGAGCAATTTGGTTTTTCTTCATTATAATTTAATTAACCAAATTTAGAAATGTGTACTAAAGTTTATATGTTAGAAAAAAGTTGTCCTAGTTTATTATTTATAGAGGAATATAGTATTTTTTTATTATTTACTGTACTTATTAAAGTAATATAAGTATGGTAATATATGTGTAGATAAGCATTTCAATGCATATAGATATCCGAGCTCAACTTTATAGTTGTAGCATACATATATAAAATTACTATATGCACACGGGTTTATTTTCGTAAGCGTAATTAACGAATATTTCATAATTTCATTAAAAAAAAATTAAAAATCAATTTACGATTCAGTGTAAAAAATTTCAAAATCTTTTTTTTAAATATCTAATAATTGATGAGATGTATTAAATAGAAATAGAAAATTTGTGTATCAAAATATAAACACATGTGATATGCATATACTACGTGTTAAGTTAACTATTTTTAGGAAAAATAAAAGTATATAATATTAAAGTTTAATGGAAAGGGCAAAACTTTTTTTTAACATACCAACATAAAGACAAATTTATTTCGTCATGAATGGATAAGTGTGAATTTTGTTTATACATATCTATGATATATCAAATTATATGATGAGTCAGAAAAAATTTTATGCATGAAGGACAAGTGTCAATATGGTAAGACAAAATGCATGAAATTACCAAACTTGTATATAAATGAGTAGATATATATATTTAATAAAAAAAGATTGGGCAGTTTGATAATGTGTATAGAAATAAGGTGAATTAATATTAAAATCATGCTTCATAGATTTGATTAAATGTTCATATATTACAAATTTTTTTATGAATATAAATATAAAAGAAAAATTTATTTACATGTGAATGAATCCTTAAATTCAATAAACGAAGAATATAAACTTTTTATCTCCAGGCATTAAGAACGTGGAATTTTTTTAAGATGATAAAAAAAAAATATTGCATAATGAGTTGATAAAGTTGAATTTAGTTTACATACATGCAGGTTATACTATGTGACGTGATGAGTCAAGAAAATCTTTATGCATGAATGACTAGTGTTACTAGCTGGCCTAATAAACATTATATAATAAAACAAAATGGATGAAGTTGTAAAATTTGTATTCATAGATTAAAGTTGGTATTGTTTTCGTATACAGTCATCTTGTAATTTTCTACTGCAAGTAAAAATATAGCAGTGGGCAAACACATCCAACTATAAAGTAAGTGTATTGTACTTGCTTTGTGATTGGTTAATCTCCTGAAAGTTACATTCATTCCAAAAATAAGTATATTACACTTGCATTGGAATAATATTTGGTTCGATTAAACCAATTTGAGTAAGAATTTTCCGACAAAATATGTGTTCATATAGTTATAAAACAATGTTTAAAAAAAATCTGGATTTGTAGGACTATTTTTAAAAAATTTCCTATTAAAAAATAACGCTTAGTAAGTTGTTTTAAATTTTCACGTGGTAAACTAACTTTAGTACGTGAACAAAGTAAGAACGACAACCTAAATTGTTGAACATAATACATCTCATATTATACTCCATATATAGAAATTGTAAAAAAAAATTGGGTAAATTACAGATACCCTGGAGTAAGGTTAATTGCAAAAATACCCTTCATATATTAGGTATTACTAAAATTTCCTCAACTTTATCACCTTCTTAGAAATAAGTCATTGTCTTTTAAATATTTCAGTTAAGCATGGGCTTTAACTGTATTTGGCATAAAGCAGGCCTGGCCCACTTGAATCTTGCTACAGTTAGCACCTCCTATACCACAGGCCCAATCCACGCCTACTTGCAACTCTCTATCTGGAGTCTACTCATCAGCAATGCACCGCTGCCCATCTGCATAAAAGAAATATCTTCTCAATTAAACGACCCATGGGTAGACGTGAAAATAATTTGTGACAAATTCAAAGAGTTAATTCCATTTTCTTGTCAAATGCATAATGTTGAATTTATCCTCCACAATTTGAAAAAATAACATGTTATCTCATTGTTAATATTTAAAAAAATTAATTTATCTGCTTCAATCGGAGAGTGTAACTCACTTGTTGATGAAATATTTTATTATATATATTATTGTGTATTTATACATAGGATAATGAGTATTTGATGTACGAATTATAGTGTAAAATGTAATAGAATTCACATAGTATTTTGAATATTTTATATGGTCATGTAAATATGTATTATTATTTTATATGTAATAAAATTGATGCATAATTACTCACATAAATTATGTATGTGAATATCATAACGAAAGTAATGCAATATGTTATTTGATAATTTATGAGACGTATAAGCATCGAACAAAGTAATATGTTTATTTGAAAATCGGGTGTCATTGTTACAATATTGTAATAGTATAAATAAATCTAGCAAAATTACTTGAAAAAATAATTGTAAATGTGCAATATAAATTTATATTATTCTATATAATTCAAGAAATCTTTTACATCATTAAAAATAACGTAATGAAAAAGGAAATTAGTTTTAAAAATTTAGCCCAACTTAAATATAACCATCGGGGTTATTTATGTAAAAATATAATATCACAGAGTGTGTCAATGCAACAATATCATATCATAAGGAGCGTATATAAAATATTGTAATAACTTTATGGCAGTCCAAATTTATATTTTTATTTTGCATATAATCTAACATATTTGATAATCGCATTATTAAACTCCAGAGATAGTGTCGAATGCTTAAAATATCAATAATCTCTGTTACATTATATTATTACATAGATATCCTTGTAAGTATATTTATGCAAGGGTAAATTTGGAAACTAAAAAGGTTTTTTTGCTGACGTCATCAAATTTCGTGTGTTCTTACCGACGTAAAGAGTTTTTTATAATATCTTAAGGCCTAAGGGGTGTTCAACGAGATTTTTCAAACACTGGGAAGTTACTTGTAATATGCGGAAACTTGAGGGAGTATAAATGTAAATAAACCAAGTATTTATATAGTAAAATACATTGTGAATGAAATATAATTCTCAAAATCCATTTGCCCTAATTTTGTTCAAACGAGCCAGGGAGAATGCAGACGCAATGAAATCTGCAAAAAATTAGAACTTAGATTCGATATGAATCTCCCAATATCAACGGCGTGTACATTTATTGTTTAGAATTACCTGGTATGTTTTGGTCCAGTAGTTTTTGTTAGTAGTTTAAGCTCAGTTTCGAAGTCAGAATTAATTATTTTATTCAATCTCCTTGTCCAATTTTCAGGTCCATTGTTTATAAATATGTATGTTTGGTTTTCTCCTCATTCCTTGGTGAAATCAATTTCCGGTTAGTTTACTTTTATTTCATTAATGTTGGAAAACTAAGACCTGGGCAAATACATATGTCATTTGACATAACATTCTGATTTAAACGGCATGATTTTATTTTAGGTGTTTTCTACTATTTCTGTTCACTATGCACATGAAGATTGACTTGCGTTTAAGTGTGTCTAAGATCAATTTTCAATGTTCTGGAAGGATGTAAATTAGTTCTTAATGTTGCTTCAGACTCATCTATAATTATTGATTAATGTGTAGGAAGCTTATTATCTAAGTTAATGTTAAGACCATTTGAACTTGGATATAGAAGACAATCAGTTGACTGAGCTTGTAAATCACCAAGTGGCTCTCTCTTTGGAATATTGACACTATTGTCAATTTTAGGGCTGCTGTAAATAATCCCATTAGGAATTTTCAGAACATTTAAAGATGTATTGTACCTGCAAAATGAGTATAAAGTGCTGATAAATTCCAATAAAGTTTTGCATAGTTAATTGATTTTATGAAAATAGCAGAGGAGGAACTATAGGAAAAATGATTGAATTTTTTTAGATTGTGGTGTGGAAATCCCAAGCTTGTCGTCCTCATAAGAAAACTTCAACATGTATCAGTACAAGAGTCAATAGTTACTAAGTTGTTTGAGATACAAAATTTTTGGTTATGTGGCAAAATCTTCATATGTGTGAAGGTTTTGTGAGAGTTACGAAAGAGCATTGAAGCTTGTATTGATCATGAATTGAGAGCAGGAATTTAAGTCTATAAGATTTAATCTCCTATTGTTCCTCAATAGCTCAGCGGTAGAGCAGTCGTCTATCAACCGATCGGTCGTAGGTTCGAATCCTACTTGGGGAAATTATCAGTATTAGGATTTTAAATGTATCAATTAATAAAAGCTATTCATTTTTTGACACTGGGGATAAAATATATACATTGAGATAATATCAGATACTAAAAAGTTTACACTTTCTCTTGGACAAGAAAAAGCCCGACTCATAAGGCAAATGAATTAGAAAGCCTGTAAACGAATGTGCGAACGCAATGCAATGCAAGATAAAGCAAAAAATGAAGAAATGATATTGGAACAGAGATCTATCATTATCACAGAAGAAATAAAAGAATTTTAGTTTTACTTTAAGCTTAGTTCTAGGAATATATATTTAGCTAGGAAATCATAGGAAAGTAAGGACATTTCTATACACAAAATTTATTTACCTCCAAAGTAAGAAAACAAGCCAACAAAATAGTTTTTTGTTCTTCTGTATGGCACCATACAGAAATACAATAGAAACTGTACTAAAAAAAATGCAGTAGAGTTTAATCTCATATGCTAACATACTTGCATATGATATTACAAAACAGGATAAGTGTTAAACATCTTTAAACAAGAGTATCATAAACATCACAATCTCCATGCTCTTTTGAAGTACCTACGTCTTCTGTAAACCGAAATATTTAAAATAAGCCAAAGAAGTAAAATGATATTATTTGATTACATTAGAAGTATAAACATGTTACCTGGGAAGAGATTTTTAACAACAGTATGCTTGAAATTACTCTCATCAACAGCATCCACGTCCTTTAAAACTGATTTTACCTTATTGTCCTCAATAATCTCAGGAGTTTCTTTTAGGCGCAAATTCGTTACAGTGTACTGTTGCTGTATATGCACACCAACAGTGTTCTCCTTTCTCCTTATCTTCATATAAAATATTTTCCCCGCTAACTTATTGTTAACACATCCAGCCGTAACTGGTTCACCTTGTGCAAAACAATTTCTTCATATTCAAGAAAATGCAATAATTTAAAAAAAGCAGAAGATATAACAATAAAGTTTACCTTATCAGATAAACTCATACACATTTCAGAACCCATTTGCATGAGACAGATTACTGGTGTGTCAAACATAGTTACACTGAGCGATCCCGTTGAATCGAATACACAAAGATAGATGCGTTCTCTATATAATTCAGTACAATAATATATATGCATGAGCTCTTAAAATACAAACAAAAAGTACAAGTTCCAGAAAATGTTATATAGATAAACACAACAAACTTTGGTTTACTCTGTTTTTTTTCTCCACACATTGCACAAGTATATTCATAATTATGATCAGCATCTACAGAAGAAAAACATTTCTTGCAAGCCATGTAATAATATTTTTGTTCGGTGTTTATTACCATGGCTGCCACTTCAACAGTAAAGCTCTCAATCTGTAATTTAAATAAGCAAATTTCATGTTATAAGAATTTATGTAGAAGCAGATAAACTATATAAAACATAAGAACAATGCACAGTATACATAAAGTACCTAAGATTAAACTCGTACCTTTGGCTCAGAAAGAACTTCACTAATCAAGGAAATTTGATTTGTTGGGAAAACAGCAGAAGAGTCAACTCGTTGAAAATAATCTTTTCCACTTATTGCATCAACTGATAGAAATAGTGTCCTGCAAGCCAGCTGTATGGCGAGCATTTATTGTAATAAATGAAGAACTATTCAATTTTGATTAATAAATGCACTTTATTAAATGGTCAACTTTATCTTATGTAATAATTATCTACGCATAAGGATAGAAGTCCTTAGATCACAGGGCTATGGGACAACCCGTGGACTGATCTCCAAGGCCGTGATCTAGAACATATTCAAGAGTCGTAGAATCCAATCGAGATAGGACATCGTTGGATTCGGTTAGACTCTCACTATTGTGTATACTCCGATGAACTGGAGAATGCTGGGGTCCACGAGCGTGATTGGGATGGTCGATACACATAAGTGGGTGGCTTGCTGGGATGGCAAGCGCACTGAATACTCCAATTAGGAAATAACTCACCATGGAAGCGGTAGTCGCATATCGGGGTTGAAGTTATTCCAAATTTATAATAGTATACGAAGAACGATCCCTAACTACTTGAGGTGATAGGGTTTATCTGGTGCGAAAACGTCTATGCTTTGATATGAGTTCCGACTGACTGGGGATCACCAGAAAGTCTCTGTGGACTCATATTGGGTATAGAGGAACTCGTATGTAGATTCATATAATCAACAAAGGATCCATTGACCCGACTTGATAGGTTGGGAAATTCTCCTATGGATTTCTGTGAGAAATTAATTCTGGTAAAATCCTTGGCCAAGGTATCTGACGACTTTATGTAAGTAGCTCATAAAGATTAAGTCAAAGAGAATTTATTTCGAGATCAGAGTACATAAGGTCAAGACAAAAGAAAAGGGAATCCAATGAAAGACCATACCCTTAAGTCTCGACGGGGAGATTGATCGATGGAGAGATTATGTCGTATATGGAAATTATAAATGATAAAAAGTTCACTGAATTAATTCATCAGTGATTGGGCTCCATGGGCTTGTGGCTAGACATCGATCGTGGAGTGTGGGAGAATTCCCAAATTGGCAGGGGTGCTAATTTTGGAATGATCAATCGACAGAGTGTTCAATTGATTTAGAGTAAGTCTTACTCGAATAATTAAATTATATTTAATTATAACCCACGGTCAATTATGTGGTGAACCTACGGGGTAAATACACATGAAGCGAAAGCGAGGAAATAAAAACGACCGAGTCGACTGGGTGAATAATCGACTGGGTCGATTATTATGGGTGGGTCGACTGGGTCGACCCAATTGGAACAAAATGGAATCCAATTGGAATTGGATCAGGATCATAAATTGAATTGGAATTTAATTTGTGAGTTAATTAATTAAGTTGGATTTAATTAATTAAAGAAATAATTAATTAGTTAGACTTAGAGTCAAAATTAATTAATTGGGAGACTAGTTTATTAATTGGGCTATTTAATTGGAAGATTAAATAAAGCCTGGTCAAAATTAATTAACTGGGCCATGAATTAATTAGAAGACTTAGTCTTCTAAATTAAAGAGGGCCATGACCCATGTAGGAGAGAAGAACCCTAGTCCTAATAGGACTAGGTTAGGGAGATAACTATAAGTAGCTTTCTTGTAGTTATTTTTCACATAACTCCATAAGTAAAAATTGAGCAAGAGCAAAATTCTCTCTCCCTCTCCCACACAGCAATAGCCGAACCCATTCTTCCCTATGGAAGAATTTTTCGTTTTTCGACTTTGTTCCAAGATCGTTCCTAAATCCTAGATCATAATATATCTTGTGTTCTAGCTGATCAAGATTTATTATTTTTGTGATATTGTGGTGTATCAACTCGTAGAGGCGCAACACGTGGGGCGCTACTCAAAAGGCTTGGATCGATTTTCACTGTAGGAGAAATCAGAGTTCGTTTGCTAGCTAAAGGATTTGCAAGGAGATAGGTATAACGTGTAAACTTATACTATCGTTTTTATTTATATTCATATATATACAACTAGAGAATATACTGGCAAGATTCTGTAAGAGGTCCTAAAATTTTTATATTCCGTTGTGCCCAGGGCTGTTTATCTTACCGAATCCCAACATCAACAATACACTTAAGATTGCTGGATCGCCTTTATAGATATTGAAAGTAGATAGTATTAGAGAATGAAACAAAATGAATTTACCTAAAAGACTTTAAGGATACTAATACCAATTTTTCAAGGCAATAACTTCAGGAATATCTGGTTCAAGCTCAATTACAATGCCTGTAGTAGAGCCAAGAGTTCCATCTGCATTAATCATACATGACCTTTAACATTATAGATTAAGCCAAGATACTATTTTGGTTAAAGAACTTACTGCACGTAAGTATTTTTACCACGATGTGCGGATACCAGAAGTTGTGTTGCTCTAATAATTGGGAGAGTATCTTTGGCTTTATCAATAAGGTCACCTTCGGCCACAACAACCGCGTTCCATAACGTAAGCACAACAACTTTCTTCCTAAACAATTTATAAGTATTATCATTTACATGTTAAATAAAGAATAAAAACACTTACCAAAGAAAAAATATTAGAAAGTTAAACTAAACCATACACAGGCTAAACTTACTCATGATCCATAATAGCAAATTCACGAAGTTTCGTGTCTTTATTATTTACAATAAACGATCGCAATTCCCCTTTCTGGATAACTATTGCAACGATATCTATATAAAAAACATAAAAAACATGTCATATAGTTTTTTAAAAGTCAAAGTAAAGAAATAAAAAAAAAAACAAGTATTTATTATGTAACATACCTAGGAAAGTATTTTGGTGAACAAGAGTATTCAAATTCCCAATCGAGCCATATTTAGATTTTATAATAGAGCGTGATATTTCAGTTCAGGATCTGGATTACAAGTAGTTTTTGAATTGATTATCCATTGATATGGATATCCAAACTTGTCATACTTGTCCTCAATCTTTGAAACAGATGCATTACAAACAGTATAAGTCTTATACATGGTAAACATGTCTTTGAAATGTTCGATATCAGGAACAAATATAGTTGCAGATATTTTCTGTCCCTATTGAAAACATATTAAATGTAAATATTATTATGACAATATAAATAATTAAATAATTTATAAAATATATAAATATTAACTTTAATATGAATAACATACCGTTTCATCCACCAAGAGAATCCGCTGATATCGCTTTACACCTCTTGCAGGCAAATGTGGCTGTGTTTTCGCTTCGACCATAACCCGTACAGCCCATGATTTAGTTTCTTTTTTCACTTCATTGATATGCATGATTTGAGGACTCATTTCACTGTACATAAAAATAGCATTGTTTACCAATACATAAGTATGCATATAAAAAATCACATTCTAATTTCTATTCTATTTAAGTATCTTATAAAAACTCATCTAAACATAAACAAATAAAGCATATACTTACTTATATAAACTATAATACCATATATTTAGTGACATAAAAAAAAAAAAAAACGACCTTCTGCTAACAAAAAAACCTCTCCATATACTATATTTTTTGTGTAATCACTATACAAGATAATTTTTGAATCAGGATGTATAAGTATCTTAACACCACTCCCTGACTTTGCTCGAGACAAAGCAACATAAAGTTGTCCATGCGAGAACACAGGTTCCTTCAAATAGATTCCAACAAACTCTAAAGTTTGGCCTTGGGATTTGTTTACTGTCATAGCAAAACACGGACGTATTGGAAATTGCATCCTCTTGAATGCTACTGGACATTTAAGCTTATCCGAGAGTTCAACAGGTATTCGAGGGATAAACACGTACGTCCATTTAAAATCCCCAATTGCAATTTCTGCACCAATAAAGTTGTCACCTAATTGTTTGCAAATCAGACGTGTTCCATTACACAAACCTTGTATAGGATTAAGATTTCTCAACAACATTATAGGAGAATTGTACTTTAGCTTTAGTAAATGAGGAGGTAATCCACTGGCAGAAACTTCATTTAGGAAGTCTTCATATTCTGCTTGCTGCGAAGGATCATTTGTACGATTAAAGCTTAAGTATTCTCTCATTTCACCAGGAAATCTTTCCATAAGAAGTTCGTTTAACAAAGTTACAGAGTCATTCTTTGGAGTTAAGATTGCTCTATCAATCAGGGAATATGGATCCTCAAGAAATGCATCAAACGAAGGGTAAACACTTTCAATCAATCTATCAAGAGAAGTATTGGCATCAATGAAAGGAATTATCATATGAGCTGGTATACAAATATTCTCATCAAATAAATATGGAACGTCGCCATTCCCAACAGCCAGAATAAACGAAGTAAAAGCTGGATCTCCTTTAGCTCTCATATTCTCATGTAACTTAAATCTGATAACCTTTCGCCAGAGCGAGGAACTGACAAAACTCGCACCTATCATAGAATCTCTAGAACCATGCACAATAATTGGCAATGTTTGTCTAAAATCTCCTCCAAAGAGGACAATTTTCCCACCCAACGGTTTTCTAGATTCACAAAAATCGACCAATAGTTTATCTAAAGATTCAATCGAAAAACGATTAGCCATTGAAGCTTCGTCCCATATAATAAGTCTAGCTTGAATAATCATTTTAGCAAGACTGCTTTGTATACTAATATTTCCAGTAGACTTATCCTGAGGATCAAATGGTAGCTTGAAATGAGAATGCGCGGTCCGGCCTCCAGGAAGCAAAGATGCAGCAACACCCGACGTCGCAACAGGCAAAGCTATAAGACCATTTGAATGCACATATGCTAATAAAGCATGATACAAGAACGTTTTTCCAGTGCCAGCAGGTCCATCCAAGAAAAATGCTCCACCTTCATTAGAATTAACTTTTCCAACAATTACATCATACACCATTTTCTGTTCAATTTTAAGGCTATGAATCAGCAACATATCTTCTGTTGAAACCTTCATGGATACTTCATTTTCATAGTCTTTACTATATATGTCCCCACACCCCGAACATTTACCTGGAAACTTAATATCAAAATCAGTAAAGCATTTCTCCATTGAACGTAACACAACTTCTATGGCAGCAACTGTCTTATCTAAAATTTCATCATTTCCAAAAGTTCGATTCTTAGCAAAATCTTCTGACAATGAAGGATAATATTTATTCCATAGTGATTGTGGATCACCAACAATACCATACACAAGCAACATAGAAAAAAGAACTCGAAATGAATACGACATCTCATATAAGACAGCCTCCGCAAGACAATTGTCCACGTAAATATCAGATTGTAACTGTCCTCTACGAACAGCAGCCTAAAACTATCAAACTTCTGACCGGATACAGTTAGCAAAAACTCAAAAGAAGTAAGGCATCGAACATTATTCAAGAGCAATCTTTCAAAGTACCTTTCACCCTCCACTGGACTAACTGTACACAGTCGGCCGACGACAAGTAATTTTTTACGCAATTTCCATCTATGTTTAACTGATTCCCAAACAAAATATTTTGGGAAATTTTTGTATAAGAGATTAAGCTTTTTTGCTTCCAAGTCTGACGAATTCATAAAGAAGAATTCAGTCAACATTGTCCGAGAAGATAAAGGATTAGCAAGACACTGTTGAAGAGTCTGATGTACTCCAAACCGCAAAGGTTGATGATCCGGAAGATGAACCGGCAAAATAATAACGGGCGGAAACATCTCACTTATAGAAAATCCATAAATTCTCCAGCAAGCTTCAGGTGCACAGATATAACGTCCTTCCTGATATTCATTTATTTCATCTCGTTGGGCCAGAGGATCTTCCGTAGCAACACGATACACGAGCTTAGAATGGCCCTTGTAAATATACTTGTATAAATATTTGACCAAGTTCACATCTGCACATATTTCAACATTTATGTGACAATCCAATTTAAGTAAAAGGTACGGACAGTACGGCACGACCGATCTATTATCAAGTCTCAATTTCTGGTAAACAACTGAACGACCATTATTCCTTCTACGATAAATAGGGAACGCATTTTCAGCATTCGTAGTACTTTAGGCAAAATCCCTAGGATAGTAATTTTTACATTTACCGTCACGCATACATGCACACGACTTATTGGATTCACCGCATGGCCCATGCATCATATGATTTATCACATAAGAACGCAAGAAAGGGTGCGAGGAATCTGGAAGTTCAGCACTTATAATTTCGTCATAGACAGCAGGCGCAAAAATCTTGTGATGCAATGTCAGAATAATAATCCAGTGAGCATGAGGCAGACCGTGCTTTTGATATTCAACAGGGTACGCATACGCTGCAACTTCTCCAAAAAGTTGTTTCTTCACAATCTCAAACTTCAGCTCCTCAAGTTTCGCCTTAAACACACGAGCTGTTAAATCAGGCCTGTCATCAGCTTTTTCACATGGCAGTAAGGAATCAACAATCTCACTCCAAGCAGGATTGCATGTCATTGTCAAAAAAACATCGGGTTTGCCAAACCTCTCAACAAGTGACATCGCATTTACATACCTCTTTCTCATGTCGCGAGGTCCACCAATAAAAGAAGAAGGTAGAACAATTATTCGGCCCACATTACTTGGACTAATCTGATCATCTATCGAAAGACTATCAATAATACCCTAGTAAGATTTCGTACGCAGTTCACGCTGGAGTTGTTCGGAACGATAGTAATCAAGACGTGCTGTTTCCACTTTAATGTACATATCTATGATAAATTCCTGACCTAATCTACCCGCATGCAAAATATAACTATTACCTTCATCACGCATTTGGGCCTGATAGCATGAATATTCTCTGCACGAAACATTTCCCTTGTCCCTTTATTACGCTGCAAGCCTATACACAATTGAAAAGAAATAGACGATTCAGAAGAACAATACAGACGAAACTTTAGACCCACACAACTGTAAGCGAATAACTTACACACCTTCTTCCTCTGCCGCGAGTAACTCTTCGCCAGAACAAACAATAGACATATCAAAAGGCGCAATTGTCGAATCACCTATTTTACGCTTTCGAACAGAACTAACACGTAATTCCATTTTTTTCGAAATACCCTGATGCCATCCTTGTTCACCATGTGGAAACACTAACGGATACTGTAAAGGATTGTAACAATTGTCATATAATTAACTTTGTAACCACGACTAGACACAGTATATACTCGAATATCTCGTTCGCAACCGCTGGAACCTTCATCACCATCTTTCCAAACACCCGCCACTTCATTAACAGTAGGAGCATTACAATTCCTTTGATCTAATACTGAATTACTCCTCAAAATAATCTGAGCTTCTCGTAAATCATCCCAACAAGACAATCTCTTAGAAAATTTAGTATATGGATTATTTGCCAATGCTCTCACTAGGAGATCCATTACGTCTCGTCTTAAATCTTTAGCACCCAAAACATCCGTATCTAAACTTTCTGCATTATCCAAAAAGAACAACTGCAACAAGTCTGCTGTGTTAGCCGAACCATCAATAGGATTCATGAAATGAGAAACATTTCCATGGACCTTCAAAGAATATATACCATGCTTCGCCCACCACGAGTCCTCAACTACTTTCATTCCAATTGAAGTAAAGGCAAATCCATGATTATATGACCGTCCTTTGCGCCTAAACTCTTTTGCAACTTCGGAAAAAGGATCAGTAAACAGGAACATCAATATAGGAGACAGTACGACAGGAGCTTGAACAATCTGACTGCTCGCACAACAAAAACCAGGAACCTCACGAAAAAAACGACGTGCACCACAAAAAAATGCACTTATCCTGCTGAGGTAGCACCCAAGGAGTGTGAGGAAGATCATGAATTCTATCAAATCGTCCAAACGATTTCCTTACTGAAACAACAAAATAAAAACAGCCAATAAATAAACAAGTAAAATTGAAAAAATATTGAACTTACACAGCACTTTTCGTATATCACATACTTAACTGGGAAAAACAGAATCACGTATATGAGCGACCAATACAAAATTTGTACGAGAGGAAGAACCCTCATCAGCCAAGCAAACTTCAGGTTGTTGACGTACATAACAACGCAAGGCATACTTCGCACGCTGCATCGCAAGCAATGCACTTTTATCTTCCGAACACATAGAAGCATAATGTAAACGTCGACTTTCATTACGACCCAACTTAATTAATTCCTTACCATCCACCATAACTAAAAATAAAAAAAGAGAACTTTAAAATATTAACAAAACAACGTGCCAATGAATAAATAAACCAAATCAAAAAAATATAGATAAGAGATTGCAACTCACAACTTCAAAAGACATTCCAAGTATGAAGCCTCAGAGACAGTGTCGCAAAACACAAGAAAATGATTGTTGGTCCCAAGTGGTCAGATGAGGTCTAGAGGGGGGGGGTGAATAGACCTCTGAAAATTTTTGAACTTAAAAACTTTTCAGTCTTCTGTCAGCAGACTAAGCTGATGAAGAACAGTAAGCAGACTAATCTGATCGTGAACAAATCTTGAACAGACGACTGACCACTCTTCTTACAGTAACTTAGCTGTTTTTCAGCAAAACAGTTTTTCTAAGAGTTTACTTGCAGCGGATTGTTTCAAAGTGTTTTTCACAAGTAGACTTAGTTCTTGAAAGATTTTATCCCCAGTTTTTACAAACTCCTTTTGTTTTAAGATCTTTTCAAATAATTCGAAGTGTTTAAATGTGCAAACTTTAAATATGCAAGAAAGCTTTAAATGCAAGATAACACAAAGAATTTTTATAGTGGTTATATGGATAAAAATCCTTTAGTCCACTCTTCCAGATCACTTAGATTCTGGGTTATACTATAATCACAAAGATTACAATACAAATCTCCACTTATACCTAACCAACAAATGAGAAGGCTATAAGCTCGCAATAGGAGTTCACAAAGAAAACCTATCCTCTAGATTTTGATCACTCACAAAGACGGATCAAATCTTCGCACAACACTACTCTTTCACAATATCACTCAGATAATGTTTTTCTTTTGACTTCAACTTGGATCAGCCAACAGATGACTTCACCAGACGAGTGAGCTGTTCGAGTTTCTTGAGACTTAAAGAAATTCTGCTTCAATTGCGAAATCTCAGATATGTTGTTGTGTGTCTCTCTCTTCGAACTTTGCTCTATTTATACTTGGATTTGAATTTATGACCGTTGAAGAAAATCACATCTTCAAATCCATTATCCAGCTCATTTTGAAACGGCTCCCTGCAGCAATCGTACAGTGTACAGTACCTTTCTGTCCATCGCATTTAATGCTGCATTTAATGCACTCTGCTGATCCGAGGATATCTTCAATCATTTGCCATTACTACCCTTCTCTTTCAGCATTTATTACGCCAGGTGCATTTATTACCGTTGGACTAATCTCTTGATCTCTTCTACTCTGCTGATCAAAACGACTCTGCTGATAGATACTCTGCTGATCAAATACTGAACTCATCTGATTTGACTCGGCTGATGATCTACCCTTCTGTTCGCTGTTTCAGCAAGAGATCACTAGTCTTCTGAGCTTCGAACTTTGAACTCTTCTGATGTCTTCTTTTACTTGTTCAAAATTCTTCTAAGGGAACTAAGCTTCCATACTTAGCTGATTATGATGTTTTGGAATTCATCAAAACCTTCCCTTACTTTCTAACTTCTTTGCACTTCATCTTCATCTTCATCCAACAATTTCCCCCTTTTTGATGATGACAAAACCTCAGCTAAGTACCTGTACCTAAACTAAAGTTTTGATCCTCAAAAATTTCTGAGATAGAAATGATCTGTTGGAGTCAAACTTGCAATTTTATAGATATTGAATAGATTACATTTTACAAGTTTTGAAGAGTAAAAGATGCAAAGTAAAGGATTACAAGGTTTTTAAAGTAAAGAAATCTAGTCTAAACTAGTCTTCTTCTTTCTTTTCTTCTTCAGCTTCCTTGTCTTCTTTTTCTGATTCATCAGCAGGTTTGGAAGTTTCAATTTCCAACTTCTGCTTCAACAGCTCTAGCTTCTTCTTTTTAGAGTCAGGATCAAGCTGTTCTTCAGCTGAATCCTTAGCAGCAGCTATCTCCTTATCTGATTTAGCTTTTGCTTCAGCTTCAGTTTCTTCAAATTCTTCAGCTATCTCCTTGTCATCTTCTTCTTTTTCTGTGATCTTTTCTTCTGCTGATCTGCTTGTGCCTTCATTTGCTGCTTCATTCCTATCATTATCATCAGCAGACTCTTCTAAGACTTCTGTTCCTTCAGCATCTTCTTCAGCTTCCAATTCAACAGAAGGAAGGTCCAACTCTTTTCTGCCCAAATATCCTCTCTTCCCCCTTTTTGTCATCATCAGCAGGGTTGATTTGATAGTTTGGTAAGATTGGAGTAATTAGAAGTGAATCACAGAGAAGCTTGATGTTCTCTTCCATAGCATTCATCTGAGCCTGTTGTTTAAGTTGATTGGCTTTAACATTCTTGACTTCTTTGAACAAGTCTTCTCCTTGATCACCCAATTGAATTTGAGATCCCAAAATCCAATTTGATGAAGCAGTGAAGTCTTTCATCATGTTTCCCATGACTTCATCTTCTGCTTGGAGAGCCAATTCAACAGTTTGTTCAATCTGTTTCCAACCTTCAGTAGTGCTCTGAGTCCTTCTTCTAAGAATATCCATATCCTGACAGATAGATTTAACATTGTAAGCAGTGTCTTCTATCAGATCCGTTGGAACAGCAGCAGCTTTCTGAACTGGTTGTTTAACAGCAGCAATCACTTCTGCAGCTAATTCTTTCTTCATATCCTTCAGAGAATTGGTGATCATTTGTTGGATGGAGTCCAACAGATTTGTCTGAACACCATGAGAGGTTGAAGGCATATTGATAACGTCGTGAAAACGTCATTATTACGTGTCTTCTTAAGCCAAAAACAACTTGCTTTGATTTGAGTTTTGCGTGCTTTTGTTTATTTTCGCATTCTTTTGCGTTTTTGGTCCTTTGTTGGACATTTGTGTGTTTTGGTAGTTGTTTGTGTGTTTTGATGTTATTTTTGTGTTTTTGTAGGGAGATGTAAAAAAGGGCTTCAAAGGAATGAAGAACCGAAGTCAAAAATATGGAAGAACGTAAATAGCTACTCACTAGAACATGCATAAATATTTGATGGATGATCCAAATGAGCTAAATTTTGGATATGTCATAGATGAGTGAGTTAGCTACGCTATGGATTTTACGGATCCGCAATCGGAGTTCGGAGTCAAAAGATATCCTGCTCGGAAGAAAGTGCGGCGGAGCAGAAAATCTGCAGAGAGCTTACTGCCTGAGCTCGCGGCCGCGAGCTCAGGGCTCGCGGCCGCGAGGTCCTGCCTGCTGGTGCGAAATATCAGCTGAATCTCCGCGTTTTGAAGGGCATTTTCGGGTTTTCTCATGAGGGTCTATTAGGGCAAGATAAGAGAGCAACTTTGGGACTTCTTACACAATCTCTCTTCCAATCTTTCCCTCCACTCTTGTGCCTCTTTTTTCTCTTTGCCTCCCTAAGCTTTCTCTCTAGTTTTTCCCTTTGTTTTCTTGTATTGAAGGCTCAACCAAGGGGGTGAGTTAATCACCACCCTTGGGGAGTGATTAGGTGGTGATTAAAGGGAGGAGAATCCTTGTCTCGATTCCATTTCGATTAGGTGATTTCTTTCCATTTCTTAGTTATTTATGATTAGGAGATGAGTTTGTTATTTCCTTTTTGGATGAATGATTGTGTATTGGAATTCTCCGGATTTATATAAATTTATGTTATTGTTTGATTAATGATGTCTTGATGATTAGTATGGTGCTTATATGTGTTCGTTAATCCGATTCCGTGTTTATTGTTCGTCTTGTGGTTTGACAACCCTTTGAGATGAGTGTTATTGATTCTTGATTGCTAGATATAGTGATTTTGAGGATTTGATTATGAATTTGGATTGTGAATCGTTTTAAGGATAGACATATACCTATGTCGTTTCATATTCGTTTAAGGTTTGAGTTTAAATGACATCGATTAGATTTTAGTCCATTTATACGTAAATTGGCTTAGTTTAATTTGATAGGTTGGTATGCTATCGAAAGATACATATGAATGTCATTGAATCCTTGAATAGCAAACACGAGCACAGTATATTAATTGTCGAGTCATTGTTATCGTTTGATTAATTATGTTTGATGATGGGTTATGTTTGATTTGTTGGGTTTATTGTTTTATCGCACTTTTGGCCATCTACCTTTAATGCAACCTAGACATAGGATGTAGAAAGTTAGGTGAGTGACGATTTGTGGATTTCAACCTAGGATAGACATATACCTAGTTTGGTCCGTGTTTGTATAATGGGTTCGTTCGTTAATGCATCAAATAACTTAGATTCTCTTTATTCGGGGATTCGGGTTAGTTTTAGGTCCCGGGTGACAACGGTACGCCTTAGAATCCTCTTTTGGGTTCGGACTTTCCTTAGAGCATCGATTGACAGCGATGTTCGTTATTGATCCGGAGATGGAGAGTTTGGGTAGATTGGTAGAGTTAAGTCAAACCGATAGGGAGACTTAACTAATTTGAACTCACAAACAACAACTAAATCTAGGATTGTTTGCATAGCTAACCTAACAACCGCATAA
Organism: Penstemon barbatus; assembly: GCA_003313485.2. Lineage (NCBI taxonomy): Eukaryota > Viridiplantae > Streptophyta > Magnoliopsida > Lamiales > Plantaginaceae > Penstemon > Penstemon barbatus. The sequence continues at coordinate 74,066,494 of CM064883.1, forward strand.
TTTATTTGCTTTAACTAATCTCTTATAAATCCTCCTTACCACATAATTAACTCCCCATTTACTTGTTTTCATAGTTAGATTTACTTTACCGCTCGTAGTTAAATAAAATCACCCTTATCATATATTTGGGTTTGATCTTTTTGTATCAAGCGTTCTCACATGAAATAGGCCGTTGATTGATTCGTTTATTCCCACCTTTTACTCATTCGTTGGGATTCGATACTCGGTATGTACTTATCGTTTTATATTACTTGTAACGACCGTATACTTGCGTAGTTTGCGTATTAGTATTTGGAACGCAACAAGTTTTTGGCGCCGTTGCCGGGGAATGTGGTAACGTGTGGAGTAAATGACGATATTGATGGCTAGTTTTGTGTTTGATAGCTTGATACTTCGTGCTAATTTTGATCTTTTTGTTTCTTTGCGAGGTTTGATCGGCCTATTGCGAAGAGCTTAAGGATTTTGATGGGCCTGTTTTGTGGAATCATGGACGGTGGGAGTAATTTTGGTGACGATCAAACCATCCCTCGTATCAAGTCAAGCTCGTGACTTAAAACAAGCATTCGTTCCCTTTTTCATCATCTTGTTTCGTCTTGTTTTGTCTCGTTTTGTTTTGTTTTTGTTTGTGTTGTGTTGTAGGTGATGATTGTGCATGATAAAGAAGTAATGGCAAGCATGATTGAGGATCCGAGACGGAAGTTAACCACGGGATGCACGGACTCCATGATCGACAAAAGGGCGTAACCTTTACATTTTTGCATTCCGTTTGGTTTATTTTGCGCTTACAATGCTATATCTATATGTCCGTACTTGATTGGTTTTGATTATCTATGCTTGCTTGAATTGGATAGAGCCGTGTTCGATCATTTACCTTGTTGTTTTCTTTGTTTTGTTTGTTTTTCTTTTCTTTGTGTTCTTGCGTGGTTGTCGTGTCGACCTCCCTCCATTTTTCTCAATTCACACAATGGGGACATTGTGCGTTTTAAGTTTGGGGGAGAGAGGTCGCAAGTACTTGCATACATGCTAGGTCGACCCGCCAAATTTTTTCAGATTCTTGTTATTATTTGAGTATGCTTCTACAAAATTTGAGCACATTGGCTAAGGCTAGGTTGTATTTGGGGTGGATAAAGAACTTTAGTGATAATAGGATCTAGGACTCCTCTTGCGTAACTTAGTTTCTCTCCAAACTTTAGTTTGAAAACAAAGTGTAAAAGGAACAAAATGGCCTAAGTTTGGGGGAGTGAACCCTTTTCGAGAATGAAAAACCTTTGAACACCTAGCTCTTAAAAGAAATGAGTAGAGAAGTTGCTAAAATGTATGCCCTTCTATGAGAGAAAAGAAAGGCTAAGCCTTCATTGATGAAATTCATGGATGATTTTTGTAATAACTCTATGTCATTATAATTGTGCAAGTTTTGTAGTGAAAAATTCAAATGTAATGCACAAAGGAAAGGAATGGTGCTAGTAGCCCACAAAGTTAAATGTTTAGAATCACAAGAAACCATCAATAGTGCTAGATTTGTATTGTAATATCATTGTAAAGCACAAAGTGCTATGTTATTATTGTAAATCAAAAGAAAAGAAAAGTATGGTGAGAAAAGAGCTAGGGAATAATATTGTCAATTAGTTCACGAATAGGGACAATACTCTTAAATTACCTACAACTTAGTTTCATGATGTGATTGGAGCATGAGGTTTGAAACCTAAGGTTAGGAGATAGTCTAAGTTAACGTGAGGAGCCCATGCAAGTAGAACCGATGATTTTAATCTATTGGGGCGTATTCACCTAAAATAGAATCTAGCCGAAGCCATCACGCACACACGTGGAGCTTGTTTAAAGAATAATTTGAAAGTGTTAAGCTTTGGCATTTTGATCTTAAGCATGCATGTTTAGTATTTGTTTTTGCTTTCTTTGCTCGAGGACGAGCAAGTGTTTAAGTTTGGGGGTGTGATAACGTCGTGAAAACGTCATTATTACGTGTCTTCTTAAGCCAAAAACAACTTGCTTTGATTTGAGTTTTGCGTGCTTTTGTTTATTTTCGCATTCTTTTGCGTTTTTGGTCCTTTGTTGGACATTTGTGTGTTTTGGTAGTTGTTTGTGTGTTTTGATGTTATTTTTGTGTTTTTGTAGGGAGATGTAAAAAAGGGCTTCAAAGGAATGAAGAACCGAAGTCAAAAATATGGAAGAACGTAAATAGCTACTCACTAGAACATGCATAAATATTTGATGGATGATCCAAATGAGCTAAATTTTGGATATGTCATAGATGAGTGAGTTAGCTACGCTATGGATTTTACGGATCCGCAATCGGAGTTCGGAGTCAAAAGATATCCTGCTCGGAAGAAAGTGCGGCGGAGCAGAAAATCTGCAGAGAGCTTACTGCCTGAGCTCGCGGCCGCGAGCTCAGGGCTCGCGGCCGCGAGGTCCTGCCTGCTGGTGCGAAATATCAGCTGAATCTCCGCGTTTTGAAGGGCATTTTCGGGTTTTCTCATGAGGGTCTATTAGGGCAAGATAAGAGAGCAACTTTGGGACTTCTTACACAATCTCTCTTCCAATCTTTCCCTCCACTCTTGTGCCTCTTTTTTCTCTTTGCCTCCCTAAGCTTTCTCTCTAGTTTTTCCCTTTGTTTTCTTGTATTGAAGGCTCAACCAAGGGGGTGAGTTAATCACCACCCTTGGGGAGTGATTAGGTGGTGATTAAAGGGAGGAGAATCCTTGTCTCGATTCCATTTCGATTAGGTGATTTCTTTCCATTTCTTAGTTATTTATGATTAGGAGATGAGTTTGTTATTTCCTTTTTGGATGAATGATTGTGTATTGGAATTCTCCGGATTTATATAAATTTATGTTATTGTTTGATTAATGATGTCTTGATGATTAGTATGGTGCTTATATGTGTTCGTTAATCCGATTCCGTGTTTATTGTTCGTCTTGTGGTTTGACAACCCTTTGAGATGAGTGTTATTGATTCTTGATTGCTAGATATAGTGATTTTGAGGATTTGATTATGAATTTGGATTGTGAATCGTTTTAAGGATAGACATATACCTATGTCGTTTCATATTCGTTTAAGGTTTGAGTTTAAATGACATCGATTAGATTTTAGTCCATTTATACGTAAATTGGCTTAGTTTAATTTGATAGGTTGGTATGCTATCGAAAGATACATATGAATGTCATTGAATCCTTGAATAGCAAACACGAGCACAGTATATTAATTGTCGAGTCATTGTTATCGTTTGATTAATTATGTTTGATGATGGGTTATGTTTGATTTGTTGGGTTTATTGTTTTATCGCACTTTTGGCCATCTACCTTTAATGCAACCTAGACATAGGATGTAGAAAGTTAGGTGAGTGACGATTTGTGGATTTCAACCTAGGATAGACATATACCTAGTTTGGTCCGTGTTTGTATAATGGGTTCGTTCGTTAATGCATCAAATAACTTAGATTCTCTTTATTCGGGGATTCGGGTTAGTTTTAGGTCCCGGGTGACAACGGTACGCCTTAGAATCCTCTTTTGGGTTCGGACTTTCCTTAGAGCATCGATTGACAGCGATGTTCGTTATTGATCCGGAGATGGAGAGTTTGGGTAGATTGGTAGAGTTAAGTCAAACCGATAGGGAGACTTAACTAATTTGAACTCACAAACAACAACTAAATCTAGGATTGTTTGCATAGCTAACCTAACAACCGCATAATTTATTTGCTTTAACTAATCTCTTATAAATCCTCCTTACCACATAATTAACTCCCCATTTACTTGTTTTCATAGTTAGATTTACTTTACCGCTCGTAGTTAAATAAAATCACCCTTATCATATATTTGGGTTTGATCTTTTTGTATCAAGCGTTCTCACATGAAATAGGCCGTTGATTGATTCGTTTATTCCCACCTTTTACTCATTCGTTGGGATTCGATACTCGGTATGTACTTATCGTTTTATATTACTTGTAACGACCGTATACTTGCGTAGTTTGCGTATTAGTATTTGGAACGCAACAAGTTTTTGGCGCCGTTGCCGGGGAATGTGGTAACGTGTGGAGTAAATGACGATATTGATGGCTAGTTTTGTGTTTGATAGCTTGATACTTCGTGCTAATTTTGATCTTTTTGTTTCTTTGCGAGGTTTGATCGGCCTATTGCGAAGAGCTTAAGGATTTTGATGGGCCTGTTTTGTGGAATCATGGACGGTGGGAGTAATTTTGGTGACGATCAAACCATCCCTCGTATCAAGTCAAGCTCGTGACTTAAAACAAGCATTCGTTCCCTTTTTCATCATCTTGTTTCGTCTTGTTTTGTCTCGTTTTGTTTTGTTTTTGTTTGTGTTGTGTTGTAGGTGATGATTGTGCATGATAAAGAAGTAATGGCAAGCATGATTGAGGATCCGAGACGGAAGTTAACCACGGGATGCACGGACTCCATGATCGACAAAAGGGCGTAACCTTTACATTTTTGCATTCCGTTTGGTTTATTTTGCGCTTACAATGCTATATCTATATGTCCGTACTTGATTGGTTTTGATTATCTATGCTTGCTTGAATTGGATAGAGCCGTGTTCGATCATTTACCTTGTTGTTTTCTTTGTTTTGTTTGTTTTTCTTTTCTTTGTGTTCTTGCGTGGTTGTCGTGTCGACCTCCCTCCATTTTTCTCAATTCACACAATGGGGACATTGTGCGTTTTAAGTTTGGGGGAGAGAGGTCGCAAGTACTTGCATACATGCTAGGTCGACCCGCCAAATTTTTTCAGATTCTTGTTATTATTTGAGTATGCTTCTACAAAATTTGAGCACATTGGCTAAGGCTAGGTTGTATTTGGGGTGGATAAAGAACTTTAGTGATAATAGGATCTAGGACTCCTCTTGCGTAACTTAGTTTCTCTCCAAACTTTAGTTTGAAAACAAAGTGTAAAAGGAACAAAATGGCCTAAGTTTGGGGGAGTGAACCCTTTTCGAGAATGAAAAACCTTTGAACACCTAGCTCTTAAAAGAAATGAGTAGAGAAGTTGCTAAAATGTATGCCCTTCTATGAGAGAAAAGAAAGGCTAAGCCTTCATTGATGAAATTCATGGATGATTTTTGTAATAACTCTATGTCATTATAATTGTGCAAGTTTTGTAGTGAAAAATTCAAATGTAATGCACAAAGGAAAGGAATGGTGCTAGTAGCCCACAAAGTTAAATGTTTAGAATCACAAGAAACCATCAATAGTGCTAGATTTGTATTGTAATATCATTGTAAAGCACAAAGTGCTATGTTATTATTGTAAATCAAAAGAAAAGAAAAGTATGGTGAGAAAAGAGCTAGGGAATAATATTGTCAATTAGTTCACGAATAGGGACAATACTCTTAAATTACCTACAACTTAGTTTCATGATGTGATTGGAGCATGAGGTTTGAAACCTAAGGTTAGGAGATAGTCTAAGTTAACGTGAGGAGCCCATGCAAGTAGAACCGATGATTTTAATCTATTGGGGCGTATTCACCTAAAATAGAATCTAGCCGAAGCCATCACGCACACACGTGGAGCTTGTTTAAAGAATAATTTGAAAGTGTTAAGCTTTGGCATTTTGATCTTAAGCATGCATGTTTAGTATTTGTTTTTGCTTTCTTTGCTCGAGGACGAGCAAGTGTTTAAGTTTGGGGGTGTGATAACGTCGTGAAAACGTCATTATTACGTGTCTTCTTAAGCCAAAAACAACTTGCTTTGATTTGAGTTTTGCGTGCTTTTGTTTATTTTCGCATTCTTTTGCGTTTTTGGTCCTTTGTTGGACATTTGTGTGTTTTGGTAGTTGTTTGTGTGTTTTGATGTTATTTTTGTGTTTTTGTAGGGAGATGTAAAAAAGGGCTTCAAAGGAATGAAGAACCGAAGTCAAAAATATGGAAGAACGTAAATAGCTACTCACTAGAACATGCATAAATATTTGATGGATGATCCAAATGAGCTAAATTTTGGATATGTCATAGATGAGTGAGTTAGCTACGCTATGGATTTTACGGATCCGCAATCGGAGTTCGGAGTCAAAAGATATCCTGCTCGGAAGAAAGTGCGGCGGAGCAGAAAATCTGCAGAGAGCTTACTGCCTGAGCTCGCGGCCGCGAGCTCAGGGCTCGCGGCCGCGAGGTCCTGCCTGCTGGTGCGAAATATCAGCTGAATCTCCGCGTTTTGAAGGGCATTTTCGGGTTTTCTCATGAGGGTCTATTAGGGCAAGATAAGAGAGCAACTTTGGGACTTCTTACACAATCTCTCTTCCAATCTTTCCCTCCACTCTTGTGCCTCTTTTTTCTCTTTGCCTCCCTAAGCTTTCTCTCTAGTTTTTCCCTTTGTTTTCTTGTATTGAAGGCTCAACCAAGGGGGTGAGTTAATCACCACCCTTGGGGAGTGATTAGGTGGTGATTAAAGGGAGGAGAATCCTTGTCTCGATTCCATTTCGATTAGGTGATTTCTTTCCATTTCTTAGTTATTTATGATTAGGAGATGAGTTTGTTATTTCCTTTTTGGATGAATGATTGTGTATTGGAATTCTCCGGATTTATATAAATTTATGTTATTGTTTGATTAATGATGTCTTGATGATTAGTATGGTGCTTATATGTGTTCGTTAATCCGATTCCGTGTTTATTGTTCGTCTTGTGGTTTGACAACCCTTTGAGATGAGTGTTATTGATTCTTGATTGCTAGATATAGTGATTTTGAGGATTTGATTATGAATTTGGATTGTGAATCGTTTTAAGGATAGACATATACCTATGTCGTTTCATATTCGTTTAAGGTTTGAGTTTAAATGACATCGATTAGATTTTAGTCCATTTATACGTAAATTGGCTTAGTTTAATTTGATAGGTTGGTATGCTATCGAAAGATACATATGAATGTCATTGAATCCTTGAATAGCAAACACGAGCACAGTATATTAATTGTCGAGTCATTGTTATCGTTTGATTAATTATGTTTGATGATGGGTTATGTTTGATTTGTTGGGTTTATTGTTTTATCGCACTTTTGGCCATCTACCTTTAATGCAACCTAGACATAGGATGTAGAAAGTTAGGTGAGTGACGATTTGTGGATTTCAACCTAGGATAGACATATACCTAGTTTGGTCCGTGTTTGTATAATGGGTTCGTTCGTTAATGCATCAAATAACTTAGATTCTCTTTATTCGGGGATTCGGGTTAGTTTTAGGTCCCGGGTGACAACGGTACGCCTTAGAATCCTCTTTTGGGTTCGGACTTTCCTTAGAGCATCGATTGACAGCGATGTTCGTTATTGATCCGGAGATGGAGAGTTTGGGTAGATTGGTAGAGTTAAGTCAAACCGATAGGGAGACTTAACTAATTTGAACTCACAAACAACAACTAAATCTAGGATTGTTTGCATAGCTAACCTAACAACCGCATAATTTATTTGCTTTAACTAATCTCTTATAAATCCTCCTTACCACATAATTAACTCCCCATTTACTTGTTTTCATAGTTAGATTTACTTTACCGCTCGTAGTTAAATAAAATCACCCTTATCATATATTTGGGTTTGATCTTTTTGTATCAAGCGTTCTCACATGAAATAGGCCGTTGATTGATTCGTTTATTCCCACCTTTTACTCATTCGTTGGGATTCGATACTCGGTATGTACTTATCGTTTTATATTACTTGTAACGACCGTATACTTGCGTAGTTTGCGTATTAGTATTTGGAACGCAACACATATCTGAAGTAGCAGCAGGTGAATCTTCCATGAGTTGCTCTGATGGTTGAGTTGTTAAGGCAAGAGATTGATCTGCTGGTTCATCAGCATGGCTTGGAGTGCTTTCCTTCTCCATAGCTTGATCATCTCTTTCAGCAGCAACTTCTTTCTCCTTTAACTGATCTGCTGGAATTTCTTCTTCCTTCTTTGATTCCTCAGCAGCATCAGACTTATCATCCTGCATTTTGTCTTGATCAGATGGGTCTGAAGTACCCTCAATTTGCTTAGGTTGATCAGAGGACTCTGCTCCTTCTTTCTCAGCAGGTGATATAATCTTCTTGACAGTTTCAACTGTCCTCATCAATCCCTCATTGTCCACTGCAGACCTGTTAGAAATCCAAGTAAAGTTATCAAGAGGAATAAAAGTAGATGTTGGATCCTCAGGTAACTCTTCATAAGGTTTCAGATTAGGTCCATAGACAATATGTTTGATGTTAGGAAGTGGGACCAGTTCACTTGGTTGTCCCCTTAACTTCCTTGCTTTCTTTGCCCAGAGCTCCATTGCTTGAGCAATAGCCAACTTGATAAATCTTTCTTTGAGGTCTGTTGAGTTATCAAAATCCTCAGAGATAGATGCAAAGATCTTCTTGGCTTCTTCTTTGACTATGTGACATATTCTCATCCTTAATCTATCCAGAAAGAACTCTGAATCAAGTGCTTGAATGAGTGAATTTGTCTCAAGCCATTTAAGTATCCATTCTTCTGTAGCCTTGAATTCTTTCCATTTGGCCATTTCAGCAGGACTTTTTGTCAATCTGAATTCCCTCCATCTGTTGTATCTGATCTTTTCAGAATGGAAGAGTGTCAGACGATTAATCCTCTCACTTTCAGCATCCAGTCTTTTGAGAAATTCTTCAAACATTGCAGGGTCTTCCCTAACAATTTCAAGAGATAGTCTGATTTCTTCTCTTTTCTTCTCTTTTATCTTGGGTGCAGGCATAGCTGGAATTGGTTTGTTTGGATCCCTTGGTTCACCAATAGCTATCCCACCAGTATGCTGATGTCCATGAGCATCCTTGATGCTTGCTTCAATAACAGCAGCCAACTCTGCTGCCTCAATAGCATCTCTCTGCTCTTGAGTCATTTTGCTGGCTTCTTCCTCCAGCCTTTTTAATTCTAGGCTTTTCAGCCTATCCTCTTCTGCTTTCTCTGCAGCTAACCTTTGCTTTTCAGCAGCATCTAACTTCATCTTTTCTGCAACAGTTACATAAGTTGAAAATTTCCCAGGCCTTTGTCTGATTGGGTCAGGGCTTTCAACTGATTGAAGAGGGGTTGCAGCAACTGGAGTAGGATGCAACAAAGGTACATCTCCTTCAAGGGTTGAACTAGTCTGCTGTTCATTTTGAACTTCAGCAGATAGTGCAACAGATGAGTCTTCTGTTTGTACTCCAATTTCAGAGATAACTTTATCTTCAGTAGCAGCAGCTTTAGCAGCTTCAACAGCAGGTTCTTTAATTGTTAATGGCCTTTCTGCTTCTGTAGTTGTTTCTCTTACAATTGCAACAGGTCTTTCAGAGAAATTTACCATTCTCTTTGCTTTGGACTTAGGAATTCTCTTGGCAGGAGGGTTTGCAACAGGAGGTCCCCTTGCCTCACTCCTAGTCCTCAATCTTTTCAACCTTTGAATAGGAACTTCTTCATCAGAATCTGTCTTTTCAGATGAAGTGCCAGTCTCCATGTTCTCAACTTCAGCTGTGAAGTCATCTATCACCTTTTCAGGGACTTCAAATTCAGGTTGTGCTGATTCAGCCACAACAGCGGACTGTGCTGTTGGCTCAGCAGATTGACTTGTCTGACCCACCTTCTTGCTCTTCTTAGAAGGGGTCTTCTTGGATTTTGAAGGGGCTTTTCTTTTAGGCTTATCTACTATTTGTCTGACTGGCTCGTAGAGTTTGAACTCTTTACTTCCATGAGTTTGCTTCCCACCACCCATAGGGCAATTTAGTGAGGCAAACAGATTACTCAGTAGAATAGCATGAGAATGCCTTTTATCACTTAACAGCTCATACACGTGAGCAGCCCAGTTAACCTTAAATCCATAATAAATGCAAATCATTGTGCAGTACCTCTTCCTAGGTAATCCATCCAGTGAACCTGTAGCACAATCTATTATCTTTGCAATAATATCAGCAAACCTCTGATATTCTCCTTTCAGCTGAGTCTTCATCAAAGACCCAGTCATCTCTTCTCCAGGTTTAGCACAAATGGCCCAAAACTCTTCTTCCTTTGCTGACCCTAGACTGGTCACATCTCCTCCCTCGTTCGTCAGCTTATAAACTTCACTAAGAACAGCAGCAGATACAGCAATCTTCTTACCACCTATGACAGCAGTCATAACAGTCTCATCATCATTGAATTCTCTGGTCATGTAGAAATGGTAAACATCCTCCAGGTAGACTCTATTTTCGTGAGCCTCCAAAACAGGAACCAACGATGCTTCTTTGATCTTTTCCAGTAAAGAACGCATCAAATCAGTGCCAGAAAAATGAAATTTGCTGTAGTTGAAGTACCTTCCCTCAATAATCTTGTCCATTTTCAGAGATTAGTGAGTAGATTCTGCAAAAGAACAGTGAACTTTCGAAGCAGTAGGGTTTGAGAGTTAGAGAGTTTGAGAATTTTTGTGTGCGTAAGACGACTAAACTGTTTAGATCGGATTTTATAGGTTTCCTTTTGATTTGGTTTCCGTGATTTATCTGAACCGTTGATCTAATCTGACAGTTTTAAATCGTATGGCTAGGAGAAGCGGATTTCAATTTTATTATTTTAATGTCAGATGGGCGGGAAACTCTATCGACACTAATCTGTTACTTATAAAAGCGCGTTTCTTAAGATACGATTTATGACCATGCTTATATAAGATATCAGATGAGTAGAGTTTAACTTATCTGACAGACGAGTGATCTGTTATCTGATATTACTAGAGAATGCCAATAGCTAGTAATCTTCCTCTGCTGTTTGTCAATCCAGCAAGATAAAATAATCTTCAGTCTTCAAGAATTAAGAACAGATCTTCAGATAATATAACTTTCACTAACTGACATTAACAGATTTCATCTTTAGAGCAGAAGTACCGCTAGTCTTACACGTTCCCCCTGTCTTTAAGAATCCATAAGCTAACTAGTCTGTTGAAAGTTAATTCTTGAATAAATAACGGATAACTAAGCTGTTGAACTCCAGTCTTCTGATGAGTTCCCCCTCAGCTTATGCATCCAAATTAAGTAGTCCTAACTCAGCTCTTAGAGTTGAGAACCTTGCTTCACTTAGAGGTTTAGTGAAGATATCAGCAATTTGATTGTCAGTATGAACATACTCTATCATAACATTGCCTTTTTCCACATGATCTCTAATGAAGTGATGCTTGATCTCTATATGCTTAGTCCTTGAATGACTTGTAGTATTCTGAGTAAGTGAAATTGCACTAGTATTATCACAGTAGATTGGTATTCCACTGATCTTGATGTTGTAGTCTTCTAGTTGATGCTTCAACCAAAGTATCTGTGCACAACAAGCTCCAGCAGCTATATATTCAGCTTCAGCAGTAGATATAGAAACTGAGGTTTGTTTCTTACTCATCCATGAGATCAGACGACTACCTAAGAACTGACAGGCACCTGTTGTGCTCTTTCTGTCAATCTTGCAGCCAGCAAGGTCTGAATCTGAATAACCAATAAGCTCAAATCCAGATTCTCTAGGATACCACAATCCCAATTCTTGAGTGCCTTTAACATATTTCAATATCCTCTTGGCAGCTAAGAGATGAGATTCTTTGGGGTTTGATTGAAATCTTGCACAGACTC
>CM064883.1:74078052-74095552 GCA_003313485.2 Penstemon barbatus
CAATCAAACTACTTTCAATTGACCACTCTAGAATTAATCCACTATTAATTCGGGAGTACCCACACCCCATGGTCGATGTCTAGCCACAAGCCCATGAGGCCCAACTTCAGGTGAATTGACTTTAGTGAACCTTAAACCTCTTATAAGTACCATGTACATACGGTCCCTCTATACGACTAATTTTCCGATCGAGACCTAGGGTGTGTGAATTGGTCGGCACCTCTAATCATCTCGATTCTGTACTTTCTAATTTGATGATTTCCAGTGTGACTGCTAAATCTGGAAACCTGTTGGTCCCAAGTGGTCAGATGAGGTCTAGGGGGGGGGTGAATAGACCTCTGAAAATTTTTGAACTTAAAAACTTTTCAGTCTTCTGTCAGCAGACTAAGCTGATGAAGAACAGTAAGCAGACTAGTCTGATCGTGAACAAATCTTGAACAGACGACTGACCACTCTTCTTACAGTAACTTAGCTGTTTTTCAGCAAAACAGTTTTTCAAAGAGTTTACTTGCAGCGGATTGTTTCAAAGTGTTTTTCACAAGTAGACTAAGTTCTTGAAAGATTTTATCCCCAGTTTTTACAAACTCCTTTTGTTTTAAAATCTTTTCAAATAATTCGAAGTGTTTAAATGTGCAAACTTTAAATATGCAAGAAAGCTTTAAATGCAAGATAACACAAAGAATTTTTATAGTGGTTATATGGATAAAAATCCTTTAGTCCACTCTTCCAGATCACACAGATTCTGGGTTATACTATAATCACTTAGATTACAATACAAATCTCCACTTATACCTAACAACAAATGAGAAGGCTATAAGCTCGCAATAGGAGTTCACAAAGAAAACCTATCCTCTAGATTTTGATCACTCACAAAGACGGATCAATCTTCGCACAACACTACTCTTTACAATATCACTCAGATAATGTTTTTCTTTTTCTTCAACTTGGATCAGCCAACAGATGACTTCACCAGACGAGTGAGCTGTTCGAGCTTCTTGAGACTTAAGAAATTCTGCTTCAATTGCGAAATCTCAGATTGTTGTTGTGTGTCTCTCTCTTCGAACTTTGCTCTATTTATACTTGGATTTGAATTTATGACCGTTGAAGGAAATCACATCTTCAAATCCATTTCAGCTCATTTTGAAACGGCTCCCTGCAGCAATCGTACAGTGTACAGTACCTTTCTGTCCATCGCATTTAATGCTGCATTTAATGCACTCTGCTGATCCGAGGATATCTTCAATCATTTGCCATTACTACCCTTCTCTTTCAGCATTTATTACGCCAGGTGCATTTATTACCGTTGGACTAATCTCTTGATCTCTTCTACTCTGCTGATCAAAACGACTCTGCTGATAGATACTCTGCTGATCAAATACTGAACTCATCTGATTTGACTCGGCTGATGATCTACCCTTCTGTTCGCTGTTTCAGCAAGAGATCACTAGTCTTCTGAGCTTCGAACTTTGAACTCTTCTGATGTCTTCTTTTACTTGTTCAAAATTCTTCTAAGGGAACTAAGCTTTCCATACTTAGCTGATTATGATGTTTTGGAAATCATCAAAACCTTCCCTTAATTTCTGACTTCTTTGCACTTCATCTTCATCTTCATCCAACAATTTCCCCCTTTTTGATGATGACAAAACCTCAGCTAAGTACCTGTACCTAAACTAAAGTTTTGATCCTCAAAAATTTCTGAGATAGAAATAATCTGTTGGAGTCAAACTTGCAATTTTATAGATAGAATTGATTACATTTTACAAGTTTTGAAGAGTAAAAGATGCAAAGTAAAAGATTACAAGGTTTTTAAAGTAAAGAAATCTAGTCTAAACTAGTCTTCTTCTTTCTTTTCTTCTTCAGCTTCCTTGTCTTCTTTTTCTGATTCATCAGCAGGTTTGGAAGTTCCAACTTCCAACTTCTGCTTCAACAGCTCTAGCTTCTTCTTTTTAGTATCAGGATCAAGCTGTTCTTCAGCTGAATCCTTAGCAGCAGCTATTCCTTATCTGATTTAGCTTTTGCTTCAGCTTCAGTTTCTTCAATTCTTCAGCTATCTCCTTATCATCTTCTTCTTTTTCTGTGATCTTTTCTTCTGCTGATCTGCTTGTGCCTTCATTTGCTGCTTCATTCCTATCATTTCATCAGCAGACTCTTCTAAGACTTCTGTTCCTTCAGCATCATCTTCAGCTTCCAATTCAACAGAAGGTCCAACTCTTTTCTGCCCAAATATCCTCTCTTCCCCCTTTTTGTCATCATCAGCAGGGTCGATTTGATAGTTTGGTAAGATTGGAGTAATTAGAAGTGAATCACAGAGAAGCTTGATGTTCTCTTCCATAGCATTCATCTGAGCCTGTTGTTTAAGTTGATTGGCTTTAACATTCTTGACTTCTTTAGCAAGTCTTCTCCTTGATCACCCAATTGAATTTGAGATCCCAAAATCCAATTTGATGAAGCAGTGAAGTCTTTCATCATTTCCCATGACTTCATCTTCTGCTTGGAGAGCCAATTCAACAGTTTGTTCAATCTGCTTCCAACCTTCAGTAGTGCTCTGAGTCCTTCTTCTAAGAATATCCATATCCTGACAGATAGATTTAACATTATAAGCAGTGTCTTCTATCAGATCTGTTGGGACAGCAGCAGCTTTCTGAACTGGTTGTTTAACAGCAGCAATCACTTCTGCAGCTAATTCTTTCTTCATATCCTTCAGAGAATTGGTGATCATTTGCTGGATGGAGTCCAACAGATTTGTCTGAACACCATGAGAGGTTGAAGGCAATATCTGAAGTAGCAGCAGGTGAATCTTCCATGAGTTGCTCTGATGGTTGAGTTGTCAATGCAAGAGATTGATCTGCTGGTTCATCAGCAAGGCTTGGAGTGCTTTCCTTCTCCAGCTTGATCATCTCCTTTCAGCAGCAACTTCTTTCTCCTTTAACTGATCTGCTGGAATTTCTTCTTCCTTCTTTGATTCCTCAGCAGCATCAGACTTATCATCCTGCCTTTGTCTTGATCAGATGGGTCTGAAGTACCCTCAATTTGCTTTGGTTGATCAGAGGACTCTGCTCCTTCTTTCTCAGCAGGTGATATAATCTTCTTGACAGTTTCAACTGTCCTCATCAATCCTTCATTGTCCACTGCAGACCTGTTAGAAATCCAAGTAAAGTTATCAAGAGGAATAAAAGTAGATGTTGGATCCTCAGGTAACTCTTCATAAGGTTTCAGATTAGGTCCATAGACAATATGTTTGATGTTAGGAAGTGGGACCAGTTCACTTGGTTGTCCCCTTAACTTCCTTGCTTTCTTTGCCCAGAGCTCCATTGCTTGAGCAATAGCCAACTTGATAAATCTTTCTTTGAGGTCTGTTGAGTTATCAAAATCCTCAGAGATAGATGCAAAGATCTTCTTGGCTTCTTCTTTGACTATGTGACATATTCTCATCCTTAATCTATCCAGAAAGAACTCTGAATCAAGTGCTTGAATGAGTGAATTTGTCTCAAGCCATTTAAGTATCCATTCTTCTGTAGCCTTGAATTCTTTCCATTTGGCCATTTCAGCAGGACTTTTTGTCAATCTGAATTCCCTCCATCTGTTGTATCTGATCTTTTCAGAATGGAAGAGTGTCAGACGATTAATCCTCTCACTTTCAGCATCCAGTCTTTTGAGAAATTCTTCAAACATTGCAGGGTCTTCCCTAACAATTTCAAGAGATAGTCTGATTTCTTCTCTTTTCTTCTCTTTTATCTTGGGTGCAGGCATAGCTGGAATTGGTTTGTTTGGATCCCTTGGTTCACCAATAGCTATCCCACCAGTATGCTGATGTCCATGAGCATCCTTGATGCTTGCTTCAATAACAGCAGCCAACTCTGCTGCCTCAATAGCATCTCTCTGCTCTTGAGTCATTTTGCTGGCTTCTTCCTCCAGCCTTTTTAATTCTAGGCTTTTCAGCCTATCCTCTTCTGCTTTCTCTGCAGCTAACCTTTGCTTTTCAGCAGCATCTAACTTCATCTTTTCTGCAACAGTTACATAAGTTGAAAATTTCCCAGGCCTTTGTCTGATTGGGTCAGGGCTTTCAACTGATTGAAGAGGGGTTGCAGCAACTGGAGTAGGATGCAACAAAGGTACATCTCCTTCAAGGGTTGAACTAGTCTGCTGTTCATTTTGAACTTCAGCAGATAGTGCAACAGATGAGTCTTCTGTTTGTACTCCAATTTCAGAGATAACTTTATCTTCAGTAGCAGCAGCTTTAGCAGCTTCAACAGCAGGTTCTTTAATTGTTAATGGCCTTTCTGCTTCTGTAGTTGTTTCTCTTACAATTGCAACAGGTCTTTCAGAGAAATTTACCATTCTCTTTGCTTTGGACTTAGGAATTCTCTTGGCAGGAGGGTTTGCAACAGGAGGTCCCCTTGCCTCACTCCTAGTCCTCAATCTTTTCAACCTTTGAATAGGAACTTCTTCATCAGAATCTGTCTTTTCAGATGAAGTGCCAGTCTCCATGTTCTCAACTTCAGCTGTGAAGTCATCTATCACCTTTTCAGGGACTTCAAATTCAGGTTGTGCTGATTCAGCCACAACAGCGGACTGTGCTGTTGGCTCAGCAGATTGACTTGTCTGACCCACCTTCTTGCTCTTCTTAGAAGGGGTCTTCTTGGATTTTGAAGGGGCTTTTCTTTTAGGCTTATCTACTATTTGTCTGACTGGCTCGTAGAGTTTGAACTCTTTACTTCCATGAGTTTGCTTCCCACCACCCATAGGGCAATTTAGTGAGGCAAACAGATTACTCAGTAGAATAGCATGAGAATGCCTTTTATCACTTAACAGCTCATACACGTGAGCAGCCCAGTTAACCTTAAATCCATAATAAATGCAAATCATTGTGCAGTACCTCTTCCTAGGTAATCCATCCAGTGAACCTGTAGCACAATCTATTATCTTTGCAATAATATCAGCAAACCTCTGATATTCTCCTTTCAGCTGAGTCTTCATCAAAGACCCAGTCATCTCTTCTCCAGGTTTAGCACAAATGGCCCAAAACTCTTCTTCCTTTGCTGACCCTAGACTGGTCACATCTCCTCCCTCGTTCGTCAGCTTATAAACTTCACTAAGAACAGCAGCAGATACAGCAATCTTCTTACCACCTATGACAGCAGTCATAACAGTCTCATCATCATTGAATTCTCTGGTCATGTAGAAATGGTAAACATCCTCCAGGTAGACTCTATTTTCGTGAGCCTCCAAAACAGGAACCAACGATGCTTCTTTGATCTTTTCCAGTAAAGAACGCATCAAATCAGTGCCAGAAAAATGAAATTTGCTGTAGTTGAAGTACCTTCCCTCAATAATCTTGTCCATTTTCAGAGATTAGTGAGTAGATTCTGCAAAAGAACAGTGAACTTTCGAAGCAGTAGGGTTTGAGAGTTAGAGAGTTTGAGAATTTTTGTGTGCGTAAGACGACTAAACTGTTTAGATCGGATTTTATAGGTTTCCTTTTGATTTGGTTTCCGTGATTTATCTGAACCGTTGATCTAATCTGACAGTTTTAAATCGTATGGCTAGGAGAAGCGGATTTCAATTTTATTATTTTAATGTCAGATGGGCGGGAAACTCTATCGACACTAATCTGTTACTTATAAAAGCGCGTTTCTTAAGATACGATTTATGACCATGCTTATATAAGATATCAGATGAGTAGAGTTTAACTTATCTGACAGACGAGTGATCTGTTATCTGATATTACTAGAGAATGCCAATAGCTAGTAATCTTCCTCTGCTGTTTGTCAATCCAGCAAGATAAAATAATCTTCAGTCTTCAAGAATTAAGAACAGATCTTCAGATAATATAACTTTCACTAACTGACATTAACAGATTTCATCTTTAGAGCAGAAGTACCGCTAGTCTTACACGTTCCCCCTGTCTTTAAGAATCCATAAGCTAACTAGTCTGTTGAAAGTTAATTCTTGAATAAATAACGGATAACTAAGCTGTTGAACTCCAGTCTTCTGATGAGTTCCCCCTCAGCTTATGCATCCAAATTAAGTAGTCCTAACTCAGCTCTTAGAGTTGAGAACCTTGCTTCACTTAGAGGTTTAGTGAAGATATCAGCAATTTGATTGTCAGTATGAACATACTCTATCATAACATTGCCTTTTTCCACATGATCTCTAATGAAGTGATGCTTGATCTCTATATGCTTAGTCCTTGAATGACTTGTAGTATTCTGAGTAAGTGAAATTGCACTAGTATTATCACAGTAGATTGGTATTCCACTGATCTTGATGTTGTAGTCTTCTAGTTGATGCTTCAACCAAAGTATCTGTGCACAACAAGCTCCAGCAGCTATATATTCAGCTTCAGCAGTAGATATAGAAACTGAGGTTTGTTTCTTACTCATCCATGAGATCAGACGACTACCTAAGAACTGACAGGCACCTGTTGTGCTCTTTCTGTCAATCTTGCAGCCAGCAAGGTCTGAATCTGAATAACCAATAAGCTCAAATCCAGATTCTCTAGGATACCACAATCCCAATTCTTGAGTGCCTTTAACATATTTCAATATCCTCTTGGCAGCTAAGAGATGAGATTCTTTGGGGTTTGATTGAAATCTTGCACAGACTCCAACTGAGTACATTATGTCAGGTCTGCTTGCTGTTAGATATAACAGTGACCCTATAATGCCTCTATATTTGGTTATGTCCACTGATTTGCCATCTTCATCTTTATCCAAACGAAGACTTGTAGACATAGGAATAGTAGCAGTAGAGCTAGTTTCCATACCAAACTTCTTGAACAGATCTCTTGTGTATTTTGCTTGATTTATAAAGATTCCATCAGGTAGCTGTTTGACTTGTAAACCAAGAAAATAGTTAAGTTCACCCATCATGCTCATTTCAAACTTATTCTGCATCAGCTTGGAGAACTTATCACACATCTGTTGGTTAGTTGAACCAAAAATAATATCGTCCACATATATTTGCACAATCAATATATGATTCTCCCATTCAATTGTGAACAAGGTTTTATCAACCTTACCTTTATGAAATCCTTTAATTAAAAGAAAATCAGATAGGGTATCATACCATGCTCTTGGAGCCTGTTTCAGTCCATAGAGGGCTTTCTTCAGACGATATACTTTGTCCTCTTCTTGATAGACTTCAAATCCAGGAGGTTGTTCAACGTACACTTCTTCTTGCAATTCTCCATTGAGAAAAGCAGACTTCACATCCATCTGATAGACAGTGAAGTTCTTGTAAGCAGCATAGGCAAGAAACAGTCTGATTGCTTCAAGTCTTGCTACTGGTGCAAAAGTTTCATCAAAGTCAATTCCTTCTTCTTGACAATACCCCTTGGCCACTAGTCTTGCTTTGTTTCTGGTAACAATACCATCTTCATTCATCTTATTTCTGAAAACCCACTTAGTGCCAATTACCCTTTGATGACTTGGTCTAGGAACTAAGTACCAGACTTCATTCCTTTCAAATTGATTCAACTCCTCTTGCATAGCTTCTATCCAGAAGGAATCATTGAGAGCTTCTTCAATTTGTTTAGGCTCTATTTGAGATAGAAAGGTGACAAACATAGCATCTTGTGCAGCAGCTCTTCTTGTTTTCACTCTATCTAATGGATCACCAATCACCAACTCTGGTGGGTGGTTTCTGAGCCATCTGAGATCAGGTTGCAGGTCTGAATGTTGTCCTCTGTTTTGATCTTGCAACACTACTGTTGGAGATACAGTAGTAGTCTGTTGAACATTTGCCGTCTGTTGAACAGTCTCTGGTCTGTCAGCTGTTTGCAACTCGTCTGTTAGACAATCAGCACTGTGATTTTGAACAGCACTTGAGTTATCAGCTGAATTTAGATTAGGTAGTATGATGGGAACATATTCTTCATTTCTTCCAATGTCTAACTTCTGTAGATCAGTAGACAGATCTTGATTAACACTTTGATTCTTTTCAGAAGATTGACTTGGTTCATCAAATACTACATGGATAGATTCTTCTATTAGTAATGTTCTTTTATTGAAAACTCTATAAGCTTTACTAACAGATGAGTATCCTACAAAAACAGCTTCATCAGCCTTTTCTGCAAATGCAGCAAGGTGATTCTTCCCATTGTTCAATACAAAACATTTACAACCAAAAATCTTAAAATAATGAATGTTTGGTTTCCTGTTGTTCCAAACTTCATATGGAGTCTTGTTCTGATTTTTGTTGATCATACATCTGTTCTGGGTGAAGCATGCTGTATTTGTTGCTTCTGCCCAAAATCTTTGAGGCAGTTTAGCTTCAGCTATCATGGTTCTGACAGCTTCTTTTAGTGTTCTGTTTCTCCTTTCAGCAACACCATTTTGTTGAGGGGTTCTGGCAGCAGAGTACTCATGATGTATTCCTTTGATGTTACAGTACTCTTCAACAGTAGAGTTTGTAAACTCTGTCCCTCTATCTGATCTGATCTTCAATATTTTGATAGTCTTCTCATTCTGGATCAGTTCCATCAGATTAGTAAGATGTTCCTTGGTTTCACTCTTTTTCTTCATGAAAATCACCCAAGTATATCTTGAATAATCATCCACAACAGCTAGGCAGTATTTCTTTCCACCGTTGCTGACTGGATCAATAGGGCCAAATAAGTCCATATGTAACAGCTCCAATATCCTTCCAGAAGATTGGTGCTTCTTGCTTTTGAATGATGACTTGATTTGTTTACCCTTCTGACAGGCGTCACAGAGCTTATCTTTGCTCATGACTGCTTTTGGAATCCCTTCTACCAAATCATTCTTGATTAATCTGTTGATGGTCTTGAAGTTTAAATGATTCATCCTTTTGTGCCACAGCCAACTAACTTCGCTTGGAGCAGATGCTACCAAACAAACACTTGAGTTCTTGTCAGCAGAACTCCAGTCGACTATGTAGACATTCCCTTGTCGTCTTCCAGATAAAATTACCTTCTTTGTACCAATCTGTTCGACAAAACACTTATCTGTTGAGAAGATGACTGAATATCCCTTGTCACAAAATTGACTTATGCTCAGCAGATTATATTTGAGGCCTTTGACATATGAGACGTCAGATATCTCTATGTTTCCTCTGATTACTCTTCCTTTAGCTTTAATCTTGCCTTCTTTGCTGTCCCCAAAGGTAACCTTTGGACCATCCACAGCAATTGCATCAGTCAGCTCATGTATGTTTCCACACATGTGCCTTGAACATCCACTGTCCAAGTACCAGATCTTCTCTACTTTACTCCTACTCCTAATCCTATCCTACAAAACAAAAATAAAATTGTTTTAGGTACCCTTATTGAGAGGGTCCTGAAGGATTAGTTCCACCTTTGACAACCCAAGATGTTGAAGTCTTAGGCTTCTTAGGTTTCTGAGTTTTCACGGAAGCATGAACAGTTTCATTTTTATCATAATTATCAGATAAGTCATGTTGATGATCAGTATGATATGAATAATGTTCATAAGTAGGGTAAGGTGCATGATATGCAGGATATGCATGCATTGGATGAGCAGGGTAAGGTGCATAGTAACTAGGAAACTGAGGTGCATGATACATAGGATGATATGCAGCAGGTTGCACATAATATGACTCATTTCCATACCAAGCATTTTGATTTTTCTTATTCTTATGCTTCTTTGGCTTACTAGGTGCTTGCTCAGCTTGTTTAGACTTAGCTTTACCACTAGTCTGATTGTCTTTAGCTTTATCAGCAGATTTCTTAGGACTCTGCTGTTTGGTCTTACTAGTCTTATTTCCTACACTAGGCTCTTTGCTCTTTTTAGCCTTAGGAGATTTCTTCTCCTTTAATACTTTCTCAGGTGAAGTAGGTCTAGCAGTTTGAACATATAGAATGACCTTACTATTGTCAGCTGATATGAATTTTTCAGTATGTTTCAACTCTTGCTTATCCTGTTCTAAAGGCATCTTCTGTTTACTAGATGTATGCATGGATGCAACAGATGATTTCTCATGAGACTCGATGATCTTTTCAAGTTCCATGATTTTTCCTTTATAAACTTCACATTCAGCTTTCAGAGATTCATTTTCTTGCTCAAGCTGTTTGTATTCAGCTGATTCTTTTGGCTTTTCAGCTAAAAGTTTCAGTGAACTGTTTTGCTCTTTTAGCAGGATCATCTCTTCCTTAAGCTTTACAAATTCTCCAGCAATAGTAGTATTATTTAACATCATTTGCTCTAGAGAATCAAACAGTTCATTATTTTGAGGAGTTACCTCATCCTCAGAGTCATCAGAGTCCTTTGCCATCAGGCACAGGAGAGCAGGCTTTTCTTCATCAGAAGATTCTTCATCAGACGAGTCTGAATCTGAATCAGATGGGCAGACAGCAGCAAGCTTTTCTGCTTCAGCCATCATTGCTTTCCCTCTCTGATACTTTCTTTCTTTTCTCACTTTCTTCTCCTCTTCAGTGTACTTCTCTGCTTTTGGATATGGGCAGTCTTTGATGAAATGTCCCAATTTCCTGCAGTTGTAACACATTAGTTTCGATTTATAATCATCTTTATCTTGAGAAGAAAAGTTGGGTTTAGAAGTAGAAGCATTGTTGTATTTGTTCTTCATTTTTCTTTTGTAGAACTTCTTGAAATTGTTCATCAACAGTGCAACGTCTCCAGCAGTGTACTCCTTTTTGTTGAGTAGAGTGGCTTCATCAGATGAGTCCACTTCTTTGCTTTTCTGTGCTGGTCTTCTGGTATTTTCAGCAGCAACCAGTGCAGCTGTGGGTCCTGAAGTTGAGGTTTCTTCAATACCCATCCTAGGCAGTTTATACTCATAAGCCTTGAGTACAGAAAACAGCTCTGTCAGAGAGATCTTCCCCAGATCCCTTGATTCTTCCATTGCTGTCACCTTCATGTTGAACTTAGGAGGTAAGGCCTTCAGTACTCTGATGGTTATCTCCTTGTCTGTGAAGGTTTTTCCAAGCTTCAGAACTTCATTTAATATTCTTGTAAACCTTGTGTCCATCTGATCAATGGTTTCAGAGGACTTCATCTTGAAGTTATCCAGCTTTTCTAGAGCAACACTCAGCTGATGCTCCTTGATAGCATCATTGCCTTCGCTCATATCTCTGACTTTGTCCCACATCTCCTTTGCAGATTTGCAATGTTTGATCTTGTCAAACCGATCATTATCCAGGGCTTTAGTCATGATAAATCTTCCAATCTTGTCCAGGTTGAACAGCTTGATTTCTTCAGCTGTCATTTCGCTCAAGTCTTTTTCCACCACGGTATCAACTTCATTGATTTTTATCGTCTTGGTGAACTTGAATGGACCTTTTGTAATGCAAGTGAACATGTTGTCATTGTAGGCAGCGAGGAAAATCTCCATTCTGATTTTCCAGTCTTCGAAGGACATGCCAGCAATGTGGGGAACATGGTTTATGCATTCCATTTTCAAAAAGTTTTGATTTTCAAAAAAAATGCTCTTTTGAAAAGTTTTCAAAAACCTTTGAAAAACACTCGGATCAAGCTCGTTGATCAGGCAGTTGATTCAAATGAACCACCTGCTCTGATACCACTTGTTGGTCCCAAGTGGTCAGATGAGGTCTAGAGGGGGGGGGTGAATAGACCTCTGAAAATTTTTGAACTTAAAAACTTTTCAGTCTTCTGTCAGCAGACTAAGCTGATGAAGAACAGTAAGCAGACTAATCTGATCGTGAACAAATCTTGAACAGACGACTGACCACTCTTCTTACAGTAACTTAGCTGTTTTTCAGCAAAACAGTTTTTCTAAGAGTTTACTTGCAGCGGATTGTTTCAAAGTGTTTTTCACAAGTAGACTTAGTTCTTGAAAGATTTTATCCCCAGTTTTTACAAACTCCTTTTGTTTTAAGATCTTTTCAAATAATTCGAAGTGTTTAAATGTGCAAACTTTAAATATGCAAGAAAGCTTTAAATGCAAGATAACACAAAGAATTTTTATAGTGGTTATATGGATAAAAATCCTTTAGTCCACTCTTCCAGATCACTTAGATTCTGGGTTATACTATAATCACAAAGATTACAATACAAATCTCCACTTATACCTAACCAACAAATGAGAAGGCTATAAGCTCGCAATAGGAGTTCACAAAGAAAACCTATCCTCTAGATTTTGATCACTCACAAAGACGGATCAAATCTTCGCACAACACTACTCTTTCACAATATCACTCAGATAATGTTTTTCTTTTGACTTCAACTTGGATCAGCCAACAGATGACTTCACCAGACGAGTGAGCTGTTCGAGTTTCTTGAGACTTAAAGAAATTCTGCTTCAATTGCGAAATCTCAGATATGTTGTTGTGTGTCTCTCTCTTCGAACTTTGCTCTATTTATACTTGGATTTGAATTTATGACCGTTGAAGAAAATCACATCTTCAAATCCATTATCCAGCTCATTTTGAAACGGCTCCCTGCAGCAATCGTACAGTGTACAGTACCTTTCTGTCCATCGCATTTAATGCTGCATTTAATGCACTCTGCTGATCCGAGGATATCTTCAATCATTTGCCATTACTACCCTTCTCTTTCAGCATTTATTACGCCAGGTGCATTTATTACCGTTGGACTAATCTCTTGATCTCTTCTACTCTGCTGATCAAAACGACTCTGCTGATAGATACTCTGCTGATCAAATACTGAACTCATCTGATTTGACTCGGCTGATGATCTACCCTTCTGTTCGCTGTTTCAGCAAGAGATCACTAGTCTTCTGAGCTTCGAACTTTGAACTCTTCTGATGTCTTCTTTTACTTGTTCAAAATTCTTCTAAGGGAACTAAGCTTCCATACTTAGCTGATTATGATGTTTTGGAATTCATCAAAACCTTCCCTTACTTTCTAACTTCTTTGCACTTCATCTTCATCTTCATCCAACAATGATACCCTCGAATAGAGAAATACAACAAAGTACTTCATCTCTAAAAAACCGTGAACAACGAAAAAGGCTCTCACGATAAAGCAATGATTCCAGTATTCCAATATAGACAACGAATCCAAACGCTCATGACCAACAGAAGAAACTTATACTTCAAAATAAGGTGAAACAGTTCACCTAATAATCCTTGCTCTTAATCCAATCTCAAAGAATGCCAATCCGGTCCTTAAGTAAAACAAGTAATCCCGTATTCCAACATATAGAACTTGCCAATTCAGAAATGATATTCAAGTAAAGAAGCTGATACTTTAAAACAACGTTTATACGAGATAACCATAAAATAATCCCATATTATCAAAACAAGGTTTTTACTCCCATTTTAAGCAATAAAGTTATAAAAAAAAACCACAGCAGAAAAAAAAAAAAAAACCACAGGAAGTCTATATCTGAAGGTACAGAAGGAAAAAAAAGAAAAATAACCTGAAGAAGTAAGGAGCAAGCAATTGTAAGCAATCAGCAAAACCTGTAAGAGTTAATTACAAGAAATCATACAAAAAATCGGAAGATACGAATATAAAAACAAATTAAGTTCGACAAATCGTAAACAAAAATGGAGTCTCATATGCATGAATTTAAGAAAATATAGACTCTGAGAAGGACTGCTGACATAAACAAACAAATTGCATGGACATATTTTAAGAAAAGAATACTAACCAAGAAATACAGTGAAGGAAATCTCAACAAACAGGGAGAAAAAAGCGTACTAAATCTGTATGTAAGGAAAAGAACAAATACTAAAGTGAGGAAATAAGTAAATAGGAACGTGAGGAACAGCTGCAGTATATTAAGGAAGAATATTATACTAATTTATAAAGTTAATATCACAGCAGCTAAAAAAAAAATCACCCAAGAAACAAACAGAAATCAGGACAGCTGACATATGAAGATAACTTCACCGACCAGGAGCTATCCGAGCCTAAAGCCAAAGCTAAAACCAAAGCCAAAAGATATGCCACACACTCCCATAGCTGAGGAATTAATATAAGAACTCAGAAGTAGACAAATCCAAAGCTAAAAGAAGCAGAGTTGTATATTATCAAAAAAAAAAAAAGCAGAGTTCTCAAAGAAGCAATCATGGTAATCAACAATAGCAGGAAATATAATACACAATTATGAATTTACATTTCAGTTAAGCTGCAAAGAAGCATAATTTATGTAGATTGAGCTGCCACTGTTAAGAAGTTTAAAATCGAAAGCAAAAAAGCATGTTACAAGTTATTAATAAAGTATGGGACAAAATATTATAAATGAGCACTTTGATAGGAAAGCAGCTCATTTTGTTGTATTAATTCATTCATTGTTCCTAATCTTATATTGTATCATATAATATAATACAAATATAATATAGTAAAGTATTTTCAAAAAGCTGAGGTCACACGACAATATTTGAAAAATAACGGACAATAAGTGCAAAATTAGATTTTTGAAAATCAAGTGTGGAATTGAAAATTTTATACTTGTGAAAAATATGGGCTGAAATGCAGGTATGGGTTTTTTTAAAATAGGGGGTAAAATTGCAATTTTGACCAAATTGAAATTTTAATAATCCGTAAATAACAGAATAGTAATTACGGATTTTTCAAAAACATAGGGTAAATTTGTAATTTATATAAAATGAGGGACATAAAGTATAATTCCGTTAAAGTTGAGTAACGGCCGTTAAGTCGAGGGGGTGTTTTTCTAATATTTCAAACAAGAAGGTAATTTCTTGTAATTAGACTTAAACCCAGGGGGTGTCTATGTACATTTCCCAAATGTATGATCAGATCTTAGAGAATTAAGTCCCACTAATAAAGTTGCTTTGTTTAAGTAGAATTTGATAAGAAAAATATTGTTTAACACTCTAAATCTATATTATGTTTAATGATTTTCTTATATAGTTCTTTAATAAAGTGTATTGAGAAAGAAATTGCTCAAAGTTTTGATAGTAATTCTATCATATATAAAATTAATTTTATGAAAAAATGTAGAGAACAATTTAAGATGTCAAAGTAAAATTTTAGTTACTAATATTTTCATTTAAATGTATATTCAAGTCTCTTGTTAAGTCAATTCACATATTTATTATGTATAGGGAATATTTTTGCATACTATTTATTATATATTTATTATTATCTTAATTGATTAAATATATTATCAATATCAAGTACCATAAGAATTATCGGCATATTAAAAATAAATTTTCCTAATCATAATTTTTTAAATAATTCAATTATATACTTCCCATTTTAATCTCGCCCACCGCGAATAAAATTTATGGATTCGCCCCTGTTCTTACCACGGACCAGATAAATCTTGCCCTCTCAAAAGCATTATGCATCAAACAAGTTAACAATGATTGAGGACACTGTATACTAAGCAATATTGCTATTAGGATTATGCCATATCATTTATGCTAACATATAAGCCTAACCTGAAACGATATAAACTAATTAAAATAGGTACGTATCGAATACATCACTTAAACATCAGGATACTTCGGAGGAATTTTTATATAATATTTTTAGTCAAATTTATATCATAGTAAAATAGTAAAGTCTCTAGGAATAAACATAAACGACTAATATTATTACTCAGTCTCTTACTCAAATCTCTCTCAAGGAAGAATTTATTCCATTGTCGCAATATGTTAAGAATGAATTATGTTTCATTTTATGGTTATATAACATTTGTTTATGTTAAATTGGATTATCTTTTATTCTAGAATTTGAATTGGAAAATCTAATTTGTATGGATAATTGAATTTCAAAAAATTGTATTGTCATATAATGAATCCATATCCCTGTATATGTATCCATACAACATAGGCCATGTTTACACCCCCTAACCTTGTGTAATGATCTATAGTATACTTCAACACCACATTAATAAATAATAATATATAGATATTTTTTTGTGCTACATAATTTAGCGGTGTGAAAAGATTTATGGTTCATTAATTAAACACGGAAGCCTAATACTAATAAGAAAAGAAGACAAGTCATTGATTTATCTTGGCACCCCAAGGAACCCTATCTCAATACATTGATACCTCGGTCATATGACCAGCATGAGTTAAATATTTCACTCCTTATGACCATAAGGATGCTTAATCTGAGTTCAAAATTTCATACTCCTTTAAGTCTAGAATCATAACGCTGTCATAGACAACATAAAAAGTGATTGCCTTTCGAAGTTCAAAATTTGTTCAGAACATGCTTCAATAGGTTGAAGGTTAGTTTAGTCTATAAAATAAACTAAAGAGTAATACTTTTGTAAATAGATTGCATAAAAATTTAATTGCACAACAACAATAAGAAAAAGTTGACAGCATAACATCTTATAATCTAACTTTTCATCATGCCCCTTCAATAAAATTTTAAAAATATATGTCCCCCAAACAAGAGTCACGAATCATGTACGCAACAACTTAAATGAAATATACTTATCTCCATAATTTCCTTTAAAAATCACAATCCATTGAAAAGAATCAAAATCAGAAGAGAAACCATATTTATGATATTCAAAGTAGACCAATAATCCTATCTGTAGAAAGAGACTAACGATTCACCAACCATCAACACCAAATAGAATATATCTTAAGTATAGATTTCAATATTGCAGAAAAAGAAACAGTAATTTTTATAAAAAAAAAAAATGCCAACCAACCACCCTATTTTATTGTATATCAGAAAAATTTATTGACAGACACAAGTTAATATGAACAATATACTTTTCCCTCCAACTTAAAGATAAATCACAAACTTATTCTTCAAAGTTAAAAAAAAAAAAAGCAGAACGAATACTCTCAGCAACTCACATCAATAAAAGGGTTTTACGAGCAAGCAAAATTTACAGAAAAATATAAACCCCTGCCTTCTGCTTTTGTGCCACGCATTCAGATATCCACCTGAAGTTCCTGAGCTACTGTTCTCTGAACCTCATGTATGCAAAAAAGACAGCATAGCGAGACTGCATCGCCCAAAGATTACGAAATAGGATAAATTAGAAAATATGGATTGGTAAGGAGGATACTTTTCCATGGCACCACAAACCTAGAAAGGTCAAAAAGATAATAATCTAGAGCAAGCGCTAAATTGTCGAGTAGAATAGGGAAAAAAAGAATCTATTCAGAATCTATGTTTCATTTTATGATTTCAGTTGGCGTACCTTTGGAGCAAGGATGCGTGATGCGTTAAGGGGGGTGCCTTTTGAAGATAGATTACTCATTGGTTTTGTACAAGTTACTAGCATTACAAGCGATCTATCAAATAGAATCAATACAAGATAAAAGAACATGAACTAAAACTATTGATCACCTGATGTATGTCCTCACAGACAGCAAGTTCCTCGTGACCATATGGATACCTATTCAACAAATAAGCGGTAAGTGACATTGAGAAGAGCTACAAACATAGAAAATGGTTTTATATACATACATGTGTATGCTTTTATATACATACATGTGTCACATCTTCAAGAATTTAAAGCATAGATTCAACCTGTTTATGGTGATATTGACTGCCCTTCTGTGAGCCTCAAACACATAGCCCATGGTTGTGGTGTTTGTCAGATAAAAAATATTACACATTTTACAAATC